>OX376372.1:51377904-51386892 GCA_947369275.1 Nemotelus nigrinus | reverse complement strand
AGAAGAAGAAAAGCAATTCAAGGATAAATCTTGTGGTTTTTCTACACAGCCAAATTGACAATTTTTAAATTTTGTATCGGACAAGAACAGTAACCCTCGTCTAATTTACCTATATTTTAAGCAAATTTGAAGCAAACTATATTTTAAGCAAACTTCTGCTAAAGGGAACTCGCGACCCAATAATCAGATACAACTGAAATTCACAAGATGTATTGGTTTTAAATAGAATCAGGTCTGATAGAAACAATTTTAAAATGTGGGCAATTCTGTGCCAGTGGTGGGTGCCATCTTGAAAAATCACAATGAAAAAAAAATGCTATTTGCCCCATGAATTCTAATTTAGTAACCAGATTTTCATTTCAGTAACAATCTGGTTCAAAACCCATGATAGGGTTGCTAGCTATGGCTGGTTTTTAATTTTTTTGCAATAACTTGACATGCGATTTTATCATAAAATGTTCAAATGCAAATGATGTTGTAGTGACAGTAAACAACAGCTATTCAGAATTCAACAATTTCAAAACTTTTGCGGTTGGGAACCTTATATTTTTTGTATCGCTATAACTTCCAGTGCGATCATCGGATCGAAACGAAATTCGCAGGGTAGGTTAATTTCATTGTGAGGCAGGTGTGATGCTAACGAAGGGTTGCCAGCACGAGGCATTTTTGCTATTTTCAATAAATGCCTACGGTAAGTATTCATACCGCGAACATTTACAATGAAAATAAGTTACCATTGTTTAAAGTTTCTTAGTTGTGGAAATTTTTCGGATGAGAGCCCCAAAAATCTTTCTATCCCTATAACTTTCGATCGAGTCATTGGATTAAAACTAGATTCACAGAGACTTTTTTTTGCAGTGCTGGAAAAGTGTTGCAAGCACTGAGCATTTTGTTTATTTCTGTTACCGGAAACTCTGCTTTCAAAGTTTTGTAAGATAATCAGCCGATAATGAACATACTCCTAAGTAACAAGTGTTTCATTTTCTTAAATTTTGAAATTCATGCAACGCTGACAACTTTTCCATCCTAGGAGCTTAAATGCATTGTTGAGATCAAAGCGGTATATTGCCCTTGAAACATGCTTTCAAAATCTGCACGATTCCTCAACTGTTCATTGAACATAAGTATTTCTAGCGGTTCTGATGCGCTAGAGTTTTTTTATTATTGTTATATCAGTTTCATACTCAGGCAGGGCATCGTCCAACTGCTGAGCAACCCGAGCTCTGGAGAGCGATACAACTTTCGATGAAAAAATTATCGAATAATTTTGCCGCTTTCCTAGCTTTCGTAGTCGTATTGTTGTTTTGTTATTTATGAGAATGTAGTAGAAGATCTATCTAGAGCTAGCTGCAAAAATGATTTTTTAATCGGTTTATTGTACTTTTCTTACAATAGTTTTGCCGAAGTTTGAGTAGACGCAGTACACTTTGTTCTCTAGTCTTGTTAATAGCTCTATCGTCAAAGCTAACAATATGGAAAAGATAGGAATTTGTTTAAAAACTTTTTTTAAAATAATCTCAGAGATTTGATTGCTGTGTCGTTCGAAGGTATGTCTAATATATACATTTTAAATGTGCTCCTTTTTTCAAAACATTAAATTTGAATTTGACAAAAGCATAGAGCCGGTTTAGACGAGCGGTTTTTTGCTGGATCGAGCACGAGCTTTTAGGAAAGAGAAGTGAGGGACGGAACGGAACAGCGAGCACGAGTGATATAGTTGGCCATCGAGCACGGCAGCGATTTCTCTGTCATTCTCTTAGAAATAATTTGAGGCTCAGAAATTATTTGACAGAAAGTAGTCTGCTACGAATATAAAAAACTGTGTGCTAGCACAGCAAGAAATCGCTCGTCAAAACTTGTAACGAGCACCATCGGCCAGCAAACTCTGTGCTGGCAAAGCACAACATCGCTCGTCTAAACCGGCTCTTATTGATTAAAAGCTTAAAAACGATTGAGTTGAAAATGAGTTATGTCAGTCCTTTTGAATTGAAACTTTGAACCGTACACTGCTATCTGTCGTGAGCTCCAAGTTTATTTTGATTTACTCTTTCCGCCAGTCGATTTTCTCGTCACACTTAATTTCGAACGCTAATCGTGATTCTCCTACGCACCGCCGTCTAGTGCTTTTGTGTGTTAATTGGCGCTGTACTTGGACTTCTTACGTCGAGTTCTTAAACTTTGCATTTTTACCGCTTTTCGCCTTGTGCTTTGCGTGCTGTCATCAACTTTTCTACAGGAGTGTGTCTCGGCTTTCCTTTGGATACATTTTTGACATTTTTGACGTTTTGACGCTTAGAAGTGTGTGCACCTTGAACATAGCGCGTCGCCATTTGTGCTTTATTGTTGCATTTATTAGTACTCGGGAGTGCGTCTCTGCTTTATACTTAATACATTTGTGTCATTTTTGACATCTTATCATTTGGAAGCCTGTGCACCCTGAACTTAGTGCGAACATTTGTACAATGTTTCATTGCGATGCTACTGAATGTTTGGACAAAAACACACTTCGCCTATGATCACTTGTGCTGGTTTTTGTGCGTTAACTTTTCATTCTAAATGCGTCTCCCTTCCGGGTAAATGCACGGATGTGATCTTGCAACGTGATTCGGGCGTTTACTGGTTTTGCGACAAATGTAGGAAACACTCAATGGTGTCCTACGCTTCTCGTCTACGTTCAGCGAAGACCGCCATCGATACTCTTTCTAACGCACTTGCGAAACTAACGGACGATTTTCGCCACACTAGCAAGGAGGTCGATGAGCTGGTCCGTATTGCTGACATTGAGCAGCCCACTGTGTCATCACACGCAACATTGAATGATGACTGCATTACGACAAACCCACCTGGATCTCCTACAGCTGTACGTACTCGTTCGCAGGCTCAAGCTGTAGCTAAAGCGTCGAAACGGGTTCCTCAACAGTCACCATGTAGTCATCAACAGCTGCTGATACCTTCGATTTCTCCATTGTCTTCGATCCAGACGATGCAAATTGCACCCTCTTCACCGCAGGATAGAAACTCAACTATTCAACATCTATCCGCCTCTGCAACTGCTTCTCAAACACTACCGACGGTGCATATCGCACCCTCTTCACCGCAGGATAGCAACTCAACTATACAACATCTATCCACCTCTGCAACTGCTTCTCAAATACTACCGGACATAGAAGTTGTTAGTCCTCCACTGAAGGTTTTTATTTCACGGCTAGCATATCGTACTTCTGCCGAATCCATCAAGAAGTACGTGGCCGCTAAACTCGGATACGCGCCACCGCTACTGCTGTGCAGAAAACTTACCGCGGATAATCTTCAAGATCAGACAATTGCTTCTTTCTGCATCACGGTTTCTTCTGGCATCAATGAGTTACTTAAGTACGACTTCTGGCCACCTGGGGTCTTCGTTAAGGAGTTCACTAAGATTCCGCGTGAAAATTTTCGATCCAGAGCAGGAAAAAAGACACAAACATAAACACAAACCGTTCCTTAAAGCTTTACTACCAAAACGTCCGTGGCTTGAGGACCAAGTCCTATAAAGTAAGTCTTTCTTCTACTTTATCAGCTCATGATATCATATGCCTTACGGAAACCTGGTTGAACGAGGATATTTTTGATGCTGAGATCTTGCCACAGTACACTGTTTTCCGCAAGGATCGTGACCGTTTAGTCTCTGGTAAGTCTGATGGTGGAGGGGTTCTCGTTGGCATTCACGAATCTCTCGCTTGTTCAGTTTGCAGCGATTTTTCTACTTCTTCCTCAGTGGAATGTATTTTAGTACGTGTTTCTTTAACTCCTACTTCATTGTTATTGGTTGCTTCAATCTATATCCCCTGTAATAGCCCTTCTTCACTTTACGAACTTTTCTTTTCTGAGCTATCATCCTATCTTCTATGTCGTTTTCCATCCGATCACCTAATGTTATGTGGTGATTTCAATATGCCCTCAATCGAGTGGAACACCTCCTTTTCAACCATTACTTCTAGTAATAATCTTTCCTTAATCCTGTCTTCCTTCATTTCTTTGTGCTCCCTTTCTCAATTAAACTCGTTACCTAATACCAATAGAAAAATACTAGATCTTATCTTTTCTAATCTTCCAATGTCTTCCGTTTACTTAGATTCCGCTGTTTTACCGTATGTCCCTCCCGATCCCCATCACCCTCCTTTACTTTTAGAACTTTCTTTAAATTTTCCCGCTAGATCTAAAGTCCCTTGCTATTCCCGGTTCAATTTCTTTAAAGCAAACTTCGCCGGAATGGCGAACGAAATCAACCATGTTAATTGGTACGCATTTCTTCGCTGTTTAGACGTTGACGAGGCTCTTCATAGACTTTACGTCTTCCTTACAAACCTCATTCATCGCTTTACTCCCACTTGTCGTTCCAGAAGGCCTAATGATGCTCCATGGTTTACCACTGAAGTTGCTGCCGCCCTTAGGGCAAAGGATGTTGCACGTAACAAATACAGACGTTCTTCTCTGCTTGTTGATCTTCTTGAATTCAAAAAAACGACGCTCTCATGCCAAAAAGGTCGCTAAAGAAGCCATGTGTGCCTACGTTGCCAGAGTTGAGGCTTCGATCTGTTCCAACAATTCTAAACCCTTCTGGTCATTCATTCACTCCCTGAAAAAATCCCCCGTTATCCCCCAAAGCATGTTTCTTCACGAAAATTCTGCTGCCACAACTGAAGAGACCTGTGAGCTCTTCGCTCGTTTTTTTTCGTCGTTTTCAACCCCGCAAAACTCTCTTTCTCCTCCACATGTTTCTTTTTCAACTCCTTCGTCGTATCGTGATAGCCTGAAAGCGCTCTCTTCTTTCCATACAAACCCTTTAGAAGTTGAGAACTTAATGAGCTGTCTCGATTCTAGCTCTAGTTGTGGCTCTGACGGTATTCCAAACATACTAGCCAAGTCACTATCCTCTTCACTTTGTGTACCCTTGTCGATAATATTTAACCTCAGCATCGCAACTGGCGTTTTTCCTTTCTTATGGAAATCTGCCAATATTTTCCCTATACTTAAAACCGGTGACCCCGCTTGCATCTCGAATTACCGCCCTATATCGCTTTTGCCTTGCTTCAGTAAACTACTAGAAAGAGTTGTCTACAACAGAGTATATCCTCTATTTGTGCCTCTCCTCGCCACCGAGCAACATGGATTTGTCAAAGGCAAATCTACTGTTACTAATTTGCTTTCGTTCACCAACACTGTTGCCTCCGCCATTGATCAGCAAAGACAGGT
Source organism: Nemotelus nigrinus (assembly GCA_947369275.1). Classification (NCBI taxonomy): domain Eukaryota; kingdom Metazoa; phylum Arthropoda; class Insecta; order Diptera; family Stratiomyidae; genus Nemotelus; species Nemotelus nigrinus. The sequence continues at coordinate 51,381,657 of OX376372.1, read as the reverse complement.
GGATGTTCTTTACACAGATTTCTCTAAGGCGTTTGACTCTGTCAACCATGAGCTTCTTCTGTTCAAATTAGAGAAATATGGTTTTCATGGTACGCTGCTTTCCTGGTTTTCTACTTACATTCATGAGCGTACTTGTGTTGTTACGGTGAACTCCTGTTCGTCCACTCCCTTCTATCCCTCCTCAGGTGTTCCACAGGGTTCGATCCTTGGCCCCTTATTATTCTTAATTTTCATTAATGATCTCCCGGGCCTGCTAAACTCTTTTTCTCTTCTATACGCAGACGATCTAAAAATATTCAGAGTAATCGATACATTCGAAGATTGCTTACAGCTTCAGAATGACCTGCTCACTCTTATCAACTGGTGTAATGCAAATCATCTTACTTTGAATGTTTTAAAATGTCGCCAAATGTCATTCACGCGTAAAACTTACCCAATAGTATTTACTTACTACGTTTTTGGAGCCTCTCTCGAAGTCGTTTTAAATTTTAAAGACCTCGGGGTAATTTTTGACTCTAAACTATTATTTGATAAACATATCTTGCACATAACCTCCAAAGCGTCCAGACTTTCGGGTTTTATACTGAGATCATCTAAATATTTTACAGATATCTCTACTTGTGTACACTTGTTTGTCTCCTTTGTCCGCAGTATCCTCGAATACTGTTGTCAAATTTGGTGTCCTCATTTTCAATATTTGATTGATGCGGTTGAATCTGTACAACGCAGGTTCACCCGCTCCCTTCTTTACAAATTCAATTTTGATTACCGTGGGTATAGTGCGAGACTTACCATGCTGCAAATACCATCCCTGAAATCTCGCAGACTTTTTCTCGATGAATGCCTTCTGTTCAAACTGCACCATCAACTTGTCCCATCTGACCTCTGCAACCAGGTTTCCGTTCGTGTTACGGATCGGTCAAATAGATCCACGTTAACGTTTAACGTTCCTTTTGCGCGGACTGACACGTACTACTTTTCACCGCTTTTACGCATACCTAGGCAGCATAATGCACTCGGACTAGGTTCTCTGCCACCGACCTTGTCACGTTTCAAAACTATTTTAAGGGGTTAGTCCACTGTTAAACTGCTCCAATGAACTTTTTTTTGAAACAGCTACCAAAGACAAACTATTCAAGATATCGATTTGAAATTTTACAAGCATCTTTATTAAAGTTAGGAGTTAACATTTTCATTGGAAAAAATTAGTAGAAAACAAAATGGCGGCCACCCCATTGGATCGCCGCAGCACCGCCGAAAAAAAAAGCAAATTGCGCCTCGTAAATTCCTGGACAAAATAAGCATCTGTGAACAAATTATCAAAAATATTTCATTAGTGTTGAGTATGAAGGACTGCACGGGCCTAAATTTAGAACAATAAAAAAATTTTTGACGATCTGGGAAACATTTTTTTGATTAAAAAAATTTTTTTTAAACATTTTTTTGATTCAAAAGTATACCACATTTTGTTTAATCGCTTTAGGGCTCTAAATTTAGGCCCGTGCAGTCCTTCATACTCAACACTAATGAAATATTTTTGATAATTTGTTCACAGATGCTTATTTTGTCCAGGAATTTACGAGGCGCAATTTGCTTTTTTTTTTCGGCGGTGCTGTGGCGATCCAATGGGGTGGCCACCATTTTGTTTTCTACCAATTTTTTCCAATGAAAATGTTAACTCCTAACTTTAATAAAGATTCATGTAAAATTTCAAATCAATATCTTGAATAGTTTGTCTTTGGTAGCTGTTTCAAAAAAAAGTTCATTTGGAGCAGTTTAACAGTGGACTAACCCCTTAAGGGATAAAGTCGTTACTTTTTCTATTTAATACGTTTTTATCTTTTTTCCTTGCTCATATGATACATGAATTTTAATTTTGATTTTCTTATTTCGATATTCTTTTTGTTCTATATATATGCTTACATTTTTTTTTCTCTCTTTTTCATTGTAGTTATTTTTTTTTTCTCTTCATATTTTTCTTAATTTTGAATTTATTCATGTTCACCTTTACTTTGTTTATGATATTTGATCTTTTTATTATTATTATTTTGTGCTCTCTATTTTACATTCATTCATTAGTATTTTCTTTGTATATATTATATGTTTCTATATTCAGTTATTGGATTTTTTATCTGTTGAATATGTAAATAAATAAAAAAAAAAAAAAAAAAAAAAAATTATTATGTATTAGTTAAATTTGCATAATATTTTTAACCATTTCGGGAAGATGTAAGGATGAAGAATGTCGCGATTTTAGATAGTAAATCTATTTTAAATCGTGTGTTTTCTGGCGCATCAAAGTATTATTACCATTAAGATTTAGTTTGATACTATGCCAAAATTCCGTTATCCTGCATGACGATTTTCAATTCTTTCAAATGCATTTTTTCTTACTTTCGTCACTTAATCGACGTGCAAAGTTAAAGGAACTTAAATGACTTGAGATCAAAAATTAATCTTATTCTAAGTGTATCAGATTCATCGATCATTTGCCAATTAAGAAGAGCATTATATTTCTGTTACAGATATAGATATGACTTTTAAGAAATACACACAAGAGCAGCTTTCAATGGCGCTAAAGGCAATTGAAGATGGGCAGTTTACCAGAAACGTTGCCAAAAGATTTGGTATTCCGAGACGACGCTTCAAGACAAGAAATTGAAAATTTTTTTTAAAACATGTTAGAGCGTCTACAACTTTTACCCAAGCAGAAGAGCAGACTCTTGTCAAATGGATTCTTGAAGTCGCGAATCTAGATTTTCCTATAACAAAAACGCAATTAATTCATAGTGTGTCAAAATTGGTGAAAGAAGTTAATAAAGAGAACAAATTCAAAAACGGTGTCCCCGGTATAAATTGGTACAAAAGACTTTTAAAACGAAATCCGAAGATTTCCTCTAAAATGTCTCAAAATTTGACAACTGGGAGGTCCAGGATTACGAAAGAATCTATTTGAAATTGGTTTACCAAAATATCAACCTATTTCGAGAGTTTTCCTGAACTAAAGGAAATTTTAAATGAACCAAATCGAATCTTCAACTGCGATGAAATAGCATTCTTTTTGTATCCCAAAGATAAGAGAGTCGTAGTTCGCAAAGGTTCAGTCCATACTTATAATCGCACGGCCAACGACGGAAAAGAATGCATTACAGTGTTTGTAGAGGCCTCAGTTAGTGGAAAGCTTATGCAGCCCTTTACTCTATTGCCATATATAAGGATCCCTTAAAACGTAATTATGAAAATAGGTCGTCTGGTAGACTCATGCCTAAAGGAAGCAGCAAAGTCAGATACAATTAAAAGTGGTTTCAAGAAATATGGCTTGTATACTTTCAATCCTTACACTATTTCATACGCCAAACTTCTCACGAACAAGAACATCATTGCCTGAAGCGAATAAAGATATTATTTGTAACGAGGTTTTTTCTGAAGACCTCGCTGATGATAGACGTGTTGTCGATTACAACTCATTTTCATTCACCCTAGAAAAAGAAATAGGAGATGCGGAGGTTGAAATTTTTAGAGCGAATTCAGATTATGCGTGGCTGGGATGCGAAAAAGATGTGGAAATATGTCAACGAACAAATTTCCTGTGAAAATGAAACCCATTTAGACGTGTTCGATAACATAACGCACCATGAACAAACCCTAGATGCAAATATAGACGAAGCGGTGTGGAAAAATTCAAATATTTTGGAATTCAACGCACAACTCGATCGTTCATTAATCGCGTCCACACCAAACGGTAATGTACAT
>OX376372.1:50927904-51372904 GCA_947369275.1 Nemotelus nigrinus | reverse complement strand
TAGACAGCACATTTGGTTAAAATTCAAACATTTATGATATGCTCGTAATTCAGTTTTCAATTTTCATGTTTATTGAGGGAAATAAGTATGATTTGAATTTGACTAGGGTTGGTGAGAGATGCTTCTAGAAGGGAAAAATTATTGTTAACCGTAGAAAATTGATTGATTAGATGTCTGCTAACAATTAGGTATCAACATACTAGCTCTTCTTTGACATTTCACTCCAGTGGCACATAATAAATTGTACATTTTAATCAGAACAAGTTTGCTATGGCTATGAAATTGACGATTATTTATTGCCTGACGCTATAAACTTTTTGCATAGGGGGCTGACTATACTTTTGAAACACAGCTAATTTACTGAAACACAGCTAGTAGACTCGTGATTCTCTGCGATTCTAAAATCAAAGCAATGCGCTTTCGAAACTAAAAACGCTTATTAATTCAATCAAAACTCCCTAAAACGTTCACGCACAATATATTTTTACAATTTACTAAATAATACGCTGGCATTGACCTGATTCTTTAGTTAATTTTGACAGCTTCAATTCGTTGAAGGACTATTTACGTGCCCCGATCAAGTTTTGCTGGTGTTGTTTTAGCTCTATCGTTCAGACGTTGTGGTCGATCTCAGCTTGGTTTTTACTCTGCGTATTTTTCCAAATACGTACGTGCCTTCAGTGAGGGTATGCAGGCAACAATACTCCTAATGAGAATTTAACCACCCTCATCACCTCTGAGGAGAGTTCCGGAGTTGCAATCTCACTATTCCACCCCAGTGGTGAAGTAGTGAGATTGCAGCTCTTCAAAGCGAACACAGAAAGGAGTTTAATCTTGAAAAATTACTCAACGGTTAGTAAAATTTCAAAGCCATATTCAAGCTTTTCAAAAATGCCTTGTGTAAGGCGAAAAAAGCCTCATGGAAATCTTTGTGTGCCAATATTTAAGGTATCATTGAAACCACTCGTCGTCGTCGTAGCACTATAGCCCCTCTCGGGCCTTGGCTTCTTGCAGGTGACGCCTCCAGTTGTCTCGGTCCATTGACCGCGTCCTCCAATTTCGAAAACTGAGCAGCTTTTTGCAGTCCTCATCGACAGAGTCAGACCAGCGTTTTCTAGAATTTTCCACTGGTCTTCGACCCTCGGCCCTTCCGTCGAATACCTTCTTAGGTACTCGATAATCGTCCATTCGTTGCACGTGACCAGCCCATTGCAGCTTCCGCAGTTTGATTATTGTAGCAACCTCTGACTCATCAAAAACCTCGTACAACTCGTGGTTGTACCTTATCCGCCATTGGCCGCACTCTTGTTTAGCTCCAATTATACGCTTGAGGACCCGTCTTTCGAAGGCGTTCAACATATTTGCGGACGCTTGGGTAAGGGTCCAAATTTCACATTCGTAGCACAACACAGGTCTTATTATTGATTTGTAGACTTGGAGCTTTGTCTTCCTGTGTATGCAGCTGGTCTTCAGTAGGGCCAGAATGAAGTAGAAAGTTTTATTATCGAGCTGTATTCTCCGTTTAATTTCATCCGTTTCACTGCCTTTCGTTGTCAATTTCGAGCCTAAGTATATAAAGTCGTTCACATTCTCCAAATTATATTCGTCCAGAATTATATTTCGTCTAATGGATCTCTTCTTTCTTGTTTGCGTCATGATTTTTGTTTCCGTCTGATTGATCTTCAGGCCTACTTTTTTGGCTTCTGGATCAAATTTCAACAGGAGTTCTTTGCCGGATGTGAAAAAACGTGACAAGATGTTAATGTCATCCGCGCAGGCCACTCATTGGTTCGATTTATACAGAAGCGTATCCCCTGTGTCGACAGGAATCTTCCTTATCACTCAAGTGCTAGGTTGAACAGCAGAGGGGCCAACCCATCGTCTTGCTTTAGTCCCACATTTGTGTCAAAGGCGTCAGTCAGACTGTTGTTGATTCTGACTAATGATACTGTAGACGTCATCGTTACTTGGGTCAGTTGGACTAGTTTTGCCGTTATGCCGAAGTATAGCATTATTTTGTACAGTACGTTTCGGTCAATACTGTCATATCATAAGATCCACGAAAATCTGCTGGACATCGATGTTAAGTTCCCAGCATTTTTCAAGCACTTGTTTGACTGTGAAGAGCTGATCCGTAGTTGATCGACCAGACCTAAAGCCTCCTTGGTACTCCCCAAAGACATTTTCACCGTATACATTCATTTTATTTTTTAATATTTTCGTCAGTATCTTATAGGGCGTACAAAGTAGCGATATGCCTCTGTAGTTTACGCACCAAAGTTTGTCTCCTTTTTTGTGGATAGGGCAAATGATGGATTTGCACCACTGTTGCGGTATTTTTTCTTGATCCCAGATGCGCTGGATCAATAAATCAAATTGCGAAATTAAAACAGAAAATGTAGTTTCAATCCGATGACTGCGTTGAGTTGAAGGCTACCAAAATTACAAAATTAGTAAAATTTTAACATATTTTGTTTATGTTCGTTGCAGAGTGATTACAATTTGAATGTTTATCGGTAGCATAATCTAGTGTTTCAATTATTAATTATTAGTTTAATTATTGTAGTTGACTGATCTATCCTTTAATTATTGTAGTTGACTGATCTATAATAATACCAACCTACTGTATACATTTCATTTGAATCTCATTACTGGATCAGAAGTAATAGGCAAAGACAGTGTTTTTTTTGATTACCGACATTTTAACGTGAGGCCATCACATCAAGGCTGTCTACATGTTCAGATAATCTTTCTAAGACCTGCTCTAACTCAAAGTCAATTCATCCATTGAACTGCATAATGATCTAATGACCCAGTTGTGAGTTCTGGTAAACACAAATTGCGGGTGCGAAAACATAAGTAGATACTTTGGTGAAAGGGTATCATTTTTGTGCGATGAAAAATTTTAAAAGTTTAAAACTGGCTGCATAAACATGAGTTTGCGTTTATTTCCGAAAAATCGAGAAAAAAGATCAGGAGATTCAGTATTTTGAAGGATTTCTCTTTACGTCAGTGCCGCAGTTTTAACACTGCTTACTTATTCATTAAAAACCACACAAGTTTATTTCTCATAAGTATCAATATATTCCCATTAAATTGATCTAATCACTCTGTCTGAAATCATTACAACTTGAAATTTTACAATTTTTTCACCTTCGTTTTGAGTTATTGGGCCATTGGGTTTAAAAGTTCCCTAACGTTTACATAGCCAAGCGTAAATCATTATTAGTTTGAATTTTCCATTTTGTTTTCAGTTTATCTTGAGCCTTATTTTCGATAAACATAGCAACAGAGCTGGGTGTCTCTGATTGTAATTTTACTCCTTTTCTTATGAAATTTTATCACCACACAAACATGAAGACGATATTTGCTCCTTGTTTTTAATTGAAGTACGGATTAAATACATAGAATTACTGGTCGGAAAAATAAGTAGTTTATTTGAAAGAGATAGCTAGAACCTGTAAATATCTGCGTGCTTAATAATTTGTGTAATAATTTGTTCAACTTTTGCCCAGTAGTAGTAGTAGTAGTAGTATACTTTATTGAGACTTTATAATACGGATTATTTTCAAGTTATAAATGTAGAGAGCTATGTTTTACAGTGGCACTAAAACGTCAAACCGATTGTAGATATGATATTCGACCGTGGTCAATACATGTATGTTAGTGTAGTAACAAGAAGTTGATGCCGCTTGCTGTTGTGGCTTATACATTGAAAAGATTACAACTATTCCTTAAATCAACCTAAATTAACTAAAAAACTAGCCTAATCTAAGCTAATGGCTGAAAAAGCCTAATTGTGGTTTAACCCTTTTATGGAAGATATTTGTTTTGGCTGGTCGCAGATTCTTTGGCTTGAGCTCTATTGCATGCATAGTCGGAGAGAATTTACCACTAATATTTTTTTTGTGAATTTGAGAAATATTCAGTTATCTATTTCCTGTAGGTGTTCGGACTTGTAGAAACATAAAATGCTGTTTTGAATGGAGGGCTGGGCGTATATTGTTCAGGAGAGTAATCACTAAGAATATCAAATGAAGAGAGATAGTAAGAGTTATCTCGATGCTGTGGAGCACTAAATAAGTTTCTAACTGATTCTAGGGGGTGTGAGTGTAGCTTCTCGATACGTTTCAGGCTCGATTGAATAAGATAGTGAAGGATTGGTGTAAGAGGTGATTCTAGAGGATTTTAGATCGAAAGTGTTTTTTATTCGGGCGGCGATATTTTGAAAGACACTTTCGAATAACACATCTTTCGAAAATTTGTTATTCTTCCGCCGCTGTTGGGGAAATAGTTATCCAGGTTGGGAAGGCGTATGATATTATGGACCGGATTAGAGTTTTCTACATGAGAATCATTGTACTTTTCTGAACGGATTTAGAGGAAAGAAGCGGAGCGAACATTGAAGTGGCTGATTTTGCCTTTTTCAGCGTTATTCTCGCATGCGGGTTTGCGTGGTGGAAGTTGACTCCAAGATATTTCAGATTCTCTTTCAGAGTAATAGGCTCACTTCCAATGTTTACCGAAAGGGATCTGCTCTCTTTTACTGCGCGCCGGTACCCTTTTCTGCTTGCGTTGCGAAAGCAGATAAGTGCCGATTTTGATGCGTTTGGTGTGAGTTCCCAATCCTACATGAATGCGCCAATAGTGCTGACTACTCCTTGAACTCTTTCTTTTGCTAAAGAGGGGAGGAGATTCTGTGCATAAAGGAGGATCTCATCTGCGAACAAAATAACACCCAAGCTGTCATTACCGTGACCGGATGGAATGGTTCTGGATTCATTGGGAAACTGAGAGATTGGTATGTCATGAAGAAAGAAGTTGAAGGGAAGAGGTCCAAGGATTGAGCTCTGAGGAACTCCAGAACGGCAAGGGATGGGGTTAGAAGTCAGTTAGGCTATTCTGATTTCTATATATCTGTCCGTGAGGAAACTGAATAATATACGAATCAAGGCAGTAGGACAGCTACTTATCAGTTTGAGTTTGAGTCCATTGGTCCAAACGGAGTCGAATGCTTTTTGGAGATCGAGTGGGCAAACTACTGTACATTTGTTTGTCCGTTAGGTTACGTGTGATGGTGTTGTGCAATCGCATTAAAGCCTGCTCAGTGGATCTCTGTGGCTAAAATCCAAATTGGAATTCGGGAACAAGGGAAGAGGTGAAATTTCTTAATTTTGGAAGTATTGCTCTCTCTAAAATTTTTCCTAAGTTGGCCAAAAGAGAGATGGGACGAAAGTTACATATTTGCCCGTTGCTACCCACCTTGAGGATGGGAATGAGGTGAGCTTTCTTCCAAGCAATGAGGAAATATCCACTGTTTATACAGTTATTGTATAATATAGTGAGATGGCGTGAAATAACTGAACTGCTCTTTTTGAGGACTTTGTTTGGAATGCCGTTTAGGCCATGAGACGTCTTGCTATTCAGATTTGAAATAATATTCTCTAATTCTGGTACGGTGATCAAGTAGTCGCTGAAATTTTGCGGCAACTTTTGTCCATAATAGGGAGAAAAAAAAATTGCATTTTGTGCAAGCTTTTATTGCAAAAAAATTTCACATACTTTAGTATAGCTAATTTTCTACTATCTACTTACTACTAAGCTGACAGATTTTCATATTAAATTGTTTAATGAGAAGAATATATATGTATTTTTCAAACATGTTTATTTAAACCATATGCGAGCCCAAGTAAAGAATGGCAACATAATATTTTTCTCGATTCTAGATCGTTGAACTTTGCCTGACTTGTCTTCTATTTTCCAACGGACAAAAGTTTCCAGTAAAGCTTGCCAGAATATCCATTATGAAGTTTTCACATCTAGTTTGACCTGCCAAATACTTCTATCAAACTTACAATTGCTTATAGCACACAGTCATTTTAGCATCTGACCCACATTTGGCATTCATTCACTAGAAACTACGAGACAGAGAGTCAAACTCTTTTGGCAATGATAATTTCTTGCATTGGCACAAAAAAATTATTTAAAATAACAACAAAGATATGACACTACGAACATGTTCAAAATTGAAACTAATTTCAGATTTAAACTTTCAACGAATGTATTCACAATTATGAGTCTTAGAACTCTGATTGTTTCTTATATTATAATTTTATTGAGCAGAAGAAATGTTTATTTAATGTTTGAGTCATAAGAAGTATATTTCGCCATACGTAATCGAGAATATACTGGCTTTAATTTTTGAAACTTACCAATATACCGCTGCAATAAACGGTACACTAACAAAGTATCTAAGCTTCTCTGAAATATCACTAGCGTAATCAAATCAATTTAACACTATCCAACTTTGCAATATATTTCAACACGTTAACACTGAAGAAAATTTAATTATTGTGTGCAAATCACATTGACAGCTTTCTAAACCTTTAGGTCACTACAAGTATACTTTCTTCGTACACTCTCTCAATTGCACAAATCATTCATTGCACTACCACGACACTAACAATACAAAAGACTAGCTTCTCGCCAATAACACACTCGTTGGGGGGTCTACAATGACGTTCTTCCCGCCAGCTGATGCAAGGATCGTCGAAACGATTACTGATTTACATTATCCATGTACCAGATTGAATCCTTTGCACCATCTGTTCCAAGCTTGACCGGCCGCACAGGACAACAGCTTGCAATAATTTCACTCCATATCGACGAGACTCACAGGCAATACGTTTGGTATCGCGACGATCTAGCTGCGCCACAACACTCGAAGAAGGAATCTAAGCCTGGCGTTGTGGTGTAGCTAAATTATTGCATAAAATCACATTAAATCGTTCACGTCTTCAGTGCGACGAAGTGGGACGATGTGGCAAAGAACGTCTGAAACGTTTGCTGAAGGAAAGCGAAAGAACACCAGACACAGATTGGGATGACGGCGAAGGATATGACGACGAAGATGAGCTCGATAGCTCTAACGGCTGACAGGAACGTTACAGTCAGAGGTGAAATAGCGTAGCTGAAAGCCAACTTAAGTTGAAAACACGGGAGATACGAGAGAAAAGCTCCGAAATAATATATTCACGTCCGAGTACACGTTGAGACTGAAGGATGAAAGCGTGATAACCACATGTATATCAGTTCAAGTTTGAATCAGAAAGGCCGCATGTTACGTTACAACCGGACAACATCCCAATCTGAAAGCTGATGTAGAAAGCTAAAGCTTGCGAGATATTCAATTCCCCGTCATGTAAACTAGAAGACATCAGGACCTATCAAGCAAAGGGTCATATTACAGTATTGTGATATACAGGGTGGCGCAAAATTTTACCTTCGTCGACATGATAAATCAGCCCGAATGAATTTATCGGGAAGGAACTACCTTTAAAAATTTTGAGACTCTCCTTAATTATCTTTAAACCAACGTAGATTTAATTAATTCCGGTATAAAGATAACAGAAAAGTTTTAGTGTGGACACTAAAATAATGAATTTTGTTTCAAATTTGAAGAGGATTAGTGCGTATGTCTAACTACTAGTAAAATATACAGCCTCGCAATTACTTGGGTACTTTCATATTAATTTCAGATGTTATCTGGGGTGTAATAAAACTACGATTGAAAACTCAAAACTATTCATTCAGATTTCGTTAGTTGAAGTGAAAGCGTAAAATTTACCCAAGGACTTTGATTTTAACGACTTTTTGTCAAAACCTGAAAACGTTGGAAATCTTCATGGGATCGAACTAAATTTTTTAAACAATGGTAAATAGTCGGATTCAAAAGCGTGTTAAAATTTAGCGCATGCAACTTATGTAAAACATTGAGGGTCCATAAAGACACTGTGAGAAAATAGTGTAACGCCGAAGAAGGAAACGTGGACGATATGAAAAGAAGTGGTCGACTGTCGGTACTTTAGACAGTCGTGGTGGACAATCGATACTTGTTTATCTAACTGAAGGCGACAAGCCTATAAACAACGTATCGAACCTGTACTTTCGGATAAGAGTATTCGAAATCTACTTAATTTTTGTCAAAATCTGGAAAACCTTGGATTTACTGATGATAATACCCCTCGTTAAACCCGCTGTGCAAACATTTTTTTACGGTTGAGTCATGGATTCATCTGCATCCAATACCTAATCGACAAAATAAGGCAGTGAGTATCAGCAATCCCGTCAATATTTCCATAATACAGATCCCAAACTTCGACGTAAAAGTTTTATAGCTGGAGGAGGGAGCAGTTGTGGAAAAAGAAAACTTCATTTTGTTAAGCAAATAATGTTTCCTAATGAAGAATATTGCAGGGAACATATCCTTTAGCACAATAATAATTAATAACTATCGCTTTATGAATAGAAAGGAAGTGATTAAGATGCAAGATGGAGCCAAAGCGCATATAGATGTGAAAAATTCCCCTTATTTAAGTCCCTTTGAAAATGTGTGGTCTAGATGAAAGGGGAGTGCCTTTAAAGAGTCCAGACCAAAAACAGGCAAGCACTGATTTGACATGAACAAGTTGATTGGGACTCAATTTCGGTAGAGTATATAAAAAATGTATGTGTTATAGTTTCAGAAAGCGTATTTGAAACTATATAGAAAACGAAGGACATACATCATACTAATTATATATTATGTTACCTAACTTATGCTTTTTTAAAAAATTATAATTTTAAACCAACCTCTTTACATTAAAATTTTATACAAGCAATACTATGGCCAGAAACTTCTGTGCCGTGTAGAATTCACATGTGATTAATTTACTTTTGGAATTTAAAAAAGTTTCAAAGTTACTCAAATAAATTGTTTTCTAGTTTTTTCGTTACAATTGGATTTTTCCCTATTTTCCCCTTGATAACAAATTATTACGGTAACTTTATTTTCATGAAACCTAATATTCTAAATTGCTTGCTTTACATATTTTGTCAGAAAAATATAGTTAATAGAAAAAAATGGTACAAAAAAGCACATATTTTTCTGCTCCCAACGTGGCTCATGATCAGGAATTTCCACCAATGTCTTACATTGTAAAGAATTCATGTCAGTATGTTTTTTCTGATGACCAAATAGTTTTCAAATAATTTAAATTTACTATTCATCTCAAGGTGCGTTTTTATGCTCCGGTGCAGAGTAGACTAAAACAATGGCACAAAAAAAATACTATCCAGAATAGTACAGTTGGTGTATTCGCTAAGGCTGTTGTGTTTGCGGTGGTTGCCCGAAGGTTGGTGCAACTAAATGAATTTAAACTGAAAAGGCTTTAATTGCAAGTTGGCTTGATGCAATCATAAAGGCCGAAAGAGGAGAGCAGAATCAATTAAAATCATTTCGAAATAGTTCAAATTACTTCGAAATAAACAGTTGCACCAACTGCTAGGAAAACTTTCGCAAATATTAGCACACTATATGCGTGAGCCCACGAACTAAGAGTACCTTATGCAGAACGTAATTCTGTTCCAGCAAATTGACTGGGACACGAGCTGTTGTGTTTTACAAAGCTACTACACAGCTCTCTTCTGGATAGAAAACTTACATTTTAAGACTTTATTTAGTAACTAAGCAGAAAAGTACCGTAAATAAGGTTCAACGGCCTACCTTGCTTCTTATTACTTATATTCAAAGGGTCGGTTGCTTAGCTCGCTAACGCGTCAGTCCGAAGCAGCGATCTACTGCCCGCGAGTTCGAATCCCGCCGTGCCCATGGCTGTATTTGTTCGTCTTGTGTTGTCTTAACAGTCGAGAACTGGGCATAATATCAGCGCTTCATTAATTAAGTGTAACATGAAAGCTTTAGTAGCGACTAGGCATAACACTAGTGCTTTAGAAAATAAGAAATAAATGTGGCACTTAAAAACAAAAACCAATAATGGAATAATTGATATCGGCTTCTCCAATGTGTGTTTCCCTACCGCCATCGCTAAGCATTCGCTTCAAAGGGCAATCCTCTGAGCTTTGGCACTATCATAGAAAAAAAAACATTTGTATTAAAATCAATTTAGCCAAAATTCACATTTATATATATATATATATATATATATATATATATATATATATATATATATATATATTTCACTGCAAAAATCTTAAGAACGCCCCATCGAATTGAGCTAAAACTTTCATTGGTGTATATGCAGAACAGAGTCAGATCTCACCAAATGTTAATAATATTTAACTCTTTGTCGCTGGCGGCCATTTCAGTGATATTTTAAATATACCTATTATTCTGTCAACAAATAATTTTAGCAAAAATAATCTTATGGAATGAGTTTTGAACGTGTTGTGAATGTGAATATGATAATATTTTTGAAATTTTTAACACTATGTGTGCGCTAGGTGCCTAAAATGAAATTGGGAAAATCTGAAAATTTTTGAATTGCGTTAACTTTTGACTATCAGATCATTATGTAACTTAAAATACATATCGACGTTACTAAATTGTAGACTCGCATATTTTTTGAACACGTGCTAACAGCCCTGCAGCTACGGCAAGCACTGAAAGTGAAAGCCTTCACATCAACGACTCTCCTAAAATATTATTGTCTTTTACAATAAAAACCAACTCATCTAGAGATCTTATGCTTTGTTTACACAGCCAACGCATAGCTTTTGAAACTTCACATCAGACAAGAACGGTAACCCTCCTTCAATTTGCCTATATTTTAAGCATCAGAAACTTCTGCTCACGGGAACTCACGACCCAATAATCAAATACATCTGAAATTCACAAAATGTATTGGTCTTAAGTAGGATCAGGTCTGCAAGAAGCGATTTAGAAATGTGGGCAACTCTGTGCCAGTGGTGCTATCTTGAAAAATTACAAAGAAAAGAAACTGCTTTTCGCCCTATGAATTCTAATTCAGTTACCACATTTTCATGAAATTCACACAGTAGCTGACACTTACTCTAAGTCACATGTGGTATGGCTTTGGTAGAAAAATTCGATTGGAGCTACCACCTATCTATGGTAATTTTGGTGTCGGGGATTTGGAAAATTTGCTCAGAAAAAAAAAGGTTGTCGACCCATAGAATTATATTTATACATGATCATTTCGTTCTTGTTATTTTATTTTGTTCATGGTATCCAATCTGTAATTGGGCAATTCTTGCCTGTTGTATTGAATACGTACCAAATAAAATAAATAAATAAATAAATAAATAGCTTCCAGTACAGTCATGAAATCAAAACGAATTTCATATGGAAAATGGAACTTATTATAGGCAATATTCAGAATGAATCTATTTGAAAAATCATGATATAGATGCCAGCTATTGCTTGTTTTGAATTTTTTTTTTTCATATCTTTAATAAGCGATTTTATCGTAAAATTTTCAAAGAGTAATGATCTTGTAGTGATAATTAGCAACAAAAATTAAAATTTCGAAAGTTTGAATTTTTTTGCGCGTGGTTACTCAAAATTTCTTTGCACTCCTATAACGTTCAATGCAATGATCGGATCGCAACGAAATTCGCAGGGCAAGTTGATTTCAATATGATGCAAGTGTGATATATTGCATTTGATGCAAGCAAAGGTTTGCCAGGAAAATTTCACTATTTTCGTATCAACAAATGCTTACATTGAAAATAAGTTACCAATGCTTAAATTTTCTAAGTTCTGGAAACCTTTCGGATAGTGATCCCAAACATCTGAACTTGATAGCCCTGAAAACTTGTCCACCCTATAAGTTTAAATATTACATCGGTAAGATCAAAGCGGTTTTGCCCTTGAAATGGAATTTGCACTCAAAATCTCCATGAGTCTTCTTTTGTCCATCGAACATTAGTATTTCTAGCGGTTCAGGTGCGCTATAGTTTTTTAATTAGGATACCCACTTGCAGCTAAATTGACTCAAAGCCCACAAAGTGTGCATAAAATAATGTTTAATTAACTAGAGACAATCGGACGTTTTACAGAGCTATCTGACATAATTGATAAATTGATCGTTTAGCGAAGCTTTGGATAAAACATTTTTTTTTTTCATTTAAAGCATCTATTAGAAAAGAAATTCGGTCTTAATACGCTTAAAATGCAAAAGATAAGTTGAAAACTAAGTATCGATCGAATATATAAGTGACAAAATTTCACTCGGAAAATTATTTTGCTTCTAATATTTTAACATCAATTTGCTTTTTGGCTGAGTGATTTATGGTTTTAATGATTTCATCTCAAATAAATTCTTATTTCAGTGATCTCTTACTCAGAGAAACTTTGTACCAATGATTAAGCCTATAAGCTTCCTGTTAATTCAATCAAAGTTAAGACTGGAATGTCTATGGATGTGCTAGCTAACTAGTCTGGTTTTCGATAATGGGTGAAAATGTGGGTGGTGTTTTACTTTAAAAACAACAAAAAAAAAACATGTCAAATATTGTGGCGAGAAATCGCGGCAAAGATTTAAGTGAAATCTCTTATTTTTTGTTTGAACTTAAAATTAAATCACTCTTTGTAAACCTCACCAAAGTAATTAATTTCTTAGCTGCACCTTGTTTTTATTCTTTCTTAAATATTTCAATATTTAGTTTTTACTGATTTTCGAGGAAAATTAGTATTGGAATTGTTTCGCCGAAAATTCATTTTTCTTTAAGCATATATACGTATATTATATATACGCACATATATACATATATATCAGCAAAACAATTGAGTTTTCTCCGATTGAACTGATATTTTTTGAGGACATAGGCATTTTTTTACTAAGTGATTATGTCATTAAATTTGCAAATGGGAATGGATCTGCAATGATAAATAACAACAAATATTACCGTTTCGAAAATTTGAAAAGTATTGAGGCTGGTAATCCTTAAATTCTTTTCACCCCTATAACTTTCAGCACAGTCATTTAATCGAAATAAAATTCACAGGGTTCGTTTAACTTAACGTGAAGCAGATTTGGTATATTTTTGGCTATGCTGTTAACACAGGGCTACCAGCATCAGGCACTCATGTAAGAATTGCACCAACAGATGCTTCCATTATTTAGTCGTATGAAAAGCATTTGCAATTAAAACAAGGAACTAATGTTTGAATTTTCCGAGTTTTGAAAATATTTCGAATGGCAGGCTCAAACAACGCTTGATCCCTGAAACTTTCGATGAAATCCTCAGATGAAAACGAAATTCAAAAGATAGGTTGATTTTAACATGAGCATGTTATGGTAAAATTATTGCTGCTTCGTTGGAAAATCGCTGCTAGCACTGAACATTTTCATCATTTATATTATAGTCGAGAAAACGTTTTTTTCATGGATAAGGAATGGTTGATATGATACTACAAAAAAAGTGTATAGCTTCTTTCCCCTTTTGTTGGTCGCTCAAAGACAATTTCTCCGAAAATCAGTTTTCAAGCGATTCTGATGCGCTAGAGTTTTTGTTTAGATTATTAAATTCTTCTGGTTTTTTATAGAATATATCATTGAGCGTTTTTTTTCTGATGAGCATGTATACTCCGCATCAAAATGATAGGACACTTCTGAAATTTCCTCGTTTATCAAAACCGATAAGAGGTAGAAAAAACATTTATTGTGGGTCATATAGTACATGCAAGGAATTTTCAGAATGTTTTACATAATGGCCCCTTCAACTAATATTCTAGGAATTTTTCGTATATATCTGAAAAAAGGTGCCCCAAAAAGATAAGACAGAGTATATAAATCGGCAGTTGCAAGCATTTGGTGCAAGAAGTGAGTTTGAAATTTGTTTAGTGTTTACAGGTTTAGATAAACTGAGGTTGTTTCGTAAAAATTTCGATATTTTTTCAGTACGGACTAGTGGATTGTGTCGCGGGGTCACGGTAAAAAACTAAGTGAGAGTGAAATAAAAACGATTTTGAATCTGATAAATGAGAGTTTAAGTGTCGCGAAAATCGCGAAAATTGTAAAACGATATCAAAATGTTGTCATGAATTTAATAAAAGATCCGGAAAATTACGGGCAAAAGAAGAGTCCAGGCAGACCTAGTGCACTAAGTGATCGTGAAAAGCGGTCGATATTACAAGTAACGTCAAACTCAACAGCAACAGCGAGACAAATTGCGGAAAAAGCTGGTGTGAACACAAACATTTTAAATGTTCAACGTCTTTTCAAAAAAACACCCACTTTTCAACGAAGAAAACTTCTTAGAAAACCACCGCTAACAAAAAAGCATATTGAAGAATGGTTGAAATTCGCTCGGGAACATGTAAGGTGGAAGAAAAGACGGGAGAAGATGACAATCTTTACGGATGAGAAAAGATTCACCTTGGATGGACTCGACGGTTAGTCATATTATTTTCATGATTTAAGGAAAGATCGCCTTTTCCAAGTTCGCAGACAAATGGGTGGTGGAGGTGTCATGGTATGGGCAGGGATCGTATACAAAGGGAAGACCGAAATCTGCTTTGTGGATGGAAAAATGAAAAGTCCGGATTACTTAAAATTAATAGATGAACAAATCAGGACACATGCAACAAGGATTTCTAAAGAGGACGTTATCTTCCAACAGCAGTGCATACAGCGCGTATTGTAAAGGAATACTTTTCCTCCATAAATATTAAGATTTTACCATGGCCAGATATATCTCCATATTTAAATGTCATAGAGAATGCTTGGGGTCAACTATACCGTGCTGTATATTGGGGCAATAAACAGTTCAATTCAATCCAGGAGCTAAAAGATGCCGTACAAGAAACTTGGAGGCTAATTCCGCAGAAATATCTGAAATATTTGTATAAATCTTTACCAAATCGAATGATAACTGTTTTAGAAAAACAAGGAAAGGCAACACATTATTAAAGCATAAAATAATATACTTAAATTTATATTTAAATACAGATTTTTTTTTAAATAGCTTCAGCTGTCCTATCTTTTTGAAGCACCTTTTTTCAGGTAAATACGAGAAATTCCTAGAATATTAATTGAAGGAGCCATTACGTTAACCATTCTGAACATTCCTTGCATGTACTATATAACCCACAATAAAAGTTTTTTCTACCTCTTATCGGTTTTGAGAAATGGGAAAATTTCAGGGGTGTCCTATCATTTTGATGCGGAGTGTACATGCACTAGGAACTGCTTAGAGAACAAACTAAATTGGATTGTCATAGAGATAATGATCCTTCCCGTAGTTTCATCCTAAATGTATGCCTTCCTTGTTTTTGGTTGCTTAGATGCTTGTTTCGTAGTACGGAGGACGGGTTCGTCCCGAAACTCTCACTTAACTGAGCTAGGAGTGCCTTGGCTGGGCTAGGCACTAAAAACAAATCACGATCCGACTTCAATTCAAAGGCTGCATTAAACGTCCAGAGTCCAGAACAACATCCGTAAGTGATTCTTTCCCGAAATTATTTATTCGCGTAATTGCAGTTTTTTGTTTATCATTAATTTGTAATTTGAATCAATATTCAAGCAAAAATTTCGATTATATGAAATATATGATTGAGGAAATGATAGAATACCATATGTATTGTATATAAAATATCGTAAACTATTGCAAGTTTCACGCACTGTAAGATCCTTCCCGAGCTACAAAGCTTCGAATCGCACAACGAACTCACCCTCAACCTTGCATCCGTATTTCTCCAACAACATTTCCCCACTGTTGGTGAACTCAAGCAGAACTTTCCGGTATCATGCGCCTGGCAGCGTTCGAATGAATGTTTATCAGTTTGCTAGTGCCCGTACTATAACGTTCAGGATGATGTGGAAATTACACAGGTTTTCCCGTATACCGTGTTATTGTGTACATACTGAAGCCGTCGTCGTCGGCGTGATCTAAATCGTGGCAACTACAAATTAGTTGATAACAAGGTGATAACATCTAAAACGTTTGCTTAAACGACGGAACGAATATTAACGAGCGATTACGTACAATATGAGCGTTTTTGATAGCTTTATTGCCGGCATTGGTGTACAAGAATAAGCATACAATGTTACGTCTTAAGTCTAAGTTCGAATGTATCTAAGAAATTTATTTGTAAATATGTTTGCAAGGATATTCATTCAACGTATGAAGTTGAATTGATTACTGTAGGATGGGGCTTGTCGATGAAAGTTGTTTGATTATAGTTTTATAATTTAGCTGACAAAAAGAATTATCTAAATTAGGATTTAATTATATTTTTATTGATCAAATCTGCTAGATTTTTGCCAAATAATTCATAATGTCAAAGTTTTGATTTCCATAATAAACGCTTCTTCTTACGCTGAAAGTACCAATAGATCTCAAATATCACGAATAATCTCAAAATGAAAACTATTTAGTGCTGTCTCATGTACTGTATTAAAACAAGTCTCTAATTTTATTTCTAACTTTCGAAGAATATTAGTATTAAACTCATGTCGCCGAAAATTAATATTTCCTTTATATATATATATATATATATATATATATATATATATATATATATATATATATATATATATATATATATATATATATATATATATATATATATATATATATCAGCAAAATGATTATGGGAGATAGTCTCTGGAGTGGCCGATCCGATTGAGCTGAAATTTTCGGAGGACGTAGATGTATAAAACAGGTAGGTCAGATATCCTAAACTTTAAACTCAGATATCCTAAACTTTTTTGCGGCGGCGAGCATTTTAGTGAATTTTGAGATACTCCTATATTTCCAAGCAGCGTAAATTTTTGTTAAAGAAGGTATTGGGAATAAAAGCTTATTATGTTTTAAGCTTGTCTATGATAAAGAATTGGAAATTTTGAACCGTGTGTGTGTGCAGCGTGCCTAAAAGTAGGCAAGGACTTTTTTTCAAATTTTGATTTGTCATTACTTCTGACAAAAACATTGGATCACCGTGAAATTTGCAGAGCATATTGATGTTAACTAAAATTTGACACACATGGATTTCCACGGTAGTGTGGGTACTCCTGTAGCTGCCGCAGGCTCCTGAAAAAAATCCTTCGATTCATTGACCCTCCTCAAAAATTTTTGATTTTTGGCAAAAAAATTCATATCATTGATAAATTTTAACCTTTGTGCATCATGTCGAAGTAGAAATTTTTATTATACCGATTTGCAGAAGAACGGCAACCCATCACCAAATTACCTCTATTTTCAGCACTCAAAACTTCTGTTCACGAGAACTGACGATCGGATAATGCGATCAATATGAAACTTACAGGACGTGTTGGTATTAACTAGGACCAAGTCTGGTAGAAGTAATTTTTAAATACGGGCAACACTGTGGCAGTGGTGCCATTTTGAAAAATCGGTGAGAAAAAAAACTAGTTTTGGCCTATAGCTTCCGATTTAGCCACCAGATTTTAACAAAGTTCACGCAGTAGGTGAACCTTACTCTAGCATAGATTTCGTAGAAACTTGGTTGAAAAGTTAGTATAGGGTCGCCAGCTATGATAATTTTTGTCTCCTAAATATTGTGAATTTGGTCAGGAAAATAAAGGTTTTTAAGTAACGAAATCAAAACGAAATTCATGTCACAAGTGGATCTTATTATATAAATATATATAAATAATTCTGTACGAATTTCTTTGAAAAATGGTGAAAGGGTTGCCAGCTATGATGAATTTCGTAATTTATTGACATTTCTTTATCGAGCGATGTTGTCATAAAATTTCCAAATGGGAATGATCCTGCAATGACAATTGACAACAAATATTTACGTTTCAAAAATTTAAAAATAAATAAATTGGACGTTGGTAACCCTAAAATTCTATTCACTTCTATAACTTACAGTGCAGCCATTCCATCGAAATGAAATTCATAGGGTGGCTTTAAGACTATATGAAGCAGCTATGGTGTTAGCACATGATTGCCAGCACCAGACAATTTCGTAAATATTGCACCAACAGATGCTTCCATTTTGTATTCATAAACAATAATAAAATAAGCAACCGATATTTAAATTTTCCGAGTTTTGAAAATTTATCGGATGGCAGCCCCAGATATATTTTAATCGCTGAAACTTTCGATGACATCCTTGGATGAAAACGAAATTCAAAGGATAGTGAAATAAGCAAGGATCGTCATGAAATATGATGGGGTCGCCACGAGATAAGTTCGTTGTTGGGCCTTGGGATATTTCTCTGTTTTCTTGTATCGTCGCAGGGTCCTTACTGAAGAGGAATAAAGGTTAGACTAACCCAACAGTGGAGAGTGGATTGTACCACTATTCAACCTACCAAAGCGGCGAGGCCGCAGTTATTGATGGCACCATGTCAAAGCTAACCTTAGACATTTGCCGTGCTTGAATTATGCTCCGCAAGAATAACCTCGCTAGCAGAGACTCAATAGAATAAAAGTGTATTGTACGCTTACTCAAATGAATCTATTTTCACAATATTCTTAACACTCCTTATATACGATTTTTACAAAACATTACAAACATAACTTAACCTATTTTATGATCTAAACTCAGCATGCCCTGAAATAAATCAATAACACACAAATTTCCCATGACACAATAATCTATATGAATCACATGTGTTCAACTTTCACACGCTACACTTGACCAACATTTCTAGCGCCACAACACGTACAAGATTTATTGCCATGTGCGCTTATTCACACTGTAACCAAAACATAACATATTTGGATCGCGTGCCACAGTGACACATAATTTATTATCGATCGCAACATGACTCTGTACTGCATTTGAATATACCATATGGCATGGATATTCACGGTCGCTACTCGGAAACCTGATATGGTTAGTTGAGCACAAGTGTATAGCATAGTACTTGACCTATATAATACGTGTGGTCTGCTATTACGTAGACGATATGAATGAACTACATGGTGTTCTATTTTGACTTGTTTGTTTTGCTTTGATTTATTTCATGCACGTGATGGTATATCATTACACTTTTACCCTTTTTTTGATTAGGGTTCATTTGCAACAAAAAAAATGAAGACTAATCACAACATTAGGTTCAATAATCCCAGAAGGGGTTTTTACAATAATATTCTCTTATCTTTAGTCATAACAAAATTTATCATTATTAATATACTTTAAGATATAACAAAATTTCTCTATTTGTAGGTTCAATATATTTTTTTTTTTTATGGTTCAATATATTTTTTTTTTATTTACAATAATGCTTACTTAGCTTAACTTAACATAATGCGTATCATTCTGAACGTTTTTATTACAAAATTTTTATATGTAGGTTCATATATATATATTTTTTTTATTCAAGTACATTGTTTTTTATGTTACATGTGTGGTAAGGTTTTAATCTGTTTTTATGTACTAATTTACGGTTTCCTGCTATGTCTAAAGTGACATTACAGTGATCCATGTCCAATACTCTATATGGACCTTTATATGGCGGTTGATGTTTCTTTCTATTCTCATTTTTCAAAAGTACGAAATCTCCTATTTTAGGATTCAAAGAATGTATATTTGTTTGGTTCATTGTTCTTTTGATTTTAACTTTTTCAATCAAACTTCGTGCTCTATTGATCGACATCCTCAATCTTGCCTTTAACTCGTTGGCATCATCATCTAAATCGTAAATTACATCTTGATTATCAACTATGTCATTTGGTAAATATGGAAGTTTACCAAAAATCAATTCAAATGGAGTGTAGTTTGTATCTACATTTGGGGTTGAATTATACGCAAATGTGTAATATGGAACCCATTTGTCCCATTGTTGGTCATCAGCAAACGAATACATATATTCGTTTAGTACTCGATGATTCCTTTCTACTACTCCTAAAGTTTGGTGGTGATATGGTGTTGAAAATATTTGTTTTATTTTTAGCAAATCACAGATGTTGCTCATAAGCTTATTTGTAAATTCAGTACCTAAATCAGACTTGAGTACTTTGAAATGTCCATACTTTAATATAAACTCATTAACTATTCCTACAGCTATGGTCTGTGCTTCTTTATTCTCTATTGGGAACGCTACTACAAATTTAGTTAGTTCACATTGTAAGGTTAATATGTATCTATAGTTATTAGATATCCTTAGTGGACCTACGGTATCTATTTGTATTGTTTCAAAACTCGTAGTTGGTGTGTCGGTCTTCATCATTTCTTCTTTTGTGTGTCTCACCTGTTTGTTTATTTGACAAGGTGTGCAATTCTTTATGTGGGATTTAACCATACCGTTCATGTTCTTCCAGCAATATCTTTGTTTTAGCTTTAACAAAGTTTTGCGAATCCCTAAATGTCCTCCGTGCGGTGAATTGTGATATTCTTCTATTAATTTCACCTGTTCATCTTTATTCGTTATTCTAGCGGGTGGCTTGTATATCATTATTCTTAGCTTCATATGCGCATTATCTTTACCTTTTCGTTGCAACAGGTTAAATACTTTCTTAAATTCTTCCTTGTCTATAGACTTCAATATAACATCATCACTTGATAATGAGAGTTCTTGGATTTTGTTACGTCTAGCAAAATCTAATAGTTTCTCCATAATCAAAACGTGTTCTGAATGTGGATTATCACTATTATTCTCATTACTCTTGTGTCTGCGGGTACCCCTATTTATTGTTAGCTTTGCATTAACGGAAACTGGTTTCACGTTAGATATATCGCTACAATATACTTTTACAATATCTTTCGTACGTACGATATCAATACTTTTATTTTCATCATTGCGCAGGATAAATTTTAACTTCATAACACCGGTGATATCCGACAAGCTAGTGCAATCCCAACAATAGAATTGATCAGGTTCTACCTTTACGTGGTTGCTTTCGCTGCGGGTTTCTTGCTTTTTATCCTCTGTTTTCTTTGCCATGCCCCTTGTAATTGCTAATAGCTTACGTTTTGCTGTTTCATCTATAACCGGAGGTATTAATGCTTTTAAAGAGTCAGAATCCAACTCAATTCTTGACAAGGCATCAGCATTCGTGTTCATGCTGCCTTTCTTGTACACAATCGTGAAATCATAATCCGATAAGTCAACTCTAATTCTAGTGAGTTTTGATGAAGGATTTGCATGGGTGAATAAAGATACTAGTGGTCTATGGTCTGTGACAACTACGAACTTTCTTCCGTAGAGATAGGGTCTGAAAAAGTTTATGCCCCAATGTATGGCTAAAAGTTCTTTTTCTATGACTGGTTTGTTGATGTCGTGCTTTGCTAGCGACTTGCTTGCATACGAAATTGGTAAATCCTGTCCAATTTCACCTTGCGATAATACAGCGCCTAATGCGTAATTAGATGCATCAGTTGTTAGAATGAATGGTTCTTCGAAATTTGGATACTGCAAAATTGGTGGTTCAATTAATTTATTCTTAAGTGTTTCATACGCTTTTTGACATTCTTCGGTCCATTCAAATGTAACGTTCTTTTTCAATAGCGAGTTCAAACTTTTTGCAATTCCGGCAAAATTCGGAATAAAACGCCTGTAGTAGTTGCAAAACGCAACAAATCTGCGTACTTCATCTGCACATTTCGGAACCGGATAGTTTCTGATCGTCTCAAATTTAGATGGGTCTGTTTTAACACCTTCACTGGTTATCAAATGCCCTAAATACACTACTTCCGATTTCAAAAAGTGACACTTCCCAGGGTTCAACTTCAAGTTGTACTGTCGCATTCGCTGTAACACTTTGCGAAGATTACCATTGTGGTGTTTGACACTGCATCCAAAAACTATGATGTCATCTACGTATAGGAATGCCTCATGACTTAAACCACTCAAAGCTATCGTCAACATCCGTTGGAAACTGTTGGACGAAATCTTTAATCCAAATGGTAGTCTCTTGAATTGATAGTGACCATCACTGGTCGAAAACGCGGTGACGGGTCTAGATTCTTTCTCAAGTTCGATTTGGTGGAATGAACTAGTCATGTCCAAAGTTGAGAAATACTTCGCTCTACCGAGCTTATCTAGAACGTCTTCCAATCTAGTCAAAGGAAACTTATCATTGATTATTTTGTCGTTCAGTCTACGAAAATCCACTACAAGTCTCCACTTAGCTTTACCATCTGAAGTCTTCTTCGGTACAACCAAAAGTGGTGAATTGTATGGGCTTACTGACGGTTCGACAATATCATTGTCTTCTAAGTCTCTGACTTGTTGTAATATTTCTTCGTTTTGAACTTGAGGTAGCCTATAATTCTTAATGTAGACCGGACTATCGTCTGCCATCTGCAGCTTTTGTCTGTAGAAATTGTTTGTTGTCAATTTCTATTCCTCCAAGTGAAAAACATCTTGATATTCTTTGATTATCTCAAGCAAGCTGTCCATAGATCTTTTGTCCAAATTATCTTTATCTACAACTCCCAGCAGTTTCTCGAAACGTTTCTGATCACCTCTCTGTTGTTTTCCTGCATATACCTTGTAGTTTTTTAGTGGTTCAACCTCTATGTTGAAGTTGTTTATGACTACATCTCTATCAGTTGTGTTCAGAATCTTTACGTGTCGAATACCTTTGGCTGGTATAATAGTATTTCCGATGAAAACACCCTTCTCAATTTCTGCGTTCAGCACAATGCTATCCTCATCGATGCTTACATTTACCGGAACTATTGCTTCAGTTCTCGCGGATATATTAATTCCCGAATGGTTCTGACGTTTTGTATCCATGGGTAATACAATTTCCTCATCTGACACACTAAAAGAAATGGTGAATGTTTCATAATCAATTTTACTCATGAAATTAACTAATAAATCTCTACCGATAATACCGTCTGTACTAATCGGAAAATTGTCGTCTACAATGTGAAATAGTTCTGCTATCCTTTTGCTCCCAATTAATAAATTTAATTTCGAAGTACCTAAAGACGTAGTTACTTCCTTAGTAATACCAGTTAACTTAATTTTTTCCTTGCTATTCACTCTATGTTCTAACGCCTTAAATATACCTACTTTACAAATTGATACGTCTGCACCTGTATCTATCAAGAACGATAGTTGTCTATTCGCTCCATCACTATAAATTCTTACGTAATTCGTGCAACCATCAGTTATTCTGTAAATTTTACATTCTTTACTCGTGTTATTTATTCCGGGAGGTTCCTCATTTCCTCTCCGGAACCTAGGGCGTTTCCCTGGTCCGAAATTACGTGTAGACTTCTATTATTGTTATTGCGGTGATTACTATGGTTGTTGGCATATCTGTTATTCCTACGGTGATTATCTCTGTTATCATTATTATCTCTATAATGATTTGATCTGTTATCTGTTTTTCTATTAAAATTTCTATGGTTATCGTATCTTTTATTCCTAAAATCTCTTCGACTGTCTCTATCCCTATAACCATTGCTATTTCTATCATTGCCATTGTTTCTGTATCTTCGATCACGGTTATTTCTACTATTTGCGAAATTGCCGATATGCATTACGCTACTCGTAGCTTGAGATTCTAATGTCTCAATCTCTTGCGCTAATGATACTGCCTCAGCAAAAGTTTTGGGTCTAGCTGAAAATATTGTGCCTTTCAGCTGGTCATTAAGTCCACTTTTAAAGATAGTGAGTGCATAAGTATCGTTCATTTGCGCGATAACTTTCTTTTCTGGTTCTGTAGCCTGATTACCTAGCCCTTGTACCTGTAACTGATTGAGCTCATCTACCAAAGATAAAATTTTATCTTTATATGTAGTAACAGATGATCTGTTCTGACACATGTTACTGAGCATAGAATGAATCTGTGGTACTGTTTTATTGTTTCTAAACCTGCTAGATAATTCATCTTTTAAAGATTCAAAAGTGCCGATTGAGGTGTTGATCAAAGATAATCTCACATTCGCGGTAAGCTTAACTTTAGTGACGAAATCTATGAGTTGGGTTTTTCCTGAAGCGGTTAATGTGGAATTTAGTAATTCTACTATCTTCAAAAAGGATTCTAATTCCTTATACTTTCCCTCGAAAGTAGGAATTATTTTTATGGCAGTCTCTAGACTAAACTCAGACATCTTGGCTTTGTCTTCTAGTACTTGTAAACTAGTCTCTAATTCTTCGGTGATGTCGCACTCTTGTTGGACGTCTTCCGCAGAATATCCTTGTTTACTAAGCTGTAGCCAGATTTCTCCCTCCAATATCGCTGATACCGCTTTGAACTTTAATTTTATATCTAAAACCTCAGAGCTTTCGTCATTAAAATTGCTGATTGTTTTCCTAAATTTTTCTTTACGCGCCTGTAAATCGTTCAACTTTTCTTTTAAAGTTTCAAACCTATATAAATTCTTCGAACTTTTTCTTAAATTTCTCAAAACCTGTTCGTTTTCCAAGATTAAACCTTCTAAAGTGTCCATACATAATTATTGTAAGACTGGAATTTTGTAAGAAAGAAACGTACATTCATAAATAAAAGTTTTTTTAAAATTCATGTATCAAGACATATATATTGTTTTAATTATTGCTATACATCTATACTCCTATTTAACCTCTTAGTTACATATTCCTTATTCTTTTTATTGTAAACATAGAATATTCCTAATATTATACAGAAAATTGCTGCTGTTGTTAAGGATTGTTGATACTCCTGTATCACCGTTACCTCCTCCGTCGAACAATTATTTCCCATCTTCTTTAAGTTCCCGTAGTCTCTTCCGGAAATATTCTTTCTGCTGTCCAAAAGAAATTCGTACCAATCTGTGTAGTTCCGCTCGTTCACGCTTTAACTTTGTTTTCCTGCCTCCACGTGGCCGCCTTGGTTTGGGGATGGTGTCCAATATATCTTTTTCAGCCTTCCTTTTGTTGAATTCTTCAATTCTCCTAGGTCTGGGTCCAAGTGTGTTTATTGCTGTGGGCTTGTAGTAGGATGGTGTAGTCGACACTGGCTCAGGGACGTATTCTTCCCGTTCTGACTGTCCTTCTTCTTCTATGCAGCTGCCCGAATTTCCATAGTAGATTCCAGAGTTCCGTTCATCAGGATCGCCATGAAATAAGCAAGGATCGTCATGAAATATGATGGGGTCGCCACGAGATAAGTTCGTTGTTGGGCCTTGGGATATTTCTCTGTTTTCTTGTATCGTCGCAGGGTCCTTACTGAAGAGGAATAAAGGTTAGACTAACCCAACAGTGGAGAGTGGATTGTACCACTATTCAACCTACCAAAGCGGCGAGGCCGCAGTTATTGATGGCACCATGTCAAAGCTAACCTTAGACATTTGCCGTGCTTGAATTATGCTCCGCAAGAATAACCTCGCTAGCAGAGACTCAATAGAATAAAAGTGTATTGTACGCTTACTCAAATGAATCTATTTTCACAATATTCTTAACACTCCTTATATACGATTTTTACAAAACATTACAAACATAACTTAACCTATTTTATGATCTAAACTCAGCATGCCCTGAAATAAATCAATAACACACAAATTTCCCATGACACAATAATCTATATGAATCACATTTGTTCAACTTTCACACGCTACACTTGACCAACATTTCTAGCGCCACAACACGTACAAGATTTATTGCCATGTGCGCTTATTCACACTGTAACCAAAACATAACATATTTGGATCGCGTGCCACAGTGACACATAATTTATTATCGATCGCAACATGACTCTGTACTGCATTTGAATATACCATATGGCATGGATATTCACGGTCGCTACTCGGAAACCTGATATGGTTAGTTGAGCACAAGTGTATAGCATAGTACTTGACCTATATAATACGTGTGGTCTGCTATTACGTAGACGATATGAATGAACTACATGGTGTTCTATTTTGACTTGTTTGTTTTGCTTTGATTTATTTCATGCA
Organism: Nemotelus nigrinus; assembly: GCA_947369275.1. NCBI lineage: Eukaryota > Metazoa > Arthropoda > Insecta > Diptera > Stratiomyidae > Nemotelus > Nemotelus nigrinus. Next base: position 51,347,310 of record OX376372.1, on the reverse strand, counting down.
CGTGATGGTATATCATTACAATAGGTTGATTAAGCACGAACGTGTTATGGTAGATCAATTGTTGCTGTGTTGGACCAATGTTGCCATTTAAAATTCCGATTTGCACAAGAACGGCAACCCATCACCTAATTACCTCTATTTTCAGCGCTCGAAAGTTCTGTTCACGAGAACTGACGACCGGATTATCTGATAATAATGAAATTTACAGGACATAAATCTCATAAATCTTGCAAATTTGCTCAGCAAAATAAAGCTTTTTTCCCTATAACTTCTGGTCCAGTGCAGAAATCAAAACGAAGTTCCTGCATAAATGGACCTTAATGTGAACTAAATGTGTTAGAAATTTCGTACAAAAATCATGAAAGCCCATTTTATGACCATTTTTGTAATTTTGTGGCATTTCTTAGCTGAGCGATTATGTCATTAGATTTGCAAATGGGAATGATCCTGCAATGAAAATTTACAACAAATATCAACGCTTTAAAAATTTGAAAAGTTTTGAGGGTGGTAGCCCTAAAATTTTTTTCACCCGTATAACTTCCAGCGCAGTGATTCACTCGAAACGAAATTTACTGGTTGGGTTTAACTTAACGTGAAGCAGATTTGGTATATATTTTGCTCTGCTGCTGACACAGGGTAACCAGCATTAGCCATTTTCGTAAATATTGCACCAACAAATGTTTCAAATTACGTACTCATATGCAAAGCATTTGCGATAATAATAGGAAACCAATTTGTAAATTTGCCGAGTTTTGAATATGTTTCGGATGGCAGCCTCAAACAACGTTTAACCGCTGAAACTTTCGATGAAATCCTGGGATGAGAACGAAATTCAAAGGATAAGTTGATTTAAGTATGAGCTTGTTATGGTAAACTTATTGCTGCTTCGTTGGGAAAGTGTTGCCAGCTCTGAACATTTTCATCATTTGTATTATAGTTGAGTTTTTTTGGATTAGGAATGGTTGATATGATTCTACAAAAAGTGAATTACGTCTTTCCACATTTTTTTGTTACTTGAAAATTAGTTTTCTAGCGGTTCTGATGCGCTAGACTTTTTTAGAAGTTTATCTTGTTGACTCGGACTTCTGGCGAACAGTGAATTTTGGAAATGGGAAAGCATGTATATTGTCTTATCCATTAAAATAAATGAATTGTCAGAAGTATCAAGGGAACATAAAGTTTTCGAGTGCATGACTTTTGACCAGTTCCTCTTACTGCCCTGGTGCTTTTATTTATTAATATCATCAAGAACTTACAAAAATGTTAAAGCAAACCCTGGAACCTTACTAAAAGAGCCAGTTACTCAAAAAGTGTTCAGGCCTGGTCTTTTTGCAGCTTTGTAATACTTAAGCATGACCATATGCTTTTGCATTGTTCGGGTAACGATAATAATAGGCGCAGTTTTTTTTGCTCCCCTTATCCATAACAGAGCAATGCAGACACACTAGAAACAACAAAAACTCCTGTTATGGAAAGGGGAAGTTGTTGTTGTCTCCAATGCGTCTGCATTGTTCTGTTATAGATAGGGGGAGCAAAAAAACACGCCTAATACTAGCTCATGCAAACTTTCTAATAAGTTACTACACAAGCAATTAAACAGTGCTGATCATCTGCACTAAATTCCCAGTTGATACTTCAATGCCGCAAAATGTTCAATTTCCTTTCATCGGTTTTTCCACTCAATGCCTGCAATTCAAATAAACAGGAGGATAATAGTTCCGATTTAATTTCAGCAAAAACAACCGCCATATTTTTTCAGTTTCTTGCCAAGTGATGGATTCGCTTCTCAAAAGAATTTTCAGAAACATTTAGCTTACTCACTTCCACCCATTTGATTCCATTATTAATGCTGGCAAGTAAGCAAAATAGCCCCGCAGCCAAAACTGATTATAGAGCTCTAGGACTTTGTTCTAATTACGCGATTCCGGCTTTTTTTTCTACGCAATTAATTACTCTTTCTGTCGAGCTGAGCCAAATTGAGTCAGAATATCTGCTTGTCATGACATTGCGCAAAGAAACCAAATTCCTTCTCCTTGAAATATTCGATATCTAACATTGGCATGAATACCAAAGGGTCAATGTTCACATAACCCGATTGCCAATAGTGCCACATTTCATTTATTGCGAAAAAAGACAAATCGGACAGAAGAAAAAATATCTCTATTGATGTCTTACGGACACGCAACCGTTATTTTGCCCTCTGAATTTTCATGGTATCTTTAAGGACACTCAAGCTTTGTGGCCGGCAATTCATTTCCTTTGTCTTAACGTCTTCAAACAAATATCGTTGTCTACTATTTTTAATTATTGTAGTTAAGACGAACATGAAAATAGAAATTTAAAGGAAACTATCATTTTCAACGAAACATATTCATATAGGTGGGATTGTTCTTTACCGGAAACATTTATTTTGGCAAAAGAAAATTTCCAATTTGACTATCAACCCTTAAACGATGATGACTTTTAGAAATTATCTTCATCTTACGCGCTCCAATCAGGCCGTTTCGTATGGGCTTAATCGAACTATTGTATTTGTTTTTCACAATGAATAAGCGTGATTCGCAATTAGGGAAAGGTATTTATGCCTGACTCAGGCAACTGGCTTAGTGGCGATTTTAATTTCTTCTCCTTTTCTCTAAGTTTTTGGATGTGACGTCAACAACACGTCAACAACAGTTCTCCGTATCAATCAATCAAAAAATGGTATAAGAGGGTATTTTTAGGTTTAATGAAATGAACTTTTGGTATTTTGTGTTGAAAAAAGGCAATTTCTAGAAAGTTGGTAGCAAATCAATAATGTCGACCATTTTTACTGATTTTCAAAGAAAATTATTATTAAACTCGTTTCGTCCAAGATTCATCATATATATACAGGGTGATGGTACTCGGTGGACACTTTTGTAAGGAGGCATTCCTTGATATATTTTGAGCAAAAAATTGTTCGAAAGGGTGGTCCGGTTTTAAATCATTATATCTTGAAAACTAATAATCACAACGCATAGTTTTATAGCTTGTTTTTTTATGAAATCAAATTATCTTTAATTTGATGTAACATCCTAAATTGTAACGGTACCTGATTTTGAGATATTTACTTGAAAACACAAAATTTTGGCACTTCTACCCCGCAAATTCTGCGTTCAATGTCGTTTTTCTCAGAAAATCTCATGAAAAGATGCCATTTTAATTTTATTTTTGATAGGCCATATTGTTGGCTACAATATTGCATATATACTTATGACTTAGATTTTTCCATTTCGCAAGTAGTAAGCGAAAATACATATCGCTTTAAAAGTGAATATGCCATAAAGTGGCCATCGTTGAAAAGAAAAGTTTAAATTGTTATTTGTACTTCAGTTTTTTTACTGCCCATTAATTACTTTTTAAACTATCAATAAAATAAACTAAATTAAAATAAGTTTTAACATAATTGAAGCACCTACCTGGAAAATAAAGATAAAATTGGGTATAGTTCTTCGCTTTTATTAATGGAATACGTAAAAAAATTAAGACGCTATAAAAACAGAACCACTTTCAAATTTTTGTCAGTTTCGGTACATTACTCGAGCTAGAAGATATCACTTAAATTTCAAACATGAATCCAAAATGTCTCATTACACGAATGAAGAATATGCAGATATTATGTACGTATATGGAGAGTGTCGGGAAAGTTCACAAGCGTCGCAATCTTTATAACAACAGAGATATTCTCATCGACGGATTCCTGGTAGGAGAGTGTTTCAACAACTATATACAAGAATTTTGGAAACTGGCAGCGTTAGGACGAGCCGAGTAAACGCAAATCCTGCGCCTGCAGTTGTTGAACGGACCGATGAAGAAATACTGCATGCAGTGGAAAGTGACCCATCAATCAGCATTCGACGCTTGGCGTTGCAGTTAAACGTGTCTACGTGGAAAGTTTAGAGTATTTTAAAAGCAGCACGTTTGCACCTCTACCACCACACACTAGTGCAGGAGCTGCTACCGATTGATTTGGCCACAAAGATGGAATTCTGCAATTGGCTCCTTGAGAAACAATTAGACAACGAAAATTTTTTGAACACCATTCTCTTTACAGATGAGCCTTTATTTACCAGGGACGCTATCACAAATTTTCACAATTTACATACGTGAGGTGAGATCAATCCACACACGAGAAGGACTTCATCATTTCGGCATAGATTCAGAGTAAATTTATGGGCAGGAGTGATCGGTAACGATTTAATTGGACTTATTAGGCTCCCGCCTACCCTTAATAATTTTACCCAATTACTTAAATTTTTTAAGACATGATCTGAAGAACTTATTGAAAGATATTCCCCTGCAACGATTGGCTTCCATGTTTAACTAACACGATGGTGCTCCAGTTCATTATGGCCGACCAGCCAGAGATTGGTTGAATCCCAATTATACCAATCGCTGGATCGGTCGAAATGGACCAATACACTGGCCTGCGAGATCTCCTGATTTAACAGTTATGGATTTTTTTTGTATGGGAACGGATGAAGGATTTTGTCTACGCAACGGAAGTATCAACAATGGAAGACCTAAATACCAGGATCGATGCGTCTGCAACAGAAGTGAGGCAGCAGATGAGAAGTATGAATATGAAAAGAGCGCTTGCGAAACGAGCTTTAGCGTGTACTCAAAATGAAGGTGGCCATTTTGAACATTTACTGGGGCTCAAAAATTTTGAAATAAAGCATAAAAACCATTATTAAATTTTTTCAGTTTAAGCAAAGAGTGTAGATCGACAACGAGGGCCACTTTATGGCATATTAAGTTTTCTATCATAATGTATTTTTGCTTACTATTTGCGAAATGGTAAAACTTAAGTCATAAACATGTATGCAACTTTTGTTGTGAATTATATGGCCTATACAAATATAAAATTCAAATGGCATATTTAGTGAGGTTTTCTGAGAAAATCAACATTGAACACAACATTTTCGGGGTAGAGGTGCAGACATATTTAATTTTGAAGAGAATATCTCAAAATTGGGTACAGCTACAACCTAATAGGTTACATCAAATTAAAGGTAATTCAATTTCATAAAAAACAAGCAAAATTGATTATTAGTTTTTAAGATATAAGGATTTAAGTGAGTCAGGTTACAGGTCCATAACACTTTTCTTGACCACCCTAAAACTGAAAACCGGAATGGAAAACTGGACCACCCTGTAGAACAATTTTTTGCTCAAAATATATCAAGAAAAACATCCTTACAAAAGTATCCTCCGAGTACTAACGACCCTGTATATATATATATATATATATATATATATATATATATATATATATATATATATATATATATATATATATATATATATATATATATATATATATATATATATATATATATATATATATATATATATATATATATATATATATATATATATATGTATATATACCTGGAATCGCTGACTTACGAATAAGTTATAATAAAAACTAATAATCAATGATTTATATATATATATATATATATATATATATATATATATATATATATATATATATATATATATATATATATATATATATTATATATATATATATGTATATATATATATATATATATATATATATATATATATATATATGTATATATATATATATATATATATATATATATAATCATTGATTATTAGTTTTTATTATAACTTATTCGTAAGTCAGCGATTCCAGGTTCATACAACAGCCTCCTCGTGCATATCATTTTGGTGCATAAGAAAGTCACGGCAAGCATTTCGGGCTTCTTTTGACCTGAAAAGACTTCGATGGTTCTATCGTTCTATCCTGTCGTTGGTGGCTCTCTTGGCATAATTAAATAAGCTGGGGTTTATTTCGATACCTAAATCATTCATTAGGTGCAAGAGGAATGTGTGGCTTTTGTTGAACATCCTAGCGGCTATGTAAGCTGATATTTCAACTATTTTCAACCCGGCAATCTGACGGTTTTTACTACAAGTTCCATGAATACAGGCCCCTTTGTATATTACAAAAATATACAAGTGTAAATGTACATCTGTATCTATATTTCCTTAGAATTTCAGTTTTATAAGAATGTGGGAGGTATACACAATTAGAAAACTGCCCATAGCACCGAAAAGAAAGTAGGCAGGGACGCGCGTCAGGTATGCTCGACCTGCTGGGGAGCGCCGCGCTACCTATAACTGACTATAACTCGCTAACTAATACGAATATCGCTTCAAAAATTTTTTTTGGGTTTGTTTTAAGAGCATTTCCAACATTTTCATCCAATAAAATAAATCGATTTTTTTTAGCAGTTACATGTATTTGCCCCCTTAAGAGAGATAATATCTGGAGTTTCCAAACCGATTAAGATAAAACTTTTGGAGAACATAGATGTACATAAAGGTAGGTCCATGGTTTGTTGGCAAATATAAATGTATTACTTTTTTTAGTGTACATCATAGCCTTTTTTCATCCAGTAAAATATATTACTGGCGCCGGCGGAAAATGTGTTAGCACTCAAGTAAATTGAAATCAATACAGCTCTTCTGGATATTGCCCAGTTTTTTTTCAATCATCTACTCTCAAAAACAATCAGTTTCGGCAAATATTTACGGAAACTTTCACCAGTGTGGCATCAAGTTCGCTTTCGTCATTTTCGTCACCTACAGAAATGCCGAAAGACCCTTTTAAGATGGTCCATGTGAAATTTTTGTAAGCACATTTGAATCTTTATGTGTGTTCAAGATTGTCTTATCCTAAAATCAACTCATACCTAAAAAAAAAAAAACTTTGGAAAAATTTTATTTTGCTTTGAAAAGTTACTAAATATACATCAATCAATCAGATTTACCGTTTGTAGTTTGGTTTACTTTATTTAAAGTTGTCATTTTGCTCAAATCTTTCAATCTATCATTTGAAATTCGTTTTCTGCTGATGGAAATTCCGACCGAAACATAGAATCTCTAAGATGTTCTTCATTTCCTGGCAACGGATATTTACCGCCGACATCACAAAGAAAACTACTTTGCATCAATTGAAAATGTCGGTATGTATCTACAGTTGGATTTCCACATTAAATCAATTTTCACATTGAAAGTCCATTAAACAGCTTTTACTCTTGAAAAAATGACAGAAAATATGTTTGTTTTCTAATAGAATAAGTGGGATAAAGACTGAATTCATATAGTACGTTTAATAACTCCTATGGATATGTGTAGGGGAAGGTGGGGCAAGACGGGGATCGTAACGTTTAACGAATTTTATAACATATAAAAATAAGTTGTATTTAAACAACTGTTATGTAAATCTTTGGTCCAAACCATATCGCACTTATAAAAAAATAAAATGATATATCCATATTGAATTTAGTAATAAGTTATAGAAGTTTTTTTAAAAAGTTGCTTTCTCCCCGTTTTGCCCCAAGGACGGGGCAGAACGGGGAGTTTTCGAATAAATAAAAAACGATGAGTTGTAAACAAATTTTTTATTCAAATAGTGTTTTATTCTGACTTTACATATAGTCCATAGTTGAAAAAAGTAAAAAAAAAAAAAATTTCGCCATATAAAATTTTTTATCAGAACTTTTTCGCTTCTTTATTTCGCCTGAGCTCAAGGTCGGCCCCGGCCTCTTTTGGGTACCAACGGGTTTTTCTTCGCAAGATCTTTTTCTTTTCTAGAATTTTTCTTCTCAAGTTTCTTTTTTTCTTTTTCTGCTTTTTCAGCATCCATGTCAAGCAGTTGCTTTTTGTAGGTAGACGATGTAAGGACTGCTGTTTTTCCTCTTCTTCTGCTTACTCGTTTGGTACCTTGAATAATAGAATTGCATTTTGAATTTTACTAGTGTATTTATTGCCACCTACTTGCCTAAATTGTCTGGAAAAGGTAAATGAAAGTAGGTGATATATTTATGTACCTGAAGCAACTCTTGGAGTATTCAAAACAACTTCCGGCGAAATCGCTCCGAAAGAACTTGTTGCTTTGTTTAATCCTCCCGCATGCACGCTGATGTCCATGGAGACGTTAGCAATTGAAGTTGAAGGTATGGGCTCGGCAGGTACTAGATCGTTGCTGGGAAGCTCTATGTCTGTTGTTTTCGAGGGGAGAAAATCAACGTCACTAAAAACGTTTGGATCTATTGGGGAAATTCCAGTTTTTTTGAAACCATTGACTGCGGTTGCCATCGTTGCGGCTTTCGTATAAGCTGCGCCGAAAAGCGATGCGACGTGAGCCAATGTTGCCACTTTTCCTGGATTTGTGCGGAGAAATTTTCGGATTTCGTCGTCCAAAAACTTGCTTAGAGGTTTCATAAAAGCTACATCAAGTGGTTGTAGCTTGTGGGAGCAATGAGGTGGTAAACAAAATAAAACGACCCCGTTTTTCTGAGCTTCGTCGATAAGATCGATGTTCTTGGTATGCGTTGAGTGACCATCTAGTATCAATAAAACAGGTCTCTGTGGAGTTGCTCCGGTAAAAGCAACAAAGTGCCGAAACCATTTCAAAAAAAGCTCTTTTGTTATCCAACCTGAGTCACTGCATTCTGCGAAGGAAGCTGGCGGAAGGCCCATTTGAAAAGATGGCTGCATTCTTTTCCTGGGAAAAATCAACATTGGCGGGACGTAAGCACCAGCAGCTGAAAAGCAAATTTCAGCCGTGACCGTTTCACCTCTTTCTGATGAGGTTATAGCCCCGACCTGACGTCGTCCTTTGGATGCGATGATACGAGACAGTCCCTTGGGATTTACAGAGATTCCAGTTTCATCGCAGTTGAAAATCTTCTCAGGCGTGAAATGGTGTTTTTCATTAAGAGATACTAAAATATCAAAAAACTGGTTCACTGCCACTTGGTTGAACCCTGATGCTCGAGCTGCTGAGGTTGCCTCGGGCTTGCGCAGGCTTAGTTCTGGGTGGCGTTTCATAAAACAATGCAGCCAGTCTTTTCCAGCTTTATTATTTTCAGTAAATGGATGCGAGATTCCGTTTCTTACAGCCAATTGGTACGCAACTTCACGAAATTCATCGTAGGTTAGGCCAAAAAATTGAGCTTCCATTGATACTAAATATTGTGCCAATTCTTTTTCTTGTTCGGGGTTAAAAACACTTGTAAATCGGCCAAGCTTTTTCTTTACCTCGTACTCAGGATCATCGCGCATTTTTTTCACGTGGCGTTCTAATGTGGTTTGCGGGACGCCATGAGCAGCAGCAGCGGTTGGTGTGCCACATAACCCAGAGACAACGCTCAAAACCGCAAACAGTTTTTCTTTTGTAATTTCTTACCATTCTGTGAAAAAAAGATGAATATCTGTAGTATTTTTTCACTGAGAAACCAAATCATAAAACCTCCCCGTTTTGCCCCTCCCCGTTCTGCCCCAAGCTATATATTTCATTAACATTGTTTTAAACGCTGACAATTAATGATACGTTCGTGAATGAGAGCTTTATTTGTTCGTAGTGAGGTGTACTTTAACATAGTAAAACGCGTTCATGCATAGTATTTAGCTTTCTAGTACTTACTTGCAAATAAAAATCCGAAAAAAGTTCCACCAGACGCTTCAGAACAACACACCTTGTCACAACTTTTTTGAAAACTGACAAACTCAGCTGGTTCAGGCAAAAATTACACTCAGGCACTTTACCGACTTATTTCACACGATCTCCGCTGGATTTCACTGCATAGCTTCTTAACTATTGCCAACTCCCCGTTTGGCCCGCTCCCCGTCTTGCCCCACCTTCCCCTACGTACAATAGCTAATTTTTAATTGAGCAATAATTTAAAGTAAGAACTAATATATCTAGCAATCAAATTTTTTGTGTGTTTACTTTCGTTGCTTTTTTTTGTCTTCGATGTAATCAAATAAGGATTATTACAGAAACAAAAAAATTTTCCTGGCCAAACTTTTGTTCCGCCAATTATGGTTTTTCGTATTCCAAAATTTATGTGAGAGCTCCGATTACCATTTATTTTATTTACCACTAAAATAGTAAAGTGCCAATACTTGCATTATGATATTTTTTCCTAAAACGACCACGTTTTTAATTCTTGCAATATGAAGCATTTTTTCAACGCTTACTTTTATCAAACTATGTTTGATTTAAACAATAGAAATTTTTTTTGCAAAGCAGACTTATAACGAAAAATTATAGATGTATTTTTATTTTGTGAAACGAAAGACGTTTAATCATACATTATTGCATCACATTTATGATTTCGTGATTTGATGTCAGTCAAACCAATTTATTTCTCATCTTCACATCATTGTCCAGGCAAGCTAGTGGTTTAATCTCTTAACGAGGTTTTGTATGCACAGTGCATCTGAAATATAGCCAAGAAGAAATTTGGAGTTTTTTGGACAACTTTTTCTTTGTATTTCTTCGGCTTTCCGTAAAGTTTTTGTAAGTATGAAAATACCTTTTCAAAAATATTTCTTCTAATTTGTCTATCTCGTGAATTATTCGAAAAATACGTGAAATAATAATGTGATGAAATAAATCAACAAAATGACGGAAGGAAGAACAAGCATCTTCTTCTATCTTCTATCTTATAGATGTTGTTGCTTTTGTTTTGTGATAAATTAGCTCTTCTGGTTATTTTTCGTATTTTCCTGACCCATTTTGTAGGCATTATGACTTTCATGAACAAAAACTTCTGAATACCATTTAAGCAAATCATTGTAAGAATGAGAATTGAATTCCTGATAGCATCCAGAGGTGGGCATTCCGGTTATAAACATCATTGAAATAAAATCCACGTCGAAATTCGGTATTTATCGATTGAAATATTGATTGAATATTCAAGATCAGTCTCTCAAGAGTGAAATGATTTACATAACATTTTATGTGGAAAACAGCCCACACTGGGCGCGAGATTGTTTTTTACCATTTGAGTTGAATAAAATGCAAAAGTAACCATCTTTTTAGCAAATATTCTATATCACTTATCTGGTTATTTTACGCTATACCTCAAAGCTTGTTTAATTTACTACGTATTCCAATTGAATAGCCCACGTACTGAAATACGTTGAAAGCTTTGGTACAATTACAATTTGTCTAGGTCATCTCAGGCTGCTCTAAAGCCCACTTTGTTAATATAGTTGGATCTAAAGGCCTGTTTAAAATAGTTTTTGCTGGTAATATAAGTAGTAGTCTGGTAAAATCGTACATAATTAAACAATTTGAAATAACTTTAATGTCAATTATGTACATATAAAATTTTTTGCACAATAGTTTTTTGTTTAAGTTTGGACTGAAGCTGAAGTTAGCCTGATGAAATCAAAAGTCATGTCTCAAACAGGAGAACAAAATCAAAATTTATTTCGTTTTCCTACAAAGATATCATTGACAGTTTCAGCGATTAAACTATGTTTGGGGCTGTCATCAGAAAAATTTCTGAAATTCGGAAAATTTATTTATATATTATTTTTATTGTAAATACTTTGCATATAAATGTATGATGGAAGCATCTGTTGGTGCAATATTAACGAAAATATATGATGCTGAAAACTCTGTGTTAGCAGCATAACCAAAAATATATCAAACCTGCTTCACATTAATTTAAACCCACCCTGTGATTTTCGTTTGGATTGAATGACTGCGCTAGAAATTATAGTAATTTTTTTCAAATTTTCGAAACCTCAATATTTGTTATTAATTGTCATTGCAGGATCGTTCCCAATTGCTAATTTAATGACAACATCGCCTAGTAAAGAAATGCTAAAAAAAACTACAAAAGTTTCCATAGCTGGCAGCACTTTCATGATTTTTCTACGAAAATGTCCATTTACTGCATGAATTTCGTTTTGATTTCATCGGAAGTAATAAGGAAAAAAACTTTATTTTTCTGAGTGAGTTTACAAGATTCAGGTGTCAATAATGTTCATAGCTGGCAGCTCTATCCTAAATTTTTAAACCAAATGTCTGCCAAATGCGGCTTAGAATGAGGCTCAGATACTATGTGAATTTCGTTAAAATTTCTTGGCTGAGTCGGAAGCTATAAGCCAAATAGCAGTTTTTTTTGCTGTGTATTTTCAAGATGGCACCACTGCCACAAGGTTGACTGCATCGTGAACAGAAGTTCTGAGTGCTGAACATTAATGCTGTTAACATACATTAATGCTGTTAACATAACAAACTCCTTTTTAATTTACTGTTATGTGCATAATATGCGTGTCAAAATTAGGCACAATTTCGGCCATAATTAGGGCCAAAGAGACCGACTTAAGCTACCAATTGAATTTTACTCAGCTTCGACTGTTATACATACTAAGATATTTCCACTTCTAAACTTTAATTCACAGATTTTCACAAACTATAAAAACTTATTCTGCTTCGAGAAAAATGATAGTGAATCATAATTTAAAATTTATTTAAGCGACCGATTTGCAAAACAGCCTCTTTTTATATACAGTTGCTCACAAAAATCAGCATACACCGCTTAAAAACGCGGAATTGGCAATATACAGGTAGAAAAAAAGTGAAAAGACGGGTGAAAGACGAACTTAAAAGGAATATCAGAGACATTGTAATCTATTTTACACAGAATCTATGAGAATATACATATATATATACACATATACATAGTAAATAACAAGAAATTCCGCTGAAAGTGAGGAAACAAAAGTCAGCATACACCACAGAAAATTCAAACGAATCAATCTAAGCGATGAGTCATACTGCGATAAAGATTGCTACCGTGTTAATATACAAAGATAAACATTAGTACATTGCAAGTCGATCAAACTTAAGTGATTTGGGTGCCTTTAATGCTTAAAAATGAGTACACGGAAGGAAACGAGTTTGGAACTGCGAAAAATCATCCTTAGGGAAGGAGTGGAATGGAATTCGTATGGCAAAATTGCTAAAATAGTTGGAAGAAGTTGGGCAACGGTGCAAACAATCATACGGAAAGCGGAAACGGAAGCGAGAATACAAAATAAACAACGAACAGGTAGACCGAAATCCTTAAGTAAGAGAGATGAGAGAGACTTGTTACGGAAAATAAGTAAGGAGCCACAAAAAAGTGCTCCAGCAATAGCCACTGCACTTGCAAAGGCAACAGAGAAGCAAGAGAGTCCAGAAACTATACGTAGAGTTTTGCGTAATCAGGGTTATAACGGTAGAGTTCCGCGCAGAAAACCTTTCATTTCTCCAGTTAATGAAAAGAAGAGGCTTGACTACGCTCGCCTGCATCTTAATAAGGACGAACATTTTTGGAATCAAGTTCTGTTTAGTGATGAGAGCAAGTATAAAATTTATGGCTCTGATGGGCGCGGATACGTGTGGAGGAAGCGGAACTAAGCATTGGCAAAGAAGAATTTACGTCCTACAGTGAAACACGATGGAGGGTCAGTCCTCGTATAGGGCAGTGTGTCGGCCGCTGGTGTGGGGCAATTAGATTTTATTGATGGTACTATGGATCAATACATGTATTTGAACATATTGCGAGGCGATTTGATACCTTTTGTGCAGAAATTAGGCCTACAGCCAGGTTGGATCTTTCAGCAGGAAAATGATCCAAAACATACAGCTAGAAGTGTCGAGGAATGGTTGCTGTATAACGTCCCTCATCAGCTTCACAGTCCGTCTCAGACTCCCGATTTAAACCCTATAGAGCATTTATGAGAGGAATTGGATCGCAGAATTCGTGAGCCAGCCGTAAGAGCAACTATTACTAGCAAAGAGACCCTGAAATCTGCTCTGCTGTGTACCTGGATGAATATTCCACCCGAAATTACCGGATATCTCGTTCGTTCGATGCGAAGCCGTTTAGAAGCACTTATTAAGGCTGGTGGAGGGCCTACAAAGTATTGAGCTCACGTTTTTTGGTCATTCTCGTTCTTTTCGACACATGGCTCGTGGTGTATGCTGACTTTCGATGGATGAATTTGCTTAGTTTTCATGGCTTATTTCTTTCTGTGTTCGGAATTTCTTTATTGTTATGTTATGAAACTTATTTTTAATGCCAATAAAGCTACTTTTACGTTTTCATTGCATTCTCTCTTTTTCCACTGTACCATATTCGTGTTTATACATGCTGTATGTTGACTTTTGTGAGCCACTGTAAATTTCATTTTCGTACACTATACAGCTAATAAACTTGTGGTTCATGGATCCTAAATGTGAAATTTACTAACTCACATATCGTTGCTAGAAAAAACTGCAAACTATAGGATATGATAGAGACGCTTTGGAATTGATATGTTATGATTGAAGTGATGATTCAAATGAGCCTCCATTACCATACATCATACTATCTTAGAGGCGATACATGCATCTAATTTGCACAGAAAACTATAAACTCAATATGAATTCCATTCAACTTCTACAAACTTTGACTATCACGCTTTCATCCTGCCATCAAACACAATTTCACGTTATCGGATTCATAATCCATAAATTTCCAAAATACGAGAAAGTCTTTATCGTACACCAAGTTTAGAATACTCTCGTACTAGCACTAAATTTATACATTTTGGACTTAAATCCAAGAAAATCGTTGAACTAAACGAATTCGATAGCATGCAACAACTATGCAAATTACAACTTTATTGCAATAAGTAAAGTATTCAACGGTAAATGAATGCTACTTTATTTAGATGAAACCATTATGAATTATATAGATCAGAATTTGAGTTTGGCTATGAACTTTTACTTGAAAAGTTGAGTTTTCGTTCAAGAGCTTTATATGAGTATTTCACAAGTCGTTTCAAAGTTTCAAGTATGTAGTGTAGAGAATCGTTTTGCATGGAATTTTATGGAAAAGTTGGTTGGCTAGTTGTGGATGGAATTTCAGGGCAGCCAATAAAACACGTTTTTATTCAACTCTAGAGATATTTGAAATCGAACTAATACCAATTTATTAATTCAAAATTTCAATTTTTATTAATTTTAAATACTCTTCTTTGAATACTCTCTTTTCTAGGTGCTATGTGAAGTCGTATGACGTAAATAACCATCAGTATTTCGCAAATTTAAGGTACATGTTTCAATTGGTTCTTGGAACTTGGTTGTCGAGTCGTCAATGAGGCTGATCATCTATATAAATTTCAACTTTTTAACCACCGTAAAGATAATTTCTCAGAGACTTGAGTGCCATTATTATCACTAATATTTCTCTCACATTTAAAGAGCTACATAGGTCTTGACGGAAGGAAAAACCTCAAGCGCACCTGAACCGCTAGAAACACTAATTTTCGAAGAACAGTAGAAGAATCGTGCAGGTTTTGAGTGCATATTCCACCACATGAGTTGCTTATTACGGCTAAACTGTTTCAAACGCCACGTTTTACTTCAGTCTCAGAATGCATTATAACTCATATGGTGGAAGGTTTCAGATATTACCACTGGCATGAATTTCAACGTTTATGAGAGCAAAACACTTGTTAATTATATTCGTCATCAGTTGCTTATTTCACAAAATTTTGAAAGCAGCATCTTGTATAACATCAATGAAGAAAATGCTCAGTGCCTGCAGCACTGTAACTGAAGCTGGTGTTTAAGGCTTCGATCCGAAAAATTTGCAGAACTTTGGGAATTGAATCATCGGTTATTTATTTTCATTGTAAATGTTTCTGGTATAAATACTAACTGTAAGCATTTATTGATACAAAAGTAGCACAACCGACTCGTGCTGGCAACCTTTCGCCAGTATCAAAGCCAAGAATATATCACATCTGCTTCACGTTGTTTAATTACATTCGAAGTCATAGGAGTATAAAGAAATTTAGGGTTACCTGCATCAAGTTTTTTTCAAATAATCGAAAGCTTAATATTTGCTGTTTATTGTCACTACAATATCATTACCAATTGAAAATTCTACGATAAAACCGCTTAATAAAGATATTGCAAACAAACTTAAAACCAACAATAGCTGGCAACCCTATCGTAGCTTTTCAACCAAATTTGGCCTGAAGTATGCTTAAAATAGGTTCCATTAATTGTATAAAATTCATTAATGAAGCTATAGGGCAAAAAGTTTCATTTTCCTGAGCGAATTTTCAAAACTAAAGACACAAAAATTACCATAGATGGCAGCACCAATCGAATTTTTCAACCAAATTTCTATCAAACAGAGTTGAAGGTTAGGTTCACCTACTGTGTCAATTTCATGAAAATTTGGTAACTTATTCACATTTCATAGGGCAAAAAGCAGTTTTTTTTCTTTGTAATTTTTCAAGATGGCACCACTGGCACAGAGTTGCCTACAATTCAAAATCGCTTCTATCAGACCTGGTCCTACTTAAGTCCAATGCAATCTGTACATTACAATTGTATTTGATTATTGATTCGTGAGTTCCCGTGAACAGAAGTTTTTGATGCTAAAAATATAGGTTAACTGGGAAAGGGTTACCGATCTGGTCCGACATGAAATTTCCAAAGTTTTACTTTGAACGTGTAGATAAAGCATAAGATTTGTATACAGATTGGTTTTATTGTAAGAAACGGACATTTTTTAGGATATTCGATTGTTTGAATGTTATCGCTTCCATATTTTTATTTTTCAAATTTAAGACACCAAAGTGATCATAGCTGGCAGCTCCGACCGAATTTTTAAACCAAATTTCTACCAAACCAAATTTCAGCTACTGTGTGAATTTCGTCAAAATCGAACGATCGAATCAGAATATATAGGGCTAAAAGCAGTTACCTTTTTTAGTGATTTTTCAAGATGGCACCACTGGCACAGAATCGCCCGCATTTCAAAATCACTTCTATCAGACCTGGTCCTATTTACATTCTGCAAATTTCAATTAATTCTGCTTATTGGATCGTGAGTTTCCGAGAACAGAAGTTTTTGATGCTAAAAATATAGGTAAATTGGGTAAGGGTTACCAGGCGTGCCCGTTACACCATATCAAATTTTATTTTTTTTCTAGGTAAACAAAGCACAAGATTTACATATGAGCAGCTTTTCTTTGAAGAAACGGCATTTTTTCAAGAGAGACGATGATTTGGAGGTTTTCACTTTCAGTGCCTGCTTTAGCTACAGGGTTGCCAGCACGCTCATGAAAAGCTACATTAATCTACAACTAAATAATATCAATATGTCCTGCAAATTTCGTAATGATTGAATAGCTCTGTCAAAGGCTATCGCAATTTAAAAATTTTCAAGTTTTCCCGTTCTCTTTTTAGGCACCCAGCGCACATATGGGGTTAAAAAATTCCCAAACATGGTCCGATTCACATGTAAAACACGTTCGAAATTTATTTCGTCAACTTTATTTTTCCAAAAATGATTTGTGTAACGGAATAATAGGTATATTAAAATTATCACTAAAATGGCCGCCGGTGCCAAAGGGTTAAAGATTATTATTTTTTTGTGAGACCTGGCACTATTCTGCATATACACCAATGTGTCCTGAAAATTTCAGTTCAATCGAATGGCGTGTTCCTGAGATTTTTTCACTGAAATTTTTTGATGATATATATATATATATATATATATATATATATATATATATATATATATATATATATATATATATATATATATATATATATATATATATATATATATATATATATATATATATATATATATATATATAAATATATATATATATATATATATATATAAATATATATATATATATATATATATATATATATATATATATATATATATATATATATATATATATATATATATATATATATATATATATATATATATATAGAAATATGAATTTTTGGCCAAAGTGATTTTAATACCAATGCTCTTCTTCAACTTCAGTTACAGTGCTGCAGGCACTGAGCATTTTCTTCATTGATGTTATATGAGATGCTGCTTTCAAAATTTTGTGAAATAAGCAACTGATGACGAATATAATCAACCCATGTTTTGCTCTCATAAACGTTGAAATTCATGCCAGTGGTAATATCTGAAACCTTCCACCATATGAGTTATAATGCATTCTTGAGACCAAAGTAAAACGTAGCGTTTGAAACAGTTTGGCCATAATAAGCAGCTCATGTGGTGGAATATGCACTCAAAACCTGCACGATTCTTCTACTGTTCTTCGAACATTAGTATTTCTAGTGGTTCAGGTGCGCTAGAGTTTTTTACTAATGTTCGAAGAACATTAGTATTAAACTCGTTTCGCCGAAAATTCATATTTCTTTATATATATATATATATATATATATATATATATATATATATATATATATATATATATATATATATATATATATATATATATATATATATACATATATATATATATATATATATATATATATATATATATATATATATATATATATATATATATCAGCAAAATTATTTTCCGAGATAATCTCTGGAGTGGCCGATTCGATTGAGCTGAAACTTTCGGAGAACGTAGATGTATATAGTAGGTAGGTCCACGACTTTCTCAAATTCAGATATCCTAAACCTTTTGGCGGCGGCGAGCGTTTTAATGAATTTTGAGGTACTCCTATATTTCCAAGCAGTGTAAATTTTCGTTGAAAAAAAGTATTGGGAATAAAAACTAATTATGTTCTAAGCTTGTCTATGATAATGATAAAGAATTGAAATTTTTGAGCCGTGTGTGGGTGCCTAAAACTAGGCAAGGATTTTTTTTCAAATTTTGATTTGTCATTACTTGTGATCAAAACATCGGATCATCGTGAAAATTGCAGAGCGTATTGATGTTGACTAGGACTTAGCATATGTGTACTGTTAACCCTGTAGCTACGGCAGGCTCCTGAAAAAAAATCCTTCAAATCATTGACCCTCCTCAAAAATTTTTGGTTTTTGGCAAAAGTTTCAAATAATTGATAAATTTTGACATTTGTCCATCATGACAAATTGAAATTTTGAAAATTCCGATTTACACAAGAATGGCAACCCATCACCAAATTACCTCTATTTTCAGCACTCGAAAGTTCTGTTCACGAGAACTGACGACTGGATTATACGATAAAAATAAAATTCACAGAACATGGATATATTAGCTAAGACCAGGTCTGATAGAAGTGATTTTGAAATGCGGGCAACCCTGTGGCAGTGGTACCATCTTGAAAAATCACTGAGGAAAAAAACAGCTTTTTGGCCTATAACTTTCGATTCAGCCATCAGATTTTAAAAGAACTCACACAGTACTTGAATCTTACTCTATGTGACATTTGGTAAAAATTTGGTTGAAAAATTAGAATAGGGCTGCCAGCTATGGTGATTTTTGTCTCATAAATCTTGCAAATTTGCTCAGCAAAATAAAGCTTTTTTCCCTATAGCTTCCGGTCTAGTGCAGAAATCAAAACGAATTTCATGCAGTAAATGGACCTTAATGTGAAGTAAATGTCGTAGGAATTTCGTACAAAAATCATGAAAGGGCTGCCAGCTATGACCATTTTTGTAATTTGGTGAAATTTCTTTACTGAGCGATTATGTCATTAGATTTGCAAATGGGAATAATCCTGCAATGAAAATTAACAACAAATATTAACGCTTTAAAAATTTGAAAAGTTTTGAGGATGGCAACCCTAAAATTCTTTTCACCCGTATAACTTCCAGCGCAGTGATTCAATCGAAACGAAATTTACTGGTTGGGTTTAACTTAACGTGAAGCAGATTTGGTATATAATTTGCTCTGCTGCTGACACAGGGTAACCAGCATTAGCCATTTTCGTAAATATTGCACCAACAGATGATTCAAATTACGTACTCATATGCAAAGCATTTGCGATAAAAATAAGAAATCAATTTTTAAATTTTCCGAGTTTTGAACATTTTTCGGATGGCAGTCTCAAACAATGTTTAACCGCTGAAACTTTCGATGAAATCCTCCGATGAGAACGAAATTCAAAGGATAGGTTGATTAAGCACGATCATTTTATGGTAGATTTATTGCTGCTTCGTAGGGAAAATGTTGCCAGCACTGAACATTTTCATCATTTGTGTTATAGTTGAGTTTTGTTGCTTGAGATAAGGAATGGTTGATATGATTCTACAAAAAAGTGTATTACGTCTTTCCAAATTTTTTGGTCACTCAAAGACAATTTCTTCGAAAATTAGTTTTCTAGCGGTTCTGATGCGCTAGAGTTTTTTCTGATTCCCATCGTTTTAAAAACATGTTATTCGTATAAAACAAGAACGACTCGATCGATTGAAAAAACCTTCCTTCAATCATGAGTCAATGGTATAAACTATAAGAAAATTTTTGAATTTTTGATTTCAGATGAACCTGCACCGAAATATTCTGTCTACCGCTAAAAAAAAAGGCTGAACGAGGAAAACTACAGGAAAATCGATAATTTTTAATATTTTTAGCTGTAAATTTTTTTACAACTTTTTGAAATGCTAAACTTTTCTATATGTAAATTTCAAATAAAATAAATTTTTGGTTCTAAATACAATATGTTGAAAAAGTGTTTTTCTTCCTTCAAGACCTATGTAGCCCCTTAAGGCGTGATTTTCCTCTTTTTAACCCAAAACGTTTCATAGAAATGGAAAAGGCTTAGTATCCTGCAAAAAAACTGCTCCGAGAACATACTCGAATGCATTAGTGAAATGATATCAATATATGATATCAATGAGCACTTTATCTTACCGAAGACGTTTCGCTAACCTTTTCATCGAAATGAATTTTTACATCTATTGAAGTATATTGCATTTCGAAGACGAAGATACGTATTTATTTCTTAAATACGTATCTTCGTCTTTTCTAACGGTAATGATAACACAAATGACATAACGAAAAATGTCGAGGGAATGCTTGAGCGCACAGAATCCTTCGTCCAGAAGGACTGTTTATTAGCTTTTAAGATATTTCACCGGTTATTTTGAAAAAAAAAAACTAAAAGTCTGTTTAATGGCGATGCCGCATACAGACAATGAATCTATTTGTGCTCAAGTCGAACTCACAACGAAAAAACTATTTTTGGCTGTCAACTACACGCCACCACACTCTTTGCATGGCTTTAAAACTTCGCTAACAAATATTATGCTCCTCATATACAACATTGCGGACAATTAAGAGGACATAGTCTTGATTGGTGATTTCAACCTACTTAGAATCAACTCCTGCTGCTTAGTGGATTGTACTAACGAAGTAGTGAGTTCTACTTCTACAAGCATTACATCAACTTTGCAAACGAATTTATTTCCTTTGGTTTCTTTCAAGCCAATTGCATCCGGAACTCAAATGGAAAAATGCTGGACCTGATTTTTGCTATTGATGCCACTTCTACTGTGGTGAAACCTTTCACATCATCTCTCATTATCAAAACCACACATCATTGTGAACCTAACATCGCTTTCAATCCAAAGTCTAGTCACAGCTTATCATCAAATGCATCTGGATTGAAATTTAATTTTAGACGAGCTAATGTCGATCAGCTGCTTGACTAGATTGCAAACTATGATTGGTATTCCATGGTTCAGGAGATCAATCCTCAGCTGATTTTAACGGGGCATGCCATTTGCTTTTAGTAACAGTTTGCTTCGTTTTTTTTTGGTTGTCTTCACAGCTTTGTCATTTACGAAATTCTAAAACCAAAATCTGAAAACAGTTTCTCTTGACACGCTCACTACCAACACTTTTCTGCATTCAGAGATTTATATTTTCTTAGTGATTCTTTATGATGATTCTTTATGATTTTGTACTCTATGTAATAGAGAAAAATGTCTCAAAACGCGTACATTGCTCTTCCTCCAGGAGTTAAGCTCCCTCAAACTTTTAATGGCGTTGGGTATTCTATCCTTTTTGGATGGGCCATTCTCCATTATTCAATCAACACACGCAATGATATCAGCACATGGATTCAGTAATCAATTCATCAAACGCGGATATTCGTATAGTAACACTTGACAGATCACTTGTCCCATCTGAACGCTATTTAATTATATACTATTTAAATGTGAAATAGCAGGATATGACAAACAAAATGCCTGGGGCGGTCACCTTCCTGGTTTGTCGTATTCAATCCAAGCCGATGTGGCCTGAATAATATGTCTCCGTTTTGAAACATTTCGAAAAACTTTACATGCGTAAAACTTAAAAATTTGAGCACTTAATCAAAGCAAGAGTCTGCAGTTCAAATTTCAATCAATATTGCATACTATTAATTATTAATTTTTTTTTTTAATTAAATGAGCTTAATCCAATGTGATCAAAACTAAAACAAGTTCATTAGAAATCTACAAAAGTAAAGAGTATTTTTAGAGAGTTTAAGTATCAGTTGGATTGCCTTACTTTTGTTATTGTGAAATTTGGCTTTTCATGTTAACCTTTTCAAGATTATCTTACCCAAATGACCGCTGCGGCAACCTCTCTAGGAATCAATTTTAGAGTTCCAATTTTTTACCACTTTTTAAGCAACTGGGGCTGTATATCGTCAATGACGCGAGGTATGTTGGCCTCTAAAGCGTCGATCATCTCTGTTTTGTCAGCATAAACAAACAATTTCACATATCTCTGCCAGAAGCTAGCCAACGGAGTCAAATGTCACGATCTCGGTGGCTAATTGACGGGTCCATTTCTCGGGATAATGTTATATCTAAATTTCGTCTTCAGTAAGTCGATGGTTGCGGTCGCTGTGTTGCAATTAGAGTCGAAATCAAATCTCTTTCACATCCGTATGACGCGAATTTAGCGCTCTGTACCGCTACATATTTTAATAACCATGGCCCTATAATGCCACCAGCATGCAGTGCGCACCATACAACACTTTTTTGTGAATGCAGCGGTGTCTCCATGACTTGACGGAGATTTTCTTTGCTCCAAAATGCGGCAATTTTGCTCTTTGACGTAGCCATCGAGCCAGAAATGAGCTTCGTCGCTGAACTATTAAAATTCTCTTTCGAACGCTTTGTTCTTAATCTTGTCGTTAGCCTAGTGTTTGGACATGTTGAATAGCAAAAACTGATGGACGATTATGTAGTACATAAAACTAATGGAGCGATCTTTGAGTTTGCGCAATCGGACACATATTTTGAAAATCAAATTGCACTAAATTTATCCATGGCAGTTTTCAGATTTTTCTTAGCAAAAATAATAGTAACAGTGGCAGCTGTCATCAGATCGTTTGACAGAAAAGAGTTTGTAAAAGCAAAATATGTAAGTCAAAAATTTTGCTTATAAGTAATCTATGAACTAAGATATTTAATGAAATTCGCCAACATAAAAATATTAAACATCCTAAAAAGGTTGCCAACTGACTTTTGGTAGCTTAATATTTGTATTACCGGGTGAAATTAAGAAAAACTTTAGGCTAACTACATACTATGTTTATTTCAATAGTTCATAATATCTTGACTGTTCGTGGCTGACTGACTGGCTTACATTTTTACCTTGCCGACCAGGTTCTCAAAAACTGGTTACTTCTAGTACACAATTGCATAGTATTGTACTATTCGAACTATGACTATCATATTACAGTGACTAACTTCATGCTTGATTACATTGTATATTACAAATAACATTAAAAAACTTAAAGAGGTGGATTTTGGCTGCGTAGTTGGCTTGATTCCGCAAAGTCGTTAATATTTTGTGGCACTCAAATACCAAAAGATTGCCAACTTTCGATTGCTTTTTACTCGCGTACTTCCCTAAGCTACATACTTTCAAATCTCTACTTGGACGCCAATTAAATCAGCAAATACAAATTTAGACACTTCCTTTTCTTCATTTACACTGTCGATTCAATTAAGACTTGCTTATTATAAATAAGATGATTCAACCAAACCTCTGGTCGTCCGCTGGAGCACGTAATCTTAATGCTTATATTTTCTCGAATTTGAGTCTGGTTTTAACGCTGCAGAATATGTCACTGTTCTGGAGCATATCATCCAGTGAGATAGTAGAAATGGAGTGGACATCGACGGTCTAACTTTCCACCATTAACTCTTTCGGTTTTCTCGCGCAGAAAACACGTTTAAGTAGGTATACCCTTGATTGTAAAATTGGAGGGGAAGTGCTTGGGGTTGACAGTGAAGAGATGAAAATTTACTGCCATCCCTTTCAATGTATATCTTATGGGTATGCCAACTTTATTTCTACTATCTCAGTGATATCATCAAACAGTGGTATGGAATTCCTACGAAACTGCACGCATCGCGGTGTTGTCAGCAATATGTGAAATTTGAAGAGGTTGTTGTTAACTTATATGCTATCGTATGCTTGTTTGAAATTGCTCCGAAGTTTATCACCTTTCTTCCGAATGGAGCAAATAACGTATTTTTCCAACTCCTGGATTACACTTTTAACTTTGATCCAGTCTCTCTTTGTCTTCAGTGATACCTGGTGTTTTGTTAGGTTCCCAGTATCACTGGCCTGCCAGAATTCATAAAACACTGACAGGTGTGACAAATTACTGTAAGCATATGAGGTGATGAATAATGGCAACTCTTAGAGTGCAAGAACATTTTCGTTCAACAATTGTTGGAAATTGGGACGCCTACTTCATCTTCACCTGGTTTGATTTGCTTACGATGCTTCCGATATCAGCTGTACAGAGACTAGTATTTGTTTTTAAACCTTGCTCTAAGAACCTCATTACTTTGAACACTAATCTAGTGTTGTTAACCATTAAGTTCCCATTCATACTATATGACATATTGTCAAAAAGGTTTCACCTTTTACGTTTAATTATTATATTGGCTATATTATCCCTTCTTGATTCTTATCAGTCGTTTTATGTAGTTTTTAAAGTCAGTATCTGTATTATTCAGCCTGGCTTTACATTCCTCGTCAAGCCATTCATTTTTATCGTATTGGGTTTATTTCGACTTTCAGTTTTTTTTCGACTTTAAGTTTTTTAACGTATAGCTCATAAATCATCACGACCCGCTTAGAAGATAAAGATAAGGCATTACCCAAATTTCTTGCGCGTATGACTTAAGCAAATTTCTGGTGAGAAACAGTTGCTTTTTTTAAATATTAATATTTTCTAATTCAATAATAAAATCAAAGATATTTTTCTTAATCTTTCGTACACAAGATTGCTCTCAGTTCTACTTTATATTGAATTTCGAAAGCGTGACCAATAAAGTCAACTGGTTTTAACATCCTTACTCTCAATAGCCTCGTATATATTTGGACAACTATCTGAACCGTTTATTTCCAATTTATTCATTTTACTTAGTAAATGGTTTGTAACAATGTTCATTTCCATATGCTTTGTTATAAAATAAATAAAAAAAACTGAAAATAAAAATGAAAACAAGCTCAAAATAAGCCAAAATATCTTAAATTATAACAGAAGCGATTTCATAATTTTTGAAAGCTTAATAAAACAAAAAATAACCAAATAAGCTAGAAGTATCTACAATCTGGGACATTCAAACCAGTTCAAGTATTATCTGAGGATTTGGTTGTTGCTTTCAATGCTGCTATTTTACACTAAGCTCGATAAAGGTGCAAAAACGAGACAAATTATTAATAAGCGTGCTGATTCTATTTCAGACCATCTTACTATGATGCTTAATAGATCTTTGCATGCAAGACTTAAAAAAATACGGAGATATATTAGAATCTAATAGATACTAATGATAGACACAATACGAGTATCAATAACACTAACTATCGCTAAAATCTTTGCTCCATAGCAAAGTTGTTTTCTCATACAGTGCCTTAAGGTAAACGAAATCAGTTTTTTGTAGATAAGCATCTTATGATTACAGTATTAGGAGTACAATATATTTCCTACTTCCTAATAAATTATTTTCGCTTCAGTCATAGAACATTTTGACTTGTATAGATATTTTACAGCTTTGAGTGTTTAAAGGCAATGTTCTGGTTAGAGGTGATTTTACGGACGCAATAAAAAGACCAGAAACATTTTTGGTATCTATTTTTTTAACAGTTTTTTATTAACATTTTAAAAGTATAAAAATTTATTCAAAAAATATAAATTGATGTAGATACAGGCCGGCGAAATAAAGGCTAAAAAAAAAACTTGTCTCATGGTTGACATGTTTCCAACCTTCCTGGTGGTCTGAAACATAAATTTTTGGTGAATGAATGAATGTCTAATGGTAAAATAAAAAATTTATATAATACAATTGTTGCCTTCTTTTTAGTAAAAACACGTACCTAAAATCATCCAAAAATTTACCGTACCATTCCAGGGTTAATCAGAGATCCCCGTCTCATGCAATGTTCCTTCTTCAAATTCAAAAGCGTGATTTTCGGGAGCTCTTTCAGCCATACGAGCAGTTTGAACTTCTTTAGCAGCCTGAAAAGCTCGTAGCTTGGAGCGGTTAATTCGTTGTTGATCGCGTTTGTTGGTTTAGTTGGCGTTTTACAAAAAATAATTGTCACTCCAAAAATAATTCGAATTTCCGAAAATCATTTTAAAGGCCTGTTTTTAAAGGTCTAAACTTTGAAAATATGCAAAGAAAAAAAATCTATTTGATCAAATTTCTAGACTAGAATACCCCCTTAAAAAAAACTCATGCTGACACTGACACATACTGCCTTCAAGATGATTATTAGAGTTGGCACGCTCAAATTCGCTCAGAAAAAGATATATTCTTTGTCTTGAAAGACCTGTAAATACAAAGAAGAAAATTGTTACTAAATAATTATTTTACATGAATAGATACATATGTGAACTATAACCTTGCCTGCATTATTTACATAAAATTTTTCAAAAATATTTTATCTGTCAAACACAGAAATATGAATCAATTTAAAGCTGACGACTAAACCCTAGAAACGTCTTTTTAATCAAATCATAGCCTTGAACGATGTTTTCCAAGCGATAAAACTCAATTTGATCATGTCGTTACCTCCGAACAAACATCCAGCCTTTATGAACCTTTTTCAATCATACCATCAACACTCTCTCGTCTTTCATTATACATATATGTATGGACATATAACTGACCTTGTAAATAACCCTCAGCTTTAACATGCTTCACAAATTGTTAGTGTGATGATGGCTGTTACCAATAAATACTATACTAATATTCTCAAGAACGATGAGGAGTCGTGCGTCATGTAATTTTTCTCGGAAACATATCGTCTATATCGTTTCACCATCTAAATTGGCACTTAGTACCATTTAATTCGTGTAATTAACTGTTAATAAGGTCGTTCATATTTCGGCCAGCGACAACAAAGTTTTGTGACATCATATACATAACTCTTTCTAGGCGTTCTATCTTGGTTCTTAAAATGAACTACAACCTGAAATGAAGGAAAATGCTCTTGTAATTATTTTCTCTTGAGATCGAAAGATTTTCATTCAGAACCGAGAAATGGTTTATCTAACAGACCTACAAAAATTCATCTCAACGAAAGACTATTAATCTCACGCTGGTGAACAGGACATTAACCCTGAATTATTTCAGATGGCTCCAAGAGCTTTTTTTGTTTTGTTTTTTTCTAAAATGAAATAGAACAAGTAAATGCGTAGTCCTGAATTCTACGAAATACATTTGCATCTAGTAGCTTGACTTTCAGATACAATTTCAATTAATAAACTACGAGCCTGGGACAAAAACCGTTTTGGTTGACTTAAGTTCACGTCTGTGCAAAGCAGCTTCATAATGAAAAGTAAACACGGCACTTTGTGCAAACCTACCTTTTCTCCAGGGCTCATTTGCCGAGTGTACTTACGTGCGGAGCAACAGAAAAGGGTTAAATTGCAAAGGAAGCAGATGGGCTGTAATTTCTCGAACTAACCGAAAAGGATGAATAGCTCCAAAAGATTTCATCCCCGGTGAGTACTATTCTCCACTGTGCAGTTTGATAAAATCAAAGTGGAAACCTTTTTAGGTGATCCATGAAAGCAGCTACTTAGGCAGCAATCCTAAAAGAACAACTAGATGACTACGTTAATTAACCAAGCCAGGTGCTAGGTGCCACGGGACAGGTAATCTAACGAAGCTACATAAACTAGTCGGAATTGTTTCTCTTGTCTGAAGTCAATGTGATTTATTGTCTAAGGTATTTCATATCTTATTTGTAGAATTTAATTCAGGTGTAAATTTAGCTTTTGTAATCTATTCTGTTGCAAAGTGAGCCCGAGTATATGTTTTCTGAGAGCTTGGCTTAAAAATATAATTCGGCGAGACACAATTTAATAAAAAAAGTACGACTTCCAATATGGGTATGCTACATTGAAAACATATTTGTTAAATGTTTTCCAATTTTAAGGAAGGTCTACTTATTATTTAAATATTCTTGATATGGATCTTGAAATCAAAATATTCCAGCAATTTAATAGGGTTCATCACAAATGCAAAGCACTCTGTGTAAAAACTGTCACTGAGTACTATCAATCAAAAGAATTAAGACGATGCATAGCTATGGAAATATAGCAAACAAGTACTATTGCAAATTATCTGTATCAAGTATCATTTCTCAGGAAAATTAGATGGGATCACGAGATTGAAGTGAGTTTGTCGTCTTGGTAACAGTATCATAAATCTTATATGAAATGTGAGCGTAGAAGCAATGAAGTGAACGGAAGATAAGAATATTAAGCGATGAGAGATTCTTTATTTTTCTAATGCTACGAGAATTTGTTTGTGAATATTTGCGTTTCAGCAGAGTTTTTGCAGAATGTAGATATGAAGTTGAATGCGAGTCTCGGAATTTGATTAGTTCAATTTTTATGTCTCCACTGAAAGCATAAAGTAGCTGATAATTAAAAACGCTTGAGCAGGGCATATTAATCTCAGCGCCACAAACGTTCATTTGATTCAATGTCGGATGATGTAATATTTGTTTGAAGAGACATTTAAAATACTTTGTTAGTTTTATGAAAATCTTCCTCACTTATCTATCACGGTTTCTTGTATTTTATGAACTTAGATTAGAAAGTTTTTATGCTTCATTACTTGCATGGTGGAATGTTTGCAATCAATATTTACCAAAATCCATCCAATAATTTATGTGACCAAAAGTTACTTGAAAACATTTAAAAACACATTCTGCAAGCAAGCTTAACCTGCATACAAGTACAAGCCAACTGTTTTACATTTGCATGAAAAGATGCATTCGCGAAATTCACCTGCTTAGCCGCTGGTTCCTGCTTTTCATATACCTCACTAAAGGTCCACTTGACTATCAATCTGAATTAGTTAATTGTTGAATGGTACCAAATTCTAGAGCAGACGGTAAAAAGTGCGAATAGTGATCGATAGTGTATAGTTAAAATTTTGTTTGGTGGGAAATGCTTTATGTCTTGGATATTAGCTTTGCAAGTATAATTACGATATCTTTATTAAAATATTATTGAAAACACTCAAAAAACTAAGATCGACACTGAATTTTCACCCGATGTGAATTAGTTTTATAACTCCATTATTGGTTGTTTTCTGTACCTTGTTTTCAATATAAGACAATTTGTAAAATTTGTAGTACGTTGAACTGATTAACGTTTAATTCACCATGAAGCTCACCCTGATAAAAACGGCATGGTTTCTCTAAAAATCATGAGACTAGATCGGCCAAAACTCTCCGAAAACGATTTCAATTTTTTTCCTTTTGGAGTATAGTAAATTAAATTTTAGTTGGAATTGTTTTTGCGGGATGATTGAAATTGAAAAAATTTTTATTGATCTTGAAAATTTTATTTGACAAAGTGGTTCCGAAAGCATGCACTGATTCTCATCAGACACCAGCACACAGTGCATACTTGACTGGTGTGACCACTTGCAGTTGAAAATCATTAATTGTTATTTACGCTGGTTGTGACAAATTTTAACATCTCCGACTTATATCCATGGAAATAATTTACTCATAAAGGTTATTGATTTGTGATCACGGTTCCCTTCTTGTCTATAAATCAGCATAGACAACGTATATCGTCTCTAAAGCTTAGACTTATCTAACTATCAGCTAACACGGATTAATACACTCTCACCTGTCATTGGAGAGTATGCTTTTCTCACTTTTGCATATGATAAAGTGAACTTATTTTGGTTTTGGTTGTTTTTAGGTGCCAGCTGATGGTAAATCCTTCACTTCCTGCCAATCTCTTCCATCAATCAATCACGTACTTTCCGTGTTATTTATTAGCATTTATGCTATGCTATGGTGCAGGTAAGTCTCTGTTGCTGGTGGGATGTTAAGAGCTGCAGCTGCCGGTAAATTATTGTGCAAATTGGGGACAGCGTTGACTTTATTCTTTGTGCAAAGCTTTTGGTACGCAAGTATGACCAAGATGGTTACGCGTACCACTGTTACTGCTGATGTTGAACTTTGGTGCACCTTCTTTTCATGGTGGAAAAGTATAATTTAGTCGATATACTTTATTTTTTATTTAAGACAGAGGTGAGTGGAAAATAACTATGAATATTATTTACTACATGAGAAAATACATTAATTAATACATTTCTTTGAAACAAACATAAATTATCAAATTTTATTACGAATAATCAAATTTTTTTAAATAGTGTTGTTTGCCCTAATCATCTGATGTGTCCGTTTCCAGTTCATTGCTTTCACAACTATCATCAGATGTATCAAAAACTGATTCTACTTCTCCTTCTTTTTCTATAGTTTCGTCACTCTCTCCTCTGACATTCACAATTTGTTCGCTTTGATAATGTATTTATCCACTTCGGGCCTTTCCATATTACGATGTCTTATTTCAAAACAGTTGGAAAATTTATCGATAATTGTTGAATTACAGATATCATGGTGAATTCAGAATTACTCGCAAGTGATTCAGTGAATAGTTTTAGAACTGGAAAGCATTTTAACCGTTGTAAAATCACTTACTCTTCAGATTTGACACTTGGAAAGATTTCTCGATAGTCAAAAATTCGTAATAGCAGAAATAAATTAACAGGAATAGTGCATTCTACCAATGCAATTTCTACCCGCCAACGTTGGTGTAAGAGCCATAGTATTCGTACAGCAATCGTCAGTTATATAATAGAAAAAGCAGGTTTGAAATAAAATCAAGACATTACAGTTGACCTTGATAAGAAAAGGATTAAAAAACATTATTTTCAAAGGGAACATTTAGTTGACCACATCAGACAGATAAATTCATTTTCAAAACATTTGGATAAAGGTTTTTTATGTAACATATCTGCATCAGTTAATATTGCCAATTTTTTACTGCATGTAGAGGAGTTAGGAAACGTAGAGAGATTTGAAAAATCAATTTTAAAAACAAACTTATGACTTTTGCAAACATGATAATAAAGAAATATATGTATGTTCCTAGGAAAATCGTTCGAGTACGAATGCAGTGCGATATATTTCGGCAGTAACTATTTTGATTATCTTATTGGCAACGTGCAGCATACTCGGAGAAATTTAAAAATTAGCATTCTATGTAGA
This sequence comes from Nemotelus nigrinus, assembly GCA_947369275.1. NCBI lineage: Eukaryota > Metazoa > Arthropoda > Insecta > Diptera > Stratiomyidae > Nemotelus > Nemotelus nigrinus. Next base: position 51,316,086 of record OX376372.1, on the reverse strand, counting down.
CCTGCTAATGCTAAACGGTATATTAATATTAATATATTATGCGTAATGCTCGGAAATATATTATCTTCATCATTACCAGGGTTCCACGCGTTCACAGGATGTGATTTCAATCCGGGATTCTACAGACGAAGCAAGAAAAATCCTTACAAAGCATTAAAAAATTCAGCATCATACATGAGAGTATTTTCAAACATTGCCAACATAAACAATTGTGAAATGTATGAACTTGAAAAAACTTTCGAAGAATTCGTTTGTAGAGTCTATGGTTTTAGAAATACCAGCGACGTAGATTTCCCACGAGTTGCTACATTTACGAATCTGTATTAAGGGGGCAAGATGGTTTCCGAGGCTGAAGAAAAGCCGATTTTTGCGATTTTTTTTCTCAGCTTTGAGTGAAAATAATTACTAATTGTTTACAACACATTAAAGAACTATATTTTGAGAGTATGTAGGAATTATTGTAGAAAAAAATATTAATTATTTATCCCGTGGTGGCAGTAGATCAAAGGCGCTTCGAAAAAAAGGCGTCGTGCGGTGCGTAAAACCTGGCCTGACAGTGTTATCTGAAATCCAAAAATCGAAGTGATTTACTTACTATATTAGTTTTTTTCGCGGATGAACGAAATTATATTGAAAAATATGCAATTTCCGATTTTTGGTGCGGTTTTCAATTTGGAGGTACCATTTTCACATAAAAAATCAGCCTATGATTGCCTGTAAAAAATAGTAAAATTTTTTTTTTTTAAAAAAACGATCGTTCATCCGCGAGTATCTATCATATTAAAGATGTCCGGCAAAGTTCATTGAGATCGGTGCATTAATTTTTGAGTTATGTTACGCACCGACTTCAAAAATGTAGTTCGGAGTTTCGAGCTAGACTATTTCGGTTTCTCGTTGAAATATACCTGGCAACACGATCATAAAATAACCGGTATCTCTGCGAGTTTTACTCCAATTGACTTGAAATTTTCAGAGGATATTCCTGAGATATTGTACTTTCATATAAAAAAAAATTGAAAAAAAATTTTTGTTTAAGTTGGAAACCATCCTGCCCCCTTAAATAAATGTGAAAAGAGATGTGTTAAACTTCAAAAGCTCAATTGATGGAGCGGTACTTCCGCCATATAAGTCTGAGATACATCAGCAAATTCTGCGTGCATCTTATTGTATATAGCCCACCTCTGAACCCATGCTCATCCATCATTTTCAATTGAGTCTGCACCAACAGACTATGTAACAAAGTGAAGACAAATATGTTTTCAAAAAGTTCGACGGGGACTTAATTCCACCGAGTATCAGCAGCGTGACAAGAATTATCAACAATACAGGTATTTATCAATTTCTATAAAAACATGCATGATGTTCAAATTTTATTTCATTTCCAGAAAACATCGAAGAAAACGAAGAAATTGAGGATGGTGACGAAACTAAAGAAGAAGAGGAAGAAGAAGAAGAAGAAAACAAAAATATTTAGAAAAATATAGAAATAAATATAGAAAATTTGAATAAAATATAGAAAATGATTAATTGATTTGATTAAATTCCATATAGAAAATTTGATAATTTATGTTTGTTTCAAAGATATATTCAAATTATTTTCTCATGTAGTAAATAAAAATCATAGTTATTTTCCACTTACCTCTGTCTTAAATAAAAAATAAAGTATATCGACAGAATTATACTATTTATTAATATAAATTTAGATTAAAATCATAAATTTTAGTCTAAATTGATTTCAAGTCAGATGAAATTGTTCTAAATGATAACGTAAATAGTTCATTACATAAAAATGTACGTCAGCGATAGATATGAAGGTGGAAAAATCGTCAGCTAGACCAATAATTGAATTACGCAATATACCAGGTCAGTACTTATAGCCAGTGCTGCCATTTATTTTTTTGGAATAATACTAGATTCAATTTTATTTAATGCTAAATAATGCTAAATCTTGTAAAATTATAATGCTAAATAATGCTTTCTTATTTAGTAGAAATAAATATGATTCAATATGAAAACAATATGTAAATTTATATGAGGGTTGATCAATAAGTAATGATAATCGGTTATTTCCAGTTCGCATAAAATTCCAAAAAACATTTTTTTTACAACTACATATACTCACTAAGTCAACATGAAAAAAACATATAAATAGGCCACGTTAGGCCAAGGAATTTAAGATAGGAAGAAAATCCACTGAAGATGAACACCGCCAAGGACGTCCATCCACATCCCTCACGGAAGACAACGTAAAAAAAAGTCGAAGATGTCGTGTGGGCAGATCAAAGAGCGACCCTTGGGCATGTAGCTGAGGTCACAGGGATTTTATATGGTAGTGTTCGACAAATCTTTGCCAACAAATTACATATGAAGAAGATCTCTGCGCGTTGGGTACCGAGAATGTTAACGGACGAGCGTAAGAAAAAACGAGTTGACATTTCAAGGATGAATCTCGAAAAGTTCCAGGCAAATAAGAGAATTTTTTGTCACATTTCGTGACCATGGACGAGACTTGGATCCACCATTTTGATCCAGAAACCAAAATGCAATCGATGACCTGGAAGCGATCCTCTTCATCGACGCCAAAGAATTTCAAATTGCCAAATTCGGCAGGAAAAGTTATGGTATCCGGTTTTTGGGACGGTGAAAAAATTATTATGGTGGAATATTTGGGGAAGAAATCCCCTATATCAGGCTTTTACTTAGCTGATCAAATAAGAAGATTGCGTGAAGCAATGAAGGAGAAAAGACACGGGAAACTGCGAGCCGGAGTTCAGTTTCTCCAAAATAACGCACCGGCTCATAAGGCTGCAGCTGCGATGGATACAATTAAAGAAACAGGATTCGAACTGCTTGAACTCCCACCCTATTTGCCAGATCTAGCTCTCAGTGGCTTCTATCTCTTTCCTAGGCTCAACCAACACCTCCGGAGTAAGAAATTTGAAGGTGATAGGGAAGTAATGGCCGCTGTTGGGCATTTTGAGAGAATTCAGATAAAGATTTTTTTAAGGGTATCCTCGATTTGGAAAAAGGATGGACTGATTGTGTTAACTTGTTAGAAAACTATGCTGAAAAATAAATATAATCACCTTGGCTTATATACATTATCATTACTTATTGATCAACCCTCGTATGTATAACAAAAACACATTAGAAGTTTAAAATTTACATCTCAAAATGATTCCATATATATTACAGACATATCAGTCATATCTAAATCTTCTTCTTTTGTGTAAAGTTTGTTTCTTGTTCATCGTTTGGAATCTCACAATCAAAACAGCAACACTTATTTATTTTTAAGTGAAGAAAAAGTATTAGTGTCGGATAACGAAGATTTTTCTCCAGCGTTATCCGTGCGATTGCTTGCATTTGAAGCCCTAACAAAACAATTGAAATATCTAACTAAAATACGCATACTTTGGTAAACTTGAACTTGTAGATGCCCGAGACTCCTGGGAGTCTGAAGTGGATGGGACCACATCACTGATGTTTAGCATCATCACGATTTAATTGAACGTTTCCATATTTAAAGCAATATAGATAACTTTATAGCCTTTATATTTTAGACAAATACTATTATTATTTCAAAATCAAATGGCTGTAATTTCTGGTTGTCACTTTTAAGGAAATGCTATGAGTGCGTTTTTGTATTTTTCATCCGCCATCACATGATTCAGGAAGTTTCTTTTCATGAACGCGATTGAAAGCACACGAACAGAGCTATTATTGAGAAAAATTTGATGGGCGAGATTGTAAATAGATGAGTGCCAGATTATTCCGAACTCTAGATTTAAATGCTGAAAATAATGCTAGATGTTAACTCCGAATTTCAAATGCTGTTTTGGGAAAAATAATGCTAGATCTAGCATTCAAAATGCTAAAATAGCAGCACTGCTTATAGCTGCTCAGCTGACGATCTTACCACCATTGAATGAATAGCTGACGATTGTTTTCATGATTGCAATGATCTAAAGCGTCAGCTGTATTAGTTTCATCAATGCCTTGTAGAAGTACGGGCCGTCATGCAGAATGATGACGTCACAGTAACAGAGCAAAATGCCGCGAAAAACACACGCAGTCTTTTGGGACGTCCGCGGGAAAATGTTAATTGTACAGGATATGTTAAAGTGAAAATAAAGTGAGATATGCGGAACAGTGCTGGTGATCAGCTAGAACGAAAATTAATGCGGTAAAGTAAAGTAAAGCAATCCCACGACAACCCTCGTACGGGCCTAGGGGTTGAAGCTGGTAGAGACCTTCATTACAATTTATTTAATCATTGTGAATACGAGTGTGGAGTGATTAGTTCCACGATTCACTGTACCCCTGATTTAAATCAGGTACCTAATCAGAGCTAGGTGAACTCAAAGCTTGGTGCGCGGACCCTCGTCTGAACCTGGATTCGAACCAGGGACCCCACATGCATGAAGCCAGTGCTCTACCCACTAGGCTACTAAAATTAATGCGGTGCGTGCGGTATAATGTGAAAAATTCACTATAAAATATGTATCAGTTGTTGTCAGGTTATGTGCTACACCCCGGTTTGAGGGAAAACCTTAGTCAAAATGCAAGTTATGACTAAATATTATTATTACAACGCATCCACACACAAAAAAATAAAGTCAGGTAACAGAACATAATGGAGAGTGGCAATAAGTGTTGCAAGTGAAGAAAACTAGAGAAGTAGGATAAAAAGAAGAATTTGGATAAAAAAAACTCACTATAAAGAAGGAAGCATTTATGGCATGTAAATCTAATGAAAGAATTTGAAATGAGTTCTAGTTGTGAGTTTAAAATGTTTCTGCGCATGGATATTGCAACATATAAACGCTCACCGTTGTTAGTGGAGCCACTAATAAAAAAGAAAGAAAGGTTCATGCGGAAATCTGTAAATCTAATGAAAGAATTTGAAATGAGTTCTAGTTGTGAGTTTAAAATGTTTCTGCGCATGGATATTGCAACATATAAACGCTCACCGTTGTTAGTGGAGCCACTAATAAAAAAGAAAGAAAGGTTCATGCGGAAATCTATTTCATCGCATGAAAAACTGAGTGTAACAAATAGGTACCTGGCATCAGCATGAACAGTAGCAGATTTAAAACTTATGATGGGTATTTCGGCCCAGACTTTAAGTAAAATCATTATGGAGAATATTGAAGTAATAATCACAACTTAAAGAAATAAATTCAGGTAACTATTTATTCAATTTAAATTCAAAGATTTTTCTCAAACTTGAGCAATCACAGTTTAACAAGTAAAATATAAACATAACAAACAAACAGTTATTCATTAATAAACAACTAATCAAAAAACTATTTTTTTTTTGCACCTTTCTACAAATTATCGATTAAATTTGGTGATTGGACTTCTGTCCGCACTTTGCATGGTGTAAATGACGCCATTTTATTTAAATAAAGATAAGAAGGCAACAAAAGATGTAGCGCTGGTGTGGCTGATTTATCTTCGTTTAAGTAGTCTCTTTCTAATGCTTGTGTATTATCTGTTGGTGATGCTCGAACCTCAGTTGCCTCTGCTGCATTAGGGCTGAGTTTTATTTTTATAGAATCTATGGTCAGATTACCCAATCACCCATGTATTAGAAACTCCTCTATTTCTTTTTTGTGTATATTTGTTGTTCTTTAGACAGTTTCCAAATCATTACTACGCAAGATGCTGCAAGTATGTCAGCATCATCTTGTTCTTTTCTGCAACTTTTTGGTTCTTCCAGATGCTAAGCTGGACGATTTTATTTTTTATTTTTGCTTTTTGAGAAACAATCTGAAAATAAAATAATATTCGGTAAACGAAATAATTGCAATGCTCATGTATGTATATAATTTCAGATTCCGAAATATGAACGAAATTGGAAATGCATAGTTGACGACTTTCAAGGCAACTGGAACTTCACAAATTGTCAAGGGGCGATTAATGGAAAGCACATCGGAATAAAGAAATTGCCAGACAAATCAGCAGCCAATACTCTAGCTACTCGTTGAAAAAACTTTTTACACAAATATCAAGCCAGAATAATGTCCTACGAGTGGCAAAAATATATGTTGACTAATAAATTCTGGATCAATATCCAACTGCAAGCATTTAAAATTCACTTTACTCAATTTTTACACTCTTTGTAATAAACACAATGCTATTTAAATGCAAAATCAAAGTTCACCTCAACGTTAACTTAGGAAACAAAACAAATAGTATATATACGAAAACAGTTTCCATAGTGATCAAAATAATTTTTTCACTTAGAAATTAATCCATTAAAATAACATTCATGCAAATAAAAAATTAAGAAAATGAATTTTGAAAGGACAGAGAAGATGATCATTTAAAGAAAACTTCAAAGACGTCGTTGGTTTTTAAGTCTCGGCTTGTGCAGAATATGCTCAGTTAAAACGCTATTATATCAAAGAATTATAAGAAAAACTGAGTGAGACGATCGAACAAAGCTGATATTATTTATTGAATAAAGAGTCTTATTATCTAAAACTCAATATTATAAGAAATTCAGGCAAGGAAAATATACAAAATATTTTTTTTTCTTGAAAATAGGAAAGAGTTTAACGATGAAGATTACAATTTAATGAAACTAGAGATGAGGCGTATATACTGGAACAGGTATATGGAACAGGTATTTTTTTGGAACAGCCAGTACCTAGTACGAAATTCAAAAATACTAGGTACGAGTATTTTTGTGGACTATAGATGTAATCAAGAATTTACACAATAAATTTCGTCCATTTAATTAATTTCAATCAAACAGTGACGTAATAGTATCCTAATATTAATATAAACTCGTATTTCATACTTGCAAGTGCTTTCATACTCACGAGGATCTCGTACGCGAAACGAAAATACTTGCAAGTACGAAAATACTCGATACGAGTATACAGGTATACTCGTATCGTTCCAAAATATTCGAATACGAAAATAACGTATCGTTCCAAAATATTCGAATACGAAAACAACGTATTGTTCCAAAATATTCGATTCGAGTATATACTCGTATCGAGTATTTTGGAACTTGCAAGTATTTTCGTATCGCATATTTTTGTTTAGAGTATTTTCGTGCTTGCGAGTATTTTGGGACTTTAGGTTTAGGTTTTTAGGGCAAAAGTAGCTGAAATCGGACAAAATCGGCCAAGTTTGAGTTAGAGTTGTTTGGGGCATAACTGACGAAGACCTATTACTGTGATACAAAAATTTAGGTTTTGTAAGGGAGAAAGGGGTTTTTTGGCCATAGTTTGTCAAAAACTGCCTTTACAGCGCTTTCGATAATTGAAAGTGGTCGGGAAGTATGTTAGTGATATTTTTAGGACGAAAAAATTTTTGATGGGAGAAATTGGGAAAGTATTTTATTCAATTATTCAAAAAGTTTTTAGGGCAAAAGTAGCTGAAATCGGACAAAATCGGCAAATTTTGGGTTAGTGTGGTTTGGGACATAACGAGCCAAGACCTATTGCTGTGATACAAAAATTTCGGTTTTGTAGGGGAGTAAGGGGTTTTTTGGCCATAGTTTGGCAAAAAATGCCTTTACAGCGCTTTCGATGATTGAAAGTGATCTGGGAGTTCAGTAGTGATATTTTCAGGGCGAACAAACTTTTTTATAGGGGAAATTAGGCAAAAACGTCCAATTTTTGCAAAAAATTTTTTTTTTGCTCTAGCATGAATTTGAGGATCTTTCTGAGTTGTTCCCATACAAATAAGGGAAAAAGCGGCCTAGTTTCTAAGATACGGTAAAATAAAATCCGCCGGGAAAACTGAAAGTAACACTAAAAATGTTTAGATCCTTTTTGGTTAGCCAGTTAGCTTCTCCGGCTGTGCTGAAGCTCTCCTCGTGACTGCACTCCAACCCTACCGGGGCTGTGACTCATGTCCAGCTTTACCGAAAAGGCTGGCCCCCTAGTGGGTGCATGTTTAATAGACGTTTTATCAGTTCTTAATAAAATTTTCGACAAATTCATGCTTCAGTGAGGCGAAGTGGAAAACCGACTGTTTTAGATTAGCCAGAAAAAGTTTGGTATCAGGCATCGATCGATGAAAAGTCATATAGATGGCAACAGGATTAGTTGGTCCTATCATAGTAAATTTTTCGACACTGGTAGTTTGAACGAATACAGGAGGTGTTTTGTGCATATATTAAAATGAAAATCAAATTAAATTGATTGAATTTGCTTGTTTTCCCTTAGATGGCTCCTAGATTGGAGAAATACTTGCCAAATAAGTGACCGACCATTGGATAGTTACGGACAAGCTGCACGGACTAATGGCTCGTATCCTTTCACGGTCAACTGCACCATCACCATTCTAGCCTGGGAACTTTGTCTCTGGTGGATGGGGGAGGGCATATCATACCGTTTCATTACATCACTGCAAATCGCATCACTTGTGTGTATATATGTACATACTTCAAAAAATACTAGCTAGTATTTTTGGAACAGGTATTTGGAACAGGTATTTTTTTGTACTCGTATTCGGAATACCTAGTATGTAAAAATCCGAGTACGACCCAACTCTAAATGAAACCATTAAATTAAAATTTTATAATTTCTTGTTGTTTTTTCTTACTCTTATATTTTTCGTTTCCTGATTGCAATAGAATCCAAGCTTTATTAAAATCATTAAAATTAAATTTTTGTTAATGAATTGAGATTATTTGAAGTTAACATAATATTTTCTTTTTCAATGCTTGAAAAGAAGATATAATACCAAAAGCAGATTCAAAAATCGATATTAGAATGAATAAAGTATTTTTTTATGTTAAATACAGCGTTTCTTTATAGCGTTTTAAATTTATATTTTCCATTTGTTGAGGGAATGTATTTAAATTTCTGGGATGATTCGATTTGCGCAATCTTCACATTGAAAATGAAAATGCTTTAAATATTACTCGTAAATATCGATCGTGCATTACCCTTCCAAAACAATATTTATATACTTCCGACGTTTGTGCAAAAATATTGAAATTGACCCCTGATATTCGTTACAGACAAGATATAAATTGTTATTTTTTAATTCAATGTAGAAGCTATTCTTTGCTTTGGGTGCCCACGTTGGGCGCAGATAAGTCATTAGCAGAAATATGCTTTGAAAGCTCTCTAATATGGAACCGTTTAAAACAATATTTTGAATTTTATCCACCAAATAAAATATTTCGCAAACTAAAATCACATTGTTTCCGAAACATAGCAAATGTTTTATCCGAGAAAACCGACCAGAAAGCTATTTATTTAGCTTTGTGCCCCGAAAATTTCTTCTTGATTTCAAAACTTTTCTTCATTTCAAAACTTGGCCAGCGCTTAGAATTTCAGGTGAAATGAAAATAAACTTTTCCACGCCACCGTTATCGAGATGAATCACTATACAAGCTGCCGGGATTTATTTTTTGGTCAAAGCGTAAAGAATATTAGTCCACTATAAATCAGAGACGCCTGACTGACTCGATTGTCGATTTTAAGAGCCACGGTCTGAAAACCATTCGATAAAATGGGTCGCCAACAACGTTTTCCGATAATTGATTCATTATTCATGCTTTGATGGCATTACAAGTAACGACGATAATTTCGAGGCCTTAGATCGATAGGATTAAATTTATGAATTTTGGCATGGATGTATCCGAAAAGCTAGTATTTCTTCATGATGAAGATATTTCGTGAAGGGTCGTATCGATGGTAACACAAGCTTTTTTCATAAATTTCGAGTTATATTTTCGGGATCCTGAGGACTATTTCTCATTGATTGATTCTGAATGGCTTCGAAAAAGATTTTGTTAGTTAAGAGAAGCTGCTGACCAATTAAATTAATTGATTAACAGGGCAACGACCGTGCAACGAATAAAAATTAACAAATTCATTTTTGGTTAATTATATCCTTTTTTTACTAGTTAACTGTAGTTTTCATTAAAGAGGCTTAATTAGTAGATGGCATATTGATGAAATTTTCTTTGAAATTAATTACGAAGTAAGTAGCATAATTTATCTTTGGCAAACAAATCTAGCTTTCATTTTTTGTATTTACTTCCTATTGCCTCGAAGTTTTAGTTGGCCACTGTTAATGACTCTAACTATTCACTATATCAGTATCAAGCAATCACTAGCTCACCATAATTAGAAAGTTCTCACAAATAATAACGAATTACTTTGTAGTTATTAGTGAACAGAATAGCAACTTCATTTCATTGCATTTCAATTAAATACAACGTTTATGCTTCGATGGATACAGGATTGGTTGTAAGTAAATAAAACTATAAAATACATACAAGCTGATCAATTGATATAATAAATATCCTATTACACCTGTAACCGACTACCTGTTTGCAGAGCATAACGTTTATACGCATATCAAAACAATTTGTTGGTGTCCTAATACACTGCTTACATTGAAAACAACTTTGATATTCAGTAGTTACTCACGTATGAAGTCAATTAGCTATGGGTGCTAATATAAGCTTAGAAAGCTGGTTTGGCTACAAACCGAATAATTGAAATTGCTTTACCATTGAAAACTGTTTCAAATATTTAAACATCAAAATATCAATGAGTATCCTATAGTCAAGCTTTTATTTGTAAGTGAGGAGTATAAATTTATTTAAAGTAAACTAACATTATCAAATTTATTGTCGTTCAAACATACTATCGATCCAGCGGTCGATCAGCAAAAGCAAATTGATGTTTTTTTATAAAACCTTTTCATTATCAATGAACTTTATATTAATCATGAAATTGTTCTATTCAAGCTTCCTGGGTCTAGTTTTTTTTTGGTAGAAGTAGCTCTTATGTAGATGAAACTTATGAAATTTAGCTCTGCAGGGGCTATTCAGACAAAGCCTACAAATTTGTCGATACTAAGCTCGCTCAGTACGGCAGAGACTCGGATTCTGCAGACTCAAACATAATATCTATCAGTCATGGAGGTCCCTGGCTGCATTAGTGTACGGACAAGACGGAGCGACGAGAGCGTCGAGTTAAGCAACGCGCCGAAATCGGTCATATACTTTCAAATGGAAGTGGACTTATCGAAGCCGTGACCAAAGAGTGGAATTTGATAATAGCGACCAAATCGATTCGAACCAATTTCGTTGCTCGACTGCTCGAAGCGGTAATGTAATTGTTGTTGTGGGTAATTCGAAAATTTGGGTAAATTTTTTATGATTGAACGGTACAGAATTGCACACAGTCAATTAGATTTTTACCTGTAATCAGAAAAATCTAATGATTTTTATTTATCAGCAGTCTATTGATTTTAGTTTGGTGTATTGTGGTGAGAAAAACTCTTCATCCGACAATGAAGAACTCATTATTTCGTCTGTCGCTGTAAAATTTCGTTTACAACTATGCGTCTCGTCTCGTCTACATGAACGCAATTCAATGAGCTGTTCCATGCTTGATTCGACGCTATGCTTGACTCGACGCTATGCTCGACTCGACGATCCCGTCGTTCCGTCTTGTCCGTACTCCTAGAAGCTCGTAGGCTACCATCGAGGCAAACTCCTTGGTCAGCAAGTTTTTTAACAGGCTGGTTACTTTTATTTTGGGAAAGACGAGTAGCAGCAGTAGCAAAAGTTGCTAAAAATGTAATTGCAGCCATTCCTAGGCGGGAGATGCAAAGTAGATAATAAGGGAAGCGTTTAATGAAACAGCTCTGGAGTGTGAATGATAGAGCCAATAGAAGTTTACGAGGAAAGAGAACTGTGTGCTGTCAGTTGTCTCAAAAAAACTGCAAAAATAGAAAAGATACCAATGAAGGTGAGCACAGAGATCAATTCAGTGAAAACTGCGCGGACACACAACAAAACTGAATGCCAGAGAACGCTACCTCAGGGCCTACTTAAAGAGGCTATGATGCTGTTCGCTCGGGGCATAACTGTCCCAAAAGGATAGCCGGGAGCCAAAATACGAGCTGGACACCACCAACAAGTTCAAAAGAAAAAAAGGATTTCATGTATCTCAATGTAAATCAGTATCGGCTGAAAAACAGGGAGCACCGACAACACCGGAGAATTTCCTGTCGACCACGATAGATGCCCGATCTGACAGCAGAGGAGCGCAAAAGAATCGCAAGGTAGAAGCAAAAAGAGTAAATTTTGCTGAGGCTGGTCTTTCAGGCACAAAATTAGGGAGAAAAACCTGCGCAGAAGCGCCCTTAATTGATGAGGTAGGTATGTACAGCAAAGATCGAAAACTGATCGAAAACTGATTAGTGTGCCATTCTTCGGAACGAGCTTTGGAGGAAGATAGCACTGTTGGGAGTACCTTACAACTTCACGCAAGCAAGGTTTGCTCCAGATTCAAGTCCCAAGTCTTGCAAGTCTTGCTCTAACCAAACGTCTAAATATTGGTTCGCACGGATGGTCCAAAAGTGCAATACTTTGATTACTAATATTGTCATACCCATCCATTAGTTTGATTTTTGATACTCACATTTTGGCACTCACGAATGATGCTGAGCTATTCTTACATACATTTCCACCAAATCAATAAAATAAGATGTGACTGTCCATTGATATGTCCCTAGAGTAAAATTTACAGTCCCATTGAAACTTCACTCCTACAAAGTTACTTTCACTGAGATTATGAGCACATTATTTAAAGGTACCAGCAAAGGTGTCCACAAACACTAATTTTTTTTTCTACACCTGAATGTATAAGATTCGGTGAGATCAACTTGCAGTATGCCAAGCCTTCATTTTGAAGCAAATAATTGGTGAAACTGCAAGCATGCTCCTTGTACAGGAACCATGGGTTCGTTCACCAGGTATTGGTGACTCAGCACTATGAAAATGACCAAATATCCTGTATGGTGAAATATCAACGAGGCTTATGTCTTGTGTTTTCGCTTCCAATTAGCTTGGTGTTGAAAGTTTTTAAGTTGAAACCCATCAAAGATCATCATACAATTTCAGGATAACAACAAGCTGAAGTGCATGATTTTTGACTCGCCTTACCTTTCTTTTGACTTTTTACAATAATGGCTAACATCATCACCAAAGTGCTTCAGCACCTGGTTCAGTACACCAAATCAGAAAGAATGGTAACTCTGGTGAATTTCGACGCCAACTCCATGCAGACCAGTTAAAGTAGCATAAAATGCAACAAAATAAGATGCAAACTCTTTAGTTCTATAAACTCTACGGGGTTTGTGAACATTGAGACTTCTCTCATTTTTTCCGCCTCTAATAGAAGTGCGAATATTTACATATCTCCATATGTACCTGAAATAGGTAGATCACTCTCATCCCCTGATCACTACTAGTTGGTGCTAATTAGACCAGGAAACACAAATTAAACCAGGCTCAATTTCCATATAGGGCGTATCATAGTGGTAGGATAAAGTCACTGAGGTCAATAGAATATCGCATGAGGACTCTAAATAGAGTAATTTTAGGATGCTGTGAAACAACCATGGTTCTGCGGTGAAACCGAAAACTGCAAAAGCTCGGAAAAGATACTATTTCGTCGAGCCTTGAAGCACAGAACAGAAGATGACTAGCTAATGGGCAGAGTCTCACAAAAATTTCAATTTAAATAAAATTGCAATACTGCGCTATGAAATATGATCAATCAAAAAAACTCTCTCAAAAAAAAAAACAAGCCCAAAATGGAGTCTCTACAAATTTTCCTTAAAAGTTACTATTACATGTTAAAAGATTGTTAAAGCTACTGTTTGAAAAATGCATTTTTCACAAAATTCGCACTCGTAGAGTTCAATTTTGCATTATTCAACAAAACAAACGATAGATAGTTGGAAATGTTTTTGCGGGATGATTAAAATTGAACAACTTTTTATTAACATTAAAAATTTTAATCTACATTGAAAATTCTATTTTGACAAAGTGGTTTCGAAAGTATGCACTGCTTCTCATCAGACACCAGCACACAGTGCTGGTGTCTGATGAGAAGGAGATATAAGATGATATAAGATGAGGTGGAGATATATATATATATATATATATATATATATATATATATATATATATATATATATATATATATATATATATATATATATATATACATATATATATATATATATATATATGGTACTTTTCTGTTTTTCCCCCCCCATTTTTTTTCACTTTTTGTTGTTGCAATGTTTCTAAAATTGATTAGAAAGTAGTAATTAACCAAAATTATGATGGAGAAACACGTTTAAAAGAAAAAAAAAATTATTTTTAATTTTTTTTTTAAATTAATTTTTTAATTGAAAAATTAATTAAATTAATTTAAATTGTAAATTAATGTCACATAACAGTGAGAATAAATTTTGCTCCATTTTTGACGTCTTACCTTTCCGAAGCTTCAACGCAATTTACAATTAAGCTATTACATTAATAATGTTGAATACAATTTGTTTATATGATTAATAACAGTATAATGAACAGGCCTCCCCAACAACACATTAACTTTTGAAAAACTCATTCTGCCACATAAAAATGAAAAAAAAATTTAAAATCGGAAATTTTTTTTTTTTTAATGAATTTTTCCATCTCAATTTTTGTGGAGTAACTTTTTAACCCATTTCGAGCAGTTTCCATTAAAAAAATTAAAAAAAATGGAGGGAGAAAAACAGAAAAGTACCAAAATTTATTCTCACTGTTATGTGACATTAATTCCAAATTTAAATTAATTTAATTAATTTTTAAATTAAAAATTTAATTTAAAAAAAATTAAAAATTTTTCTTCGTTTAAACGTGTTTCTCCATCATAATTTTGGTTAATTACTACTTTCTAATCAATTTTAGAAGCATTGCAACAACAAAAAGTGAAAAAAATGGGGGGGGGAAAACAGAAAAGTACCATATATATATATATATATATATATATATATATATATATATATATATATCTATATATATATATATATATATATATATATATATATATATATATATATATATATATATATATGGATATATGAATTTTTGGCCAAATCGATTTTAATACTAATGTTCTTCGAACATTAGTAAAAATGGTCCTGCCAACTGGCCGCCTCGCTCGTGTGACTTGACCCCGTAGACTTTTTCTTTGGATTTACGTCAAGTCATTGGCTTATGTCAACCATCCGTAAACTTTAGATTCAACATCGAAAGTGAAATCGCTGATATATAGTTCAAAAGTCATGGAAAATTGGATTCAGCGGATCATCCATACTTGCAAGTGCTTCCGGGGTAATCATTTGAATGATTTAATTCTTACGTAATGATATTAATTGTACTTTGACTTACAAGAAAAATTTTTGTTCATATGTGAAATTGATTTTGTTTTATTGAAAATAAATAAATGAGGAGCTCTTAGTAGAAAACCTTATGTAAAACAAATGAGAAATCGTAGCGTTCATTAGCATCAATAATAACAGCAGGTATAGATGTGTTTTTTATGTAAATATAATGGGCATGATAAGCGAATGATCAATGGGATCTATCAGTTCTTTTATTTCGTAGGATCTTAAGGCACTGCAAGTTAAGAAAGCGGAAGTGGACCAGATGCCCGATAGAGTGAGGAGGTGTAAAAATGTGTATATATTGCGGCAGATATACTTGAACAGGTCTAAGGCACATTTACGTCATGGGAATCATATTTATAATTGACGCAGTATTGTTATTGAAAGAAAATTAACAAGATTTGACACAAACGAAATTAATTCTTAAATTCGATAATCTTCTGCTAATTATATCAATGTTTGGTTATTGTGGTTGAATTGGTGCAACGCAAATGCACGTTGTTGTTTCCATGCAGTTGAGCTATTCCAAACTTAAAACTAGCGTTTTGATTTAAAAAAAACATTTCCTCAGAAATTAAAATGCTCATAATATCCGTAAATGCATCCTCAAATAACATTCTACAAGTTACAAAAAATAGACAATTTGACGAAATCGCAGTTAAAAAATATCAAACACAATGCAAATATTCATTTCTACCGTACCACTACACCACGAGCAGTATATATTCTCTACTTTCATCGATTCAGATAAACCTTTATCATTGAGATACCTATTTCAACCACAATCAGTGAATACGATAAGTGGCAAGAAAATATAGGAAATCCAATAAATGCCCACTTAATTTCGATCACCAGTTCTATAAGTGATTGACCTTAATTGAAAGCAATTGAATCAACAAAGCTCGTAGGATATATTTTTCCTCCTTTTTCTGTTTATTGAAAGAGTTAAGTGGGATGATGGGTTTCAATAAACCGCAGATTTGAAAGTCGAGATTAGTCAGTGATTCTTTGTGTTTTTGAAAAGAAATGAGCATTTAAATCTGTGCAGGTGAGAAATAGACGAATATAATTAGATTTTTTTGTTGGTATATTTGGGAATGAAAATGTCAAATATAATATTATTTTCAGTCGGATTTTTGCGAAATAGCTTCATGAAATCTAAATAATTATCAGCAGGAGCTTATTGTAGAAGTGAAAATAAAAGATTAAAGCGTGAAATCAAATATTTTCATGCTATTTATGTGTCTGTATGTTGTTCTTTAAAATTTCTATGGCAAGGATAGCATGGCTGTTGCAGTGGAAATATGTCAAAGATTATATTGGTTTGTTTCTTGCTGCGAAACACACACGATCATGGCATAAGCCCTTCCTACCACTTCGTCAAGGGTGCTCTGGCTGAAGCCATAAGTATTTGTGTGCCTCTTGCTCTGGGAGCTGACTCTTATATTCATAATGAAGTTTTAGGTAGCTCCATGACAAACGGCCGAGGTTAGGCTCTTTTTGATTTCATCCTTGCGCACAACCTATGTCCTATTCGTCGCCAATGTTGGTTGATAAACGACCTTCCTCACCAAAAACCGTAGGGAAGCTCTTGACCAGTGGACGATACTCGTATCTTCGCCGTAACTGGAGGGTTTTAGAGGAGTGTTCATTCTGTGATCATAGATACAGCTCGTTGGTCGTGGCTGCCCGCAGCTCAGCTCAGCATGTAACCGAAAGAGGATGGACTGGAAGATATTCCAATCTCTGATCCGACACTTACTGGAAACTGTTCCGAGGAGCCTCGACTGCTACCATGAATAAGATCAGGCGCTGGATTTTCTTACTAGTGCTGTCAACTCTGCATCTAGAGTAGCGTGTAGCCCACCAACAGCCAGAGGGAATCACAAGTCTCCCTGGTGAAATATGGAGATCACCACTCTGCGAAGAGAGCTTAGGAGGGGGTTCAACAGCTCAAAAAGATCTGATCAATCGATACTGTATAAAATGAAGTTGAAAGCTTTTAAGTAAGCTGCACGTAAGACAAAGATGTCCTCATGGAGATCTTTTCGCGCAAATATGGAGAGTTTCAGCGAGGCGAGCCACCTTAGTAAGATTTTAACATAGATATAAGAAGAATGGATACGAAATGGGCCGAGAAAAATGAAGCAATTTTCGACCTCTGGTCGCAATGTGTTTGTGTAAAACAACAACAAATTTCATTCAGAAAAGTTGATGTATTTGGAATTTTATGTCCATGGATTGTTGTCCCCGTTATCCCAACCACCTCGTAGATCGGATGGATTGAAATGAATGTTTACATAGAGAGTCTACAGCGCTGAGGGGTGGTGCGTGCGGCATTGAAGGGAAGGCTGTTTTACAGAGAGTAAAATTGCATGTGTAGTAAAATTGCTTCATTCACGTACGGGTTCATGCATTGTGATTGCGTGTCCATCCTTTATATGTCTATGGATTTTAAGCACGATACAGAAGGCTATTTAGGTGGGCTATTAACTCATTTGAGCCGTTCAAATCTCCGAACTTTGATGGCCCTTTTGCGGCTGATATCCAGCAGCTAATGGAAGTGTCGTTAGCATGGCCCAGAGAGATTTACAACGCCAGCCTGCACTTCTCGTATGTTCCGACTTTAAAGCAGGAAAAGTTCCTCGTTTCAACTTACCAAAATTGAACGAGTACTCCATTGACCTGAACAAAAGAGTCAAATATGTAGGACTCATCCTCGACTCGAAGCTAATATGGAGCTACAATATCACAGGAAAAACGCGTGAAGCTTTCAGTGCATTTTACTGCTGCATATACAGCCATATTACGAAATGGTGTTTGCAGTCCTGTACTGCTGTTTGGTTTTATACCGCAGTGGTTAAGCAAATTCTATTGCTTGGAATTGCGTTCTGATTATGATTGCGTTCAGTTCTGGTGGCACCCTACTCTTAGGATAAGCTGCAAACGTCAGCTTGAAAAAGTGCGTAGGTTAGTTGCACTCCTGGTGATTGGAGCACCTCTAATAAGGTCAATTTTGTGTTGCTTCATTGGCTACCAACTCATCTACTGATTTTACAATAAGTAAATCTAGAATGTATTTCAGCTTGGAATACAACAGAGTACAATTACTATGGCACCATAATGGACCTGTCGATCGACAGCCACTCCAATCTCACAGAACCTATTCTTTGCTCAAGGACAATCAAAATAATTGACATTTATAAGTTTGAGGCAGTCTTCATCCTAAATTTTGTATGGGAAGACTTGAATTGTGCACATTTTTTCCGGAGACTCAAATAAATATTCCGCTTAACGAATGTTGTTCAGATCGAGCTGTTTAAGAGCTCTTAAATTGTGGTCAGATTTTTCAACTAAGAAATCCATATTGTAACAGCAAATCTTTCAATTTGGCATACCTAGATGATTATACTCGCGTAAACAGTTGGCAAAACAAATTTTGACCTGGAATCGTATTATCACATTTATTATTTTCATATTTTCTTGAATTCAAGAAGGTTAAGCCAGTATTGAGACGTTTTATTTTGTATTTCACGGCCACATTAATATCCATAGAAATGCCATCGTGTGTTTCGTATTAAACTTTCAATATTGAATTATTCGGAAATTTCGATGCTGTCCAGTCCACATTCAAGCAATATGTGTGGGTGCATACTGCTATCTTCTGTAGTGGCTGATAATCATATTTCTGTTCATATCACAGGATAATCGCTCTACTTAAAAAAACAGTTGTTTTTATGTGTATTCCATAACAAAGTTGCTGGCTTTATTATGTTCTAGGTAGGTAGAACCGAAAACAAACTGCCAAGCTCAAGCTAATTGTTAACATGCAGCTGTTACCGAAAAGGACTGTCGTAAAATATCTAATGTATCAAATAAGGATCAGTTGTGGCTAGGGAAACGGAAAATCACTTTTCTTTTCGAGGTTACATATGAAGAGCTTTTTATCGCCATATGAACGTGCAGCAAATTAGGAGTTCCTCGTTCACGGTAAAACCTTATTCGTTTCCCTGAAGCCATTTACGAAAACCAATCAGCACGGTCTTGAGTTTTTGCCATGAACATTCCAATTTTCGCGGGCACGTGACTTTACTGTGGAAACGGCGCAACTGTTGGCACATACACTATGTACATATGCATATATATGTAGCAAGTGGCATGCGATTAAGCATGTTACCACGCTTATTAGACACGCTCTATAACTATGTGTGAGGATGCAACTACTTATATGTGCGTAGAAATACATTGAAGAAATATGCTGGAGCTATTACAGTTAAAGAGAAAATAATTTCTTTAATCTATTACATCAACAGCCGCAACGTTATTCTATTGTGATATTGTTTCTTGTAAAACGTTGTCATTCAGGAGCGTTAGATTCGGTAGGTTGACGCGAAGTTCATCCAATAGCTTATACATACAGTGGCTTAAATGATGTGAGTACTTTTTACCAGAAAAACCCTTAAAAACGGTCGGAAAATGGAAAATACTTTTCTTCAAATGAACAAAATATTTCAGCTTGTTTTTCTGTTTATTATTTTCCAAAGAAAATAATTACAAGAAAATATTCCAATCAGCACAAACAAATGAAAGTTCATTGCAAACACCAAATTTCACCTCACAGCTTAAATGATGCGCCATTTAAAGAGCATACATATAACGGTGTGCGTTATGCATTTCTGCATTTTCATTGTTTATTTATTTATTGTCTAAATCAACAAATATAAATCCAATTAAAGATTAGACAAGGAACAAACTTATATATAAAAAGAAAAAGAGAAGAGACTATAAATTAAAACTAAACAAAGTATAATAAGGCGGTGAAATTTAATCAAAATTCAACACAGATATGACATCAAAAATTCAAAGAGCTACTTTATTTCATACGGAAAAACGCATCCTCTTAACATATTTTTAAAAATGCGTAACGAAGGCGGAAGAGGACCAATATTTAAGCAACTATGCTGCCTAGGCAAGCGTAAAAGTGGGGAGTAAAAATATACATAAGTGCGTGCAAATGGTACGTTGAGGGTAAATGAAGACCTGGTAGAATGTAGCGGGTCACGAACAGAAAATTGCGCTCTGGGGATATAAGTAATAGAA
Source organism: Nemotelus nigrinus (assembly GCA_947369275.1). NCBI lineage: Eukaryota > Metazoa > Arthropoda > Insecta > Diptera > Stratiomyidae > Nemotelus > Nemotelus nigrinus. The sequence continues at coordinate 51,295,764 of OX376372.1, read as the reverse complement.
CCAGTAATCATTTTATGTAGGAGACATTCGTCGAAATACAATCTGCGTGAAAGAAGGGTAGGGATTTCAAGGATTGAAAGACGCATACTATACTCACAGTAGGGAATACGGAACTTGATGAATAGTGAGCGAGTGAATTTACGTTGTACAGACTCAACAGCATCAATTAAGAAACGATAATAAGGACACCAAATTTGACAACAATATTCGAGGACACTACGCACGAAGGAGATGTACAGGCGTACACACGAGGAAATATCAGTAAAAGATCTGGACGCTCTTAGAATGAAGCCGCACAAGCGTTAGGCCTTGGATGTGACATGCAAAATGAGGACATCAAATTTTAATTTAGTGTCAAACACAACACCTAGGTCCATGAAATTATCAATTGGATTGAGGGGAGAGCCAAGGGTAGAATAGGGAAACGAGATGTAGGATAATTTACATGTGAAGGACATCTGGAAACATTTAGCAACATTCAGGGAAATACAGTTGACAGAGCACCAGTTACCCAGAGCAGACAGGTCATCCTGCAGCTGGGAGCAGTCATCCAGAATTTTCAGATCATCAGCGTACAAGAGACACGGAGAGTTGAAGAGAAAAGGAAGATCATTAATAAAGAGCAGGAAAAGGAGAGGACCAAGAATTTAACCTTGCGGGACACCACAAGTAGGATAAAAGGGGGAAGAAGAACAAGAGTGAATCGTAACAAAACAAGCACGATCACGAAGGTATGAGGAAAACCAGCAACGGAACTGACCCGAAGTATTGAAACCATCAATCTTTGAGAGGAGGATTTCGTGGTTCGCGGAGTCAAAAGCCTGGGCAAAGTCTGTATATAATACATCCACTTGCTTTTGCTGGTCGATAGCGGAGGCAACAATATTGGTGAATGAAAGAAGGTTGGAAACTGTTGACCTACCTTTGACGAAACCATGTTGCTCAGAAGCGAGAAGAGGTTTAATTAGAGGGTAAACCCTGTTGTAAACAACTTTTTCGAGAAGCTTACTGAAGCAAGATAGAAGGGATATGGGACGATAATTGGAGACACAGGATGAATTTCCCGTTTCAAGGATGGGATAAATATTTGCTGACTTCCAGGAAGAATGAAACGTACAGGAAGCAATACTAAGGCTAAAGAGGACAGATAAAAGAACACACAAGGATGATGACAATGACTTTGCAAATATGTTAGGTAAGCCGTCGGGTCCACAGCTGGTGCTACTATCTAGGTTAACAAGCAAACCTTCGACCTCCAACGGGTTCGTTAAAAAGAAACAATAACTATTAACATCTGGAGAGAGAATACTAGCAGAGAAAGATAGATTAGGTTGAGAGGTAGCAAAAGAAATGAAATGAGCAAACAGCTCACTTATTTCTTTAGGTGAGGAAGCAGACAAATCATTTAGGTGCATCAAAGAAGGGATAGAGGGAGACTTTTAAAGGGAACGGATAAAGGACCAGAAGGGTTTTTGTTGACAGGATGATATGGAGGCTTCAATGTGGGCATAATAAGCACTCATTGCATCTTTAACCATCTTTTTTGCATACAAGCGTAAATTTCTCTATCTCAGTAAGTCAGCCTCTAAGCCGGAGCTTCGAAATCTGCGAAGCGCCACGCCTTTGGTTTTAAGAGCACGTATCACGTCAACAGTTAACCAAGGTGGATCAATACTTCTGCGAACACGAAAAGTGGGAGTGTGACTGAAAACAATATCAGGCATGGAATCATAAAACACATGAAGGCCATCATCAACATTTAGAACTCTAGAAAAAGCAAACCAGTTAACAGTATTAATAACATTGGACATGGAAGTGAAGTCAGCTTTAGCAAAGTTATAACGCAGCACAGAGGTATTTTTATTTTTAGGGAATGAGGTGAAGGAAAATTCTATAGCAAGAGTTGGATGGTGAGGATCAGGACTGACATAAGGTGAACGAGCAGCACATAAACGAACAGACGACAGAGGAGAGTTGGTAAGAACAAAATCAAGTATTCTGTTATTAACATTAGGCACATTATTCAATTGTGAAAAAAAGCAAAGAGAGAAAAAGAAAGATGTAGCTAAAGAAATATTGCCCCTCGATAAAATTTCAGTGACGGTTATATCCCAGATTAAGCTGGGAATATTAAAGTCACCACATAAAAGAACGAAGGAAGAGGGGTAGCAAGTGTTAAGAAAGGAGGAAATCTCCGTGAAAAAACGTTCATAAGCTACAATAGGACTGTTACATAAGATATAAATTGAGCATACAAGTAACGCAGTTGATGGAGTAACGGATGTACGAACAAGGAAACATTCAACAGGCGGAGAAGGCATGAAGTCGGTACAAGAGGACACGTTAAGTGTATTGTGAACAGCAACTTAACAACCGCCGCCGTGGAGTGCGATAAGGCTAGTAAAACTTTGTTAACATTTGGACCGATTAAGAGAAGTAGGAATAAACAGTTTATTTGAAAATGAGTCGGTGAACAACAGTTGAAGAGCGTGAACTCATTATTGAACATTGCAAAAAAGGAAAAACTCGGAGAGATATAACAAAAATCACGTGCAAATCAAAGTCTACAGTCCAGCACATTATTGAACGGGGTGCTCATGAAAATTGCATAGAAAATAAGGGTGGAACAACGTGCAATAAAATATTTTCTCCTTCCGATTCTCGCTGGATTGAAGGAAAGGTAAAAAAATCGCAATCTGAGCACACCAAAAACGCAGTAAGTGTGAAAAATTCTTAATGAGAAGTGGAACCCAGAAAACGTAAGAAGAATCAGAAGGGATACAAATTTTAACGAAAGAGTACCGAGAAAAACCCTATATTAGCGTTAAAAATAAGGAAAGAAGAATAGAATTTGCTCGTGAGCATTTAATGAAAGGTAAAACTTAAATTTAAGCTTCTCGGAAGCGATGGAAGGGGTTATGTGTGGAGACAACCATATGCTGAACTTCAACCACGGAATTTATGCAGTAGAGTAAAACACGACGGTGGCCACGTGACGGTATGGAGGTGCATGGCATCATCCGGAGTGGGAAACTTGGTGTTCATTGAGTGGAATCTGGACAAATTCCAGTATTTGAATATCTTGATGGATAATCTACTAAACTTACACATCAAGGACAATTTCCGGTTTTATGAGGAGAAAGACCCCAAGTACACCTCGGGAATAGTGCAAACGTGGTTGATTTGCAATCGCACAAACAGTATTAAAACGCCTGCTCAGTTGCCAGATCTAAATGTCATCGAACATTTATGGTCAAAGCTAGAAGATGGCATCAAAAAACATCCAATAAGCAGTAAGGACGACCATAAAACGGCGCTTCAACAGGAATGGGAGGCAATTTCAACAGAGTTCACCAAAAAGTCGGTGCACTCAATACCAGATCGTCTCAAAGCGGTATTGACGCAATCAGGATATCCAACGAAATATTTAATAAATTTTTGAATAGTAAAGGACATTTTTGAAAGAACATCATTTAAGCTGAGAAGTGATATTTGGTGATTATAATAACATTTAATTTTTTTGTGCTGATTGGAATATTTTTTTATTGTTTTTTTCATTGGAAATAATAAATAAAACCACAAGCTGATATATTTTGTTTATTTCAAGAAAAGGATTTTCCATTTGCCTGGAGTTTTTAAAGATCCTCTTAAAAAGTGCTCACATCATTTAAGCTTTGAGCCATGTACATTTATGTATCCATGTAGCTTTATTGTGTATTGGTTCACTTAATCCCCTAAACGAATATAACTGTATGAAAAATGGAATAGTTTCGCTGAAAAAATCTGTCCTAAAAATATGATCGAAGTTGGAGCTATTTCATTTTAATTCAAATTTTTCCAAAAGTAAGAGCAACTGGATGCAAACTTTATTAGATTTTTACTATTTGCGTACCCTCAGACATTGAGAATTAGCTTTGTGCGAGAAATCATTCAAGTGTGACTCAGCCAAAAGCAATATGTAGTCCCCTACCTTGGAAACGGAAACCTATTTCAATGTTACTCCGAAATTAGTTTTGAATTTCTATGTTTCAAGTAAAAGTTTTCATCATATCGTAAATAAGTAGGTCAATATTCTCAACTAAATCAGATTTGTTATTTATACGCATCAAGTGTGTCTCATAATATACATACATATGTAAATATGTTCGTGCAATGCTACTTACGAGTGTGAAACCACAGGTATATCAACAATTACATGCATACAAACTTCCTGTCAAACAATTTAAATTGCCAAACTTTCATACTAACCGCTGATGGTTACGCACTCAAGTTCGACAAGAGGTGCACGTGACTTTTCCAATAAACCTGTGAAACTTTAGATACATACATAATACATAAATACCTGGTATATGTACTTATATAGTTTCAACTTTGTCTGCGAAGCGAACTGTTGTTGTTACTCCGGTTTAAAATAGTTAAATTGAATATCGTGTTTTCAGGACTTGGCGAGTATTTATTGTTTTTGAAGGGTCCTCGACTGCTTGGCGAAGCATACTCATTGTAAATTACAAAATTATAAATATTTTTATATTCCATTATTGTAGCAATCGAGGGGAGTTGGTACTGTTATTAAGTTTCAGTAACATACAAAATGCTTGATTTTTATTTTACAACGACGTATGAAACAGCTATCAAATACGTACATAAATAAAAGTATTTTTTTTAAAATTAATATAGGCAAATGTGAATGTATGCTAATGGCAGCCATCATTGACACTGATAAAAGCTAATTTTTGCACTATATATTAGACTAAGTTTTGCAGACAATTATTTGTGTTTTTTTTTTTGTTATAAATTTTTTGTGATTTTTTGTTATAAAATGAAACTGAATTTTCAATAGATTTTAAATTTACTTCATTCGGTAGATGATGATAATAAATATATTTTGGTTTCCAAAACAAATTCGAATTTCGTTCAAACCATTGTAATGCAAAACAATCAAACATAAGTATATCTGGATAAAAATGTTTAATCGATTGTTCAACGGCAGATGGCCATGTTGTTTCCAGGACATTTGGATGGAAATAGTTTTTTTTATGTTTTAACAAACATACATTTTATTGAACCCTAAACTCGAGTCTATTTCATCCAGTTAAGCATCTGTTATCTCTGGGTGTCCAGGTGAATGCCATTCATCCTGCATAAACAATGTCTCCATGCTGTCGTTAGGCGTAAAATCTGCTGGAAAGGCTTTCCTGAGCAGAGTCTTCTTCGCTCATACGAGCCAGGTATAATGAGTTTACCGAACTTAAATTTTGTAATTGTAACTGCTTCTAGGTAGATAGTGTGCAGCTGATCTTTATAGAGTCCCCGGTATTTCGCTCTTTTAGGATACGAGACAGCATCCTATAAGAGATACTCAACAATGTTAGTTATACACCTATAATTATATGACAAATATATTTTTATGCATGGGACAATTTATGCATTTCCACCAGTCTTTTGACATATTTTCTTGGTATTATAAATGCACTATAATTTCATGCATTGCTTGATGTAGTAATAGCCCTGCATATTTAAGCAGCTCAGCTGGTATTCTTTCGGCTTCCGGAGATTTATTGGCTTTCAGATTTTTTATGGCTCATTGTACTTCTGCATGCTTGCATAAAAAACCTCTGCATAAAGTCTTCATCTTGGATTGGTGGAGCTTCCTATTTTTCATGTCATTCATATCAGTACCAGGGCCTCCAAATTTACTGGCATTGTTTTGCGTTCTTCTCACATGTCTTCGAACATTTTCTCTTGTATTCATTTGTTTTTTGCCTTCACTTAGAAAAATTTATTTCCGAGAATCGAAGAAATTATTTACTTGTCTACGAGATGTGTAATATACCATTCCTTTTACTTGGTTTCAGTTACCTGAATAAATATTGGGTAAAATTTTCTTCCATTCAATAAAACACAATTGTTACTTTACCTTGAAATAAGGTAAGTAATTTTCCTCAAATTTAGTAAATTGTGTCTGTAACGGTAACATGTTTTTACATGCTTCAACATCAACCACTCTTGATTCCAAGAAATACTGAGTAAAATTGATTAGATCTGTCCTCTTTCCAAAAATGTATTGCAAACAAAGAATGCGTAAGTATGTTATTTTCATCGAAGAAAGGACAATGTCAGACTAAAAGCACATTTTTCTGAGCGCGAAATAATTTTACCCAATTATTCAATATCAACGGATAGAATTTTATATCATTCTGCACAGGCATACAAAATTTGAGAACCCGGTAGCTTAGCTCGCTAATGCACCAGTCCGAAGCAGCGATCTACTGCCTGCGGGTTCGAGTCCCTCCATACTCATGGTTATATTTGCTCGTCTTGTGTTGTCTTAACAGCTGGCGTCTGGGCATAACACCAGCGCTTCATTAATTAAGTGCCACATAAGGTGCAATTTTTCGTGTCTCGGTGAAGAGCTTGTTAGGTTTTGCCTGAATTGTTGTTGTATTCAATGCTGAATACCCTAACCAGCTCTTGATCAAGACAAACAAAAACACCTGTTATAGCTTTAATGGCTAGGTGCATAGCACTTGAGCTTCAAAAAATAAGAAAATATGTAGCACTTATAAAAGGATAATGGAAGAATTGATATCGACTGCTCTCATAAGTGTCTCCATTTTGGTTTACAAAATAATCTTCTGAGCTTTGGAATTACCATAAAAAACGAACAGAAAGTAATTCTAACGCAACAGAACTGCTAGAAACACTAATGTTCGATGGGCAGTAGAGGAATCGTTTAGATTTTTAGTGTATACTCTATCAGCTTCATTACAGCCAGCCTGTTTCGAGGGATATGTGCCACTTTGATCACAAGAAGGCATTCAAGTCCATAGGGTGAAAATGTTGTCAGGGCTACCACTTGCATGAATTTCAAATTTTAGGAAAGTCAAGCATTGCTACTTATATTCAATGTTGATTGTTTATGTTACAAAACTTTCAGAACGGCATATTCCATAGCATAAATGAAGAAAATGCTCAGTACTTGTAACATTTTGCCAGCACTGCAACAAAAAGTCTACCATAACTGCTTCCCATCATAATCAACTTACCCTATGAATTTCGTTTTCATCCGGTGACTTCATGAAGTAATGATGTTTGGGGCTGCCATCCAAAAATTTCCCGAATTTGAAAAATTAAAACATTGGTTAGTTATTTTAAATGTAGGCTTTTGCTATATGAATAATTAACACTAGCATTAATTGACACGGAAACGACATAAACCTTCCGTGCTGGTAGCTCTTTGCCATCACCAAAACCAAAAATATACCAAATCTGGTTTACGCTCAAGTCAATTTAACCTGCGACTAAGTTGGAAGCTATAGAGGTACAAAGAAATTAAAGGCTATCACACTAAAAAGTTTTTGAATTTGAGATCCTAATATTTGTTGTTTATTGTCACTTCAAGATCATTACTATATGAAAGTTTTATGATAAAACCACCTACTAGAGATATAGCAAAATATACAAAAACACCCATAGCTGGCAACGCTATCTTGATTTTTCAACTAGATTCTTACTGAATATTACCTTTAATAAGGTCCATTTACCGTATGAATTTTGTTTTCATTTCATGACTGTAGTGTAAGCTATAGGGAAAAAGCTTTATTTTGCTGAGCAAATTTTCAAAATTCGAGATACCGAAATTACCGAAGTTGACAGCTCCAGCCAAATTTTTCAACCAAATTTTTGCCAAATTTGTCCTAGAGTCAGGTTTAACTACTGTGTGAGTTTCGTTCAAATTTAGTGTTTGAATCAGAATTTATTTGGCAAAAGGCAGCTTTTATTTAAGCGATTTTTCAGGTTGGTGCCACTGGCACAGGGTTGCCCTCATTTCAAAATCAGTTCTTTTAGACCTGGTCTTTCTCAATAACTCAACATTCTGTGATTTATTTTGTATTTGATTACCTGGTCGTGAGCTCTCATGAACAGAAATTTCTGATGCTCAAAATATAAGTAAACTGGGGAAGGGCTATCTTTCTTGTCCGATGTGGAATTTCAAAAGTTTTACTTTGGCTTTTTAGATAAAGTATAGGATTTGCATTAAAGTACTTTACATATGAAGCACTGACCCAACTGGATTGAATTGATTATTCTTACTAAAATGCAGAATCCATTTTTTTTTACTTTTCCTCCAATTATTAGTCATAATTTCGTATACCTGACTATGCAAACGTTCCAAAAAAAATCTTGTTGCTGGTAATTTCCCCAACAACATAAATATCAGAATGCTGATAGATCGTTCCATTTTTACTAATGTTCGAAGAACAGTAATATTAAAATCACTTTGACCGAAAATTCATATATCTATATATATATATATATATATATATATATATATATATATATATATATATATATATATATATATATATATATATATATATATATATATATATATATATATATATATACATATAATTCATCAAAAAATTTCAGTGAAAAACCTCAGGAATGCGCCATCCGATTGAACTGAAGTTTTCAGGATACAGTGGTGTATATGCAGAATAATGCCAGGTCTCACAAAAAGTTAAAAATCTTTAATCCTTTGGCGCCGGCGGCCATTTTAGTGATATATTTAATGTGTGCGCCAGGTGCTTAAAAAGAGATCGGGAAAATTTGAAAATTTTTAAATTACGATAGCTTTTGACAGAACTATCAAATCATTATGAAACTTTTAAAACATATTGGTACTATTTAGTTGCAAATGTGTGTTACTTATAGGGCATATTGTTGCTACTAAGTTGTAGACTGCAGCTACGGCAGGCATTGAAAGTGAAAACCATCAAATCATCGTCTCTCCAGAAAAATTATCGCTTTTTGGAAAAAAAAGCCACTCATATATAAATCTTATGCTTTGTCTACATAGCCAAAGTAAAACATTTGAAATTTTACTACGGGCAAAAACGGCAACTCTCTCTAAATTTACCTACAAATTTAGCATCAAAAACTTCTGTTCGTGGGAACTCACGACCCGATAATCAGATACAGTTGAAATTTACAGCATGTATTGGTCTTAAGTAGGATCCGGTCTGATAGAAGTGATATTGAAATTCGGGCAATTCTGTACCAGTGGTGCTATCTTGAAAAATCACGAAGAAAAATAACTGCTTTTAGCCCTATAAAATCTGCTTCAATTATTCGATTTTAACCAAATTCATTTGGTTGAAAAATTCGGCTGGAACTGCTAGCTATGGTAGTTTTCGTGTCTTAAATTTTCAAAATTCGCTCAGGAAAATTCCAGCGTAGTCATGGAATCATAACGAAATTAAAATGACAAATTAAACTTCTTGTAGGTAATATTGAGTAAAAATCTAGTTGGAAAAATAATGATAAGGTTGCCAGCTATGGTCGCTTTTGCATTTTTTTGGCAAATTTTCATTAAGCAATTTTATCATAGAATTTTCAAATCGTAGTGATCTTATAATAAAAAAAAAACACCAAATATTAATGTCTAGAAAATTTGAAAACTTTTGCGAATGGTAGCCCTAAATTTCTTTGTATCCCTATAACTTCTAATGCAGTGATCGGATCAATACGAAATTCGAAGAGCAGGTTGACTTCAACGTTAGGCAGATGTGACATATTTTTGGTTCCGGTGGTAGCGAAGAACTGCCATCACGAAGCGTTTTTGTTATTTTTGAACCAATTAATGCTTGCATTAAGTATTCACTTCGCGAACATTTGCAATGAAAATAAGTAAACAAGGTTTAAATTTTCTAAGGTCTAGACATTTGTCGGATGGCAACCCCAAACACCTTTCTATCGCTGTATTTTTAGATGAAGTCATCGAAATTTAATTGGCTTCAGGTCTATTATTACTATGGGTATATTAGTCTTAAGTTAGAAAAGCAGCTAGTGGTAGAATACACACTCGAAATCTGCATAAATCTTCTACTGTTCGCCAAAGACATGAATTGGACTTCGTACTGAAAATATTACTGTCGTCAGTGCATACGAAGCCATAAATGGCTCCTGTAAAACTATCATCAAAAACATTATAGCAATTAACAAATAGTTTTGGTTCTTCTGTATTACTCCTAAAATCAATGTAATAGAAATTAGCACTTTTCAATCACTTGTAACACGTCTTACACTTACTCGGGAAAATACGATATGCAATGACACGAAGACACATAACAAAAAAATAGACACATTTTCAGAGATAGGGATGCATGTTATCTCGCGAATACGATTTTGATCATTAGCAGGGGAATTTGCGGTAAAAATAGGATTATGAAATTGCAATACCATCTATGGCATTGTATGCAATAGAGGGCTAATGATAGGAATTTTTGGACCACATCCTTGATCTCTGCTTTAATCTCTACTTGGTTCAATCTACAAGAAGCGTATTCCAACCCATATTTGCCGTTATATAATATGCGCTTTGGCTTCACATATCATCTTTTTAATAACATTGATATCAGCTAATTAATCAATCACAACTGAATGATCCTTTTAAATATAACATCATATCGCTTGCAACAAATAGCAAACTACCACAGGTAATTCAAAACCAGATTGTGACTGTTCTACTATTAATCTACCACAGCATCACATTTTTCTCACCGACTACTCGTTGACGTGCATCAAAACCGCCGTTTACCCAAAACCACTGCTAGGTTACTCATTAGTCATTTAATAACCAACTCAATTTCAGCAACTTTATTATCGTTAATGCGAACCCAAAATCAAATCTCGAATATGCTAGTGACACAAAAACACTGTGAAATTGAACTAGCGTCATCTCTACGCCCGGAAACAGAGCTTTGTATTTGGACAACCAACATGGTGCAGTCAAAACATGACTAGTCGCCAAAATTCAGTGTGAAATCTACAATCTACCGAAATCTAGCCAATCACTGCTAATCATGGAAACGAAACCAAGAAATCTGTCAGTTACTTTGAAAAGGATAACGCCAATAACAATCCAATTTTGGGAAAATGTTTTCGTACCGTTTGTCGAGCTGCAGTGATCGAATTTCTGCTTCGCTTGGTGTAAACGTTCCATTGAGCTTAACGAGCATATCAGCATTTGAATTCGATGCTAGATATGTCGACACAGCCACCGCACCATGACAGGAGAACGAGTATGAAATATCAAGATGAAATTAAGGCTGGTGTTTTCTGGCGACGACAGTACTTATTCCGGTGCTAACTTCACTCCGATTGATGGTCGAATTGTTGTCAGTGAAGTTTCAAAGCAGTGCGAAGCAGAAAATTTGTGGATTTTTTTTTATAATTGGGAACGGATAGCATGTATTTAAGGAGCAATGTTTGAATTTTAAGCAAAGAAAAAAAAATAGAATAATTAATGAAAAATTTCAGTTCAATCGCAGAATAAGCTGGAACAATGCATTAAATCAATATATTATTTTAAGGATAATTCACCACATTTGTGAATACGTGAATGAATGAAATGAATGAAGTATTACTAATAGATTGCATTGATTGAAGCTTTGACATAAACTGAACTGTAATTCAGTACATCCCACATAATACATACAGATACATTTTAGCATGGAAAATCGCATTAGATAATAATGACGCTATACGTTTTATTCTTATATAATTACAAGAATATCAAATTAAAACAGCAACATCAAAACCAAAAAAATGAATCAAGTCTTTTCCAGTGATGCTAGTTTAGCTACATTGTAGCTAGATTTAGCTACAAAAAGAAACTGTTTAGCTACAAAATTTTTCTTAGCTACAAAATTGTTCATTTTCAAATTCAGCTACTAATTTGTAGATTATAAATACTTAAAATGTTTGCTTTGATTGCATTAATTTTCACTAGTTTATTAATATTTAAACACACAGTGTTTGAAAACAATTTCCTAAAATTCTAAGGTAATTGCTAATGTTTTGGATAGATATAATAGCAGTTGTTTTCAATTTTCTCGGTAAGCTTCATTATAGCAAGATACCAGCCTCTGCTGATCGAAATATCGCAAATATGTGGATGATATTTTCACACGAGCAAATTTTCTCTCCCGGTGAATTGTCAAAGTACAAAGCAAGTTTATTTCTCTATGAACGGCAATTTTTCAGAGACTTCAACATACATATATTACATCGTAGAAACTCAACTCGTTGAAATATAGGTGTTTCACTGCTGAAATGTTGCTAAAGTCTAATGCAATAAATGATGCAATGATGTGCATTTATGATATCGCTTTATACCAATGATTTAGAGTAAGGTTCAGATACTGTGTGAATTTTGTGAAATTTTGTTAGCTGAATCGGAAGTTATAGGCCAAAAGCAGTCTTTTTCTGAGTGAGTTTTCAAGATGGCTCCACTGCCACATTTTTGCTTGCATTTTAAAATCACTTTTATTTGATTTGGTCCCAGTTGATACTAATATGTCCTGTAATGGTGCAATTACACTCTCCCCGAGACATTGTAATGAGCCTGGCAGAAAGCCAAAACAACCCGGAACCAGAATACCTGCCGAAAATTGGCCACCGCAGCACCAAGACGATACCGCATAAGGGTGGTAGAAATTTAAAATTGTTACAGAGCCCGACTAGGTCACCGGAGGGATAAACCTACAAAACGATATACGCGAAGTCATGCTTGCGTCCGAGTTTATCATTTCTGATATTTATCTGATGTTTATATATAAATGCTTTTCTTCGAAAATCAGTCAAAACTGCAATATGAACAAAAACTGTATAAGGTGATATTTTCCATTTAACACTTTCCAACCAGACTCACTTCAAAAGATATTCATTTGACAAAATATATTGCAAAATATTCACCACACATTGTTAACTGACTTTTCGTCGCATCGATACGTCCAAAGTCGAAATTCACTCAACTCTTGCATCGTTGCGTTTTGCAATGGAAAGTATATGGAGCCTTTCATATTCAGCTCAAACGCTCGCAACACACGCAACGCAATGCGAGCTACATAACTGCAGCTTCGTGAATATGATGACAGCCTTGTAGGAGCAGGCACGAGAATAAAATTAATCAAATCATCGAGTCTCTGATTTTTTTCGATTTTTAGGCAAGAAAGCAAACAGTATATAAATTCAGTGTCTCATCCAACCAGTCAGCAATGCCTCCTAGAAGTACGGGCCGTCAGGCTACGTAATCGTTCTCGCTGTGACGTCATGGCGATAGGCCATTTGACATTTCCACGAGGCAGTGTTGACACACACGGAGATTTCACTTGCGGTTTTTAAGCTAAAATATGACTAAAACGTTAGTTTTTTGTGCGTGGACGCGTTGTAGTAATAATATTTAGTCATAACTTTAGTTTTGTGTCAATCAATTGTATCGAAAGTGAATCGACACAAAACGTCACATAACCTTACACCAACTGATAAACATTTCGTAGCGAATTTTTCACATTATACCGCACGCACCGCATTAATTTTTGTTTTAGCTGTTCACTAGCACTGTTCCGCGGATCTCACTTTGTTTTCACTTCACTCACTTCAACACAACCTGTACAATTTAAGATTTCCCGCGGACGTCCCATAAGACTGCGTGTGTTTTTCACATGTGTGCCTATTGCTGTGACGTCATCATTCTGCATTACGGCCCGTACTTCTAGGAGGCATTGCTGTCAGTCAGCAATTTTCAAAGTTTTTTGCATTGTATATGAAGAGTAACCGTTTCCTGAATCGGTATTATTCGAGGATCAAATTTATGCTCACGAGAACCCACGATCCGATCATATCAATCAGAAAATTACAGGATTTATTAGTCTTAGGGTACGGACAAGACGGAGACGGAGGATGAGAGCGTTGCGAGCGTCGAGTCAAGCAACGCGCCGAAATCGGTCCTATGCTTTCAAATGGAAGTGGCCATGTCGAAGCAGCGACCAAAGTGTGAAAATTTGATAGTAGCGACGACATCGATTCGAACCGATTTCGTTGCTCGACTGCTCGCAGCGGCAATGTATGTTGTTGTTGCAAAATATGTTTCGATGGCATACAGTAAGTAGACGAAATGCGTTAATGGGTTTTTCGTGGGTAATTCGAAATTTTGGGTACATTTTTTATGATTGAATGGTGCAGAATTGCACACAGTCAATTAGATTTCTGCCAGTGATTAGGAAAATCTATTGGTTTATATATATCAGCAGTCTATTGATTTCAATTTGGTGTATTGTAGTGAGAAAAACTCTTCATCCGACACTGAAGAACTCATTATTTCGACCACCACTGTAAAATTTCGTTTACAATTTTGCGTACGGACAAGACGGAGCGACGAGAGCGTGGAGTCGAGCATAGCGTCGAGACAAGCATGGAACAGCTCATTGCATTGTGTTCATGTAGACGCGACGAGACGCAAATTTGTAAACGAAATTTGACAGTGGCAGTTGAAATAATGAGTTCTTTAGTGTCGGATGAAGAGTTTTCCTCACCACTTTACATCAAATTGAAATCAATAGGCTGCTGATAAATATAAATCAATAGATTTTTCTGATCACTGGTAAAAGTCTAATTGACTGTGTGCAATTCTGCACCGTTCAATCATCAAAAATGTACCCAAATTTTCGAATTACCCAAGAAAAACCCATTAACGAAATTCGTCTACTTACTGTATATAATCGAAACACTTTTTGCAACAACAACATACATTACCGCTGCGAGCAGTCGAGCAATGAAATCGGTTCGAATCGATGTCGTCGCTACTATCAAATTTCCACTCTTTGGTCGCTGCTTCGACATGGCCACTTCCATTTGAAAGTATATGACCGATTTCGGCGCGTTGCTTGACTCGACGCTCGCGACTCTCTCGTCGCTCCGTCTTGTCCGTACCCTTATGTGGGAAATACATATTGGCCGAGGCCAGGCGAGCCGAAGTCAGACGAGACCGCCAACATGTGGACGGCATTTGACAGCTCGTCCGAAATCGCTTTGACTCGCGCTCACAATACACAATATCTTCACTAGCGACATCACTTAGCGAAAAAGATAAAATAATAGTTTTGGGTGATTTCAATCGTCCGAATCTTTGCTTTGTTCCGGATGAAAATGACTCTTATCTTCTCCCCGTAAACCTGGTAGACACCAACGATTTCAATCTTGCGAGTGCTTTTTATGGTAATGATTTACAGCAGGTTTCCCACATCCCCAACCAAAATGGAAATTGGTTAGATCTAGTCTTCACGAATGCTTATGACGAAGTAGTGGTTAGTCCAACTAATGACGCTGAGCATCTTTTTTGCAACAGTATACACCATACAGCACTGTCAGTAGAACTTTCCACTTCTAATTCCACCTGCTTAAAAACTTACAATAATTCAATTGTATTTGACTTCCGTAATGCTGATTATGAAAGCATTAAACACGTTCTTGATACTTTTGATTGGACGAATATTCTTTCAACTCAGGATCTTGATACAGCCATTTCCTCTTTTTACAATAAAATTTTTGACGCCGTTGAAAGATATGTACCAAAGATAAAAAAAAAAAAAAAAATTGTCTGAACCATGGCTTGATAGAGACCTTAGGCATTTGCGAAATCGTAGAAACAAACTATATAAGCGGATTAGAGAAAATACT
Source organism: Nemotelus nigrinus (assembly GCA_947369275.1). NCBI lineage: Eukaryota > Metazoa > Arthropoda > Insecta > Diptera > Stratiomyidae > Nemotelus > Nemotelus nigrinus. Next base: position 51,280,239 of record OX376372.1, on the reverse strand, counting down.
GACGTTAGTTCTGCTATTCAGGAAGAGTATAATCAAGTCGCTAAGCAATTTTCAGCAAAGTCTCGTGAGGCTTATGATACTTACATTAGGTCAACCGGCGAAAATATAGTCCGCGACCCGAAAAAATTCTTCGATTTTGTTAATGTGAAGCGAAAAACTACTGGCTATCCATCGTCGATGTTTCTGAATAATACAACGTCTTCTTCTCCTAAAGAGATATGCGACCTATTCGCAGATAGTTTCCAAAAAGTTTTTAGTGCACCAGACCTAACAAACTCACACCTTTCTTCCTCTGATTCAACTCCAACGGCTTTTGTCAACCATTTAGAAATCTCCCGCGATGAAATACGTAAAACTATTTTGGAACTCAACTGCAACAAAGGTCCTGGGCCTGATCTTCTTCCTCCGATCTTTTTATGCAAGTGTGTAGAGCAGCTTATAAATCCTTTGCATATTTTTTTTAATAGATCACTCTCGTCAGGAGTTTTTCCATCCAGTTGGAAGCTTTCTCATGTCACACCCATATTCAAGAATAGTGATCGACGCTGTATTGAAAACTATAGGGGCATTGCCATTTTGTCTTCGATTCCGAAACTTTTCGAAAAGATAGTATACGACAAATTGTCTCCGCTAGTTGATTCCCGTCTGAACGAGCAACAACATGGCTTTAGAAAAGGTCGCTCAACTACCACGAATTTGACAATCCTAATCTCAGACGTCCTATGCAAAATGGAAAAAGGTTACCAAATTGACGCAGTCTACACAGACTTCAGTAAGGCATTTGACAGAGTTGACCATTCTACCTTAATTCTTAAGCTACAGAAATTCGGTATTACCGGGTCTCTCCTCAGCTGGCTGACTTCCTACCTTTGCGATCGAACACAATGTGTAAAATTTCAAGGGTTTTTATCGAAAAACGTTAGTGCTACCTCTGGTGTACCCCAAGGTAGCCATCTTGGTCCACTTCTCTTCAATATATTTATTTCCGATCTATCTGACGTCCTAGCAGGCGTACCTCATTTACTCTATGCAGACGACCTCAAACTTTATCTGACCATTGAATCGAAATCGGATGCCCTCTTTCTCCAATCCAAACTTGATTCCCTTGATCATTGGTGCAATGTAAATAAGCTCTCTCTCAACATTAATAAATGCCAGGTTATTAGTTTTTCCAGAAAATGCACGGTCACACACAATTCGTACTTCCTCGGTAATAATGTGCTAACTCGAGTTGATAACATTGTTGACCTCGGTGTTATCTTAGATGAAAAACTCCGTTTCACTTTACACTACGATAAAATACTTTCTCGTGCAAACAAACAACTTGGCTTCATCAAAAGACGAGCCAAAGAATTTCGTAGTCTGTGGGTCACAAGATCTTTATACACTTCACTCGTACGTCCTATTCTCGAATACGCTTGTATTAGCTGGAATCCTGCTTTTGAAATCCACAGTGACAGACTCGAGTCAATACAAAAGCAATTTTTACTTTTCGCCTTGCGTGAGCTATACAACCCTTATGATTTTAATAGCCTACCCCCTTATGAGTTTCGACTGGGTCATTTAAACCTATCCACACTAGCCTCCAGAAGAATGGTGATATCGGCCTGCTTCACATTCGACGTCATTAGAGGCGCTATTAATGTAGAATTCCTGACTAATAAAATTTTGATAAATATCCCTGTGAGGAACACCAGGTCCAATCGTTTCCTAAAAGAATATTCTCATTCGACCACATATGGAGCTAATAAGCCTGTAAATAGATGCTGCAGAGTATTCAACAGAATAAGCAATTTATATTCCCCTACGATTTCCAAATCATCTTTCAAGTCCTCTCTTTTCCATGCCATCCGTACCCTTAACCTTAAGCTATAGCTTTTATGTCAATGTTTATTTATTGATTGCTATTTATTAATTTATTTGTTACTCTTTTTTCTTTAATTTGTTTGTTTTTTTTTTACTTATTTAACTTGTTTGTTTTTACTTTTCCTTTACTTTACTTTACTTTTCTATTTTTATTTTAATTTGATGTCCTTTTTTTAATATGTGATTTTGTACCTTGTTTTGGTCAATGAATAAATAAAATCCATTCCGATCGGATGTGGCACGAGCGCCGGCGAGCCCTGTCAAAGGCGCTCGTGTGGACCGTCCACACACTCGGGTTCGCCAGATCTCGCCTGGGCTCGGCCAATATCTATTTGGCACATTAGATAGATATAACAGGCAAATTGAAAAGTCCCCGGTCTGATACACAGATGGCGGTGCTAGTATTAAATCCATATGATTTTTAGTTAGTTCCAACCTTCAAATGATACGTGTCAAAATTTGACAGCAGTCCGACCATTAGTTTGTGAGATATTGCGTTGTGAGTGTAGCTACTTTTGTTATTTGAAAAAAGATGAAAATAAAAAGAATTTCGTGTGCTGATAAAATATTGCTTTTTGAAGGGAAAAAATACAGTTGAAGCAAAATCTTGGCTTGATGAAGAGTTTTCAGGGTCTGCACCATGAAAATCAACCATCATTGATTGGTATGCTAAGTTTAAACGTGGTGAAATGAGCACCAAAGACGGCGAACGCAGTGGACGCCCAAACGAGGCTGTCACCGACGAAAACATCAAAAAAGTTCACAAAGTAATTTTGAATGACCGTAAAGTGAAGTTGATCGAGATAGCGGAAATTGTGAAGATATCATCTGAACGCGTACATCATATCATTCACGAATATTTGTACATGAGAAAGCTGTGTGCGAAATGGGTGCCGCGCGAGCGCACAATCGATCAAAAGCAACAACGTGTTGATGATTCTGAGCAGTGTTTGAAGCTGTTTAAGCGCAATAAACCTGAATTTTTCCATCGATATGTGACAATGGATGAAACATGGCTCCATCATTTCACTCCAGAGTCCAATCGATAGTCAGGTGAGTGGACTGCACGCGATGAACCGAATCCAAAGCGAGGAAAAACACAACAGTCAGCTTGCAAGGTTATGGCATGGGATGCGCAAGGTATAATATTCATTGATTACCTCCAAAAAGGCCAGACCATCAACAGTGATTATTATATAGCGTTATTGGATCGTTTAAAGGATGAAATCGTTAAAAAAACAGCCCCATTTGAAGAAAAAAAGTGCTATTTCATCAAGAAAATGCACCGTGTCACAAATCAATGAAAACAATGGCAAAATTGCATGAATTGGGCTTCGAATTGCTTTTGCATCCACCGTATTTGCCAGATCTGGCCCCCAGCGACTTTTTCTTGTTCTCAGACCTCAAAAGAATGCTTGCTGGAAAGAAATTTAGCGCCAATGAAGAATTAATCGCCGAAACTGAGACCTGTTTTGAAGCGAAAGACAAATCGTACTACAAAAATGGTATCGAAAAGTTGGGAGATCGCTATAATCGCTGTATCGCCCTCGAAGGCAACTATGTTGAATAATAATATCGAATTTTGCCAAAAAAATGTGTTTTACTATGTTAGACCGGGGACTTTTCAATTGGCCTGTTAAGTCGGCTAAAAGACTAATGTGACTGTGAAGAAACACTTGGCCAAATAAAAGCTTACTGCCGCACAACATTGGTTACATTGTAATTAAAATACAGAAGTGCGTGATACAAACCTCGTAAACTTTAAGTTACAAAATTAGAATAAAGCTGCCAGCTACGGTCATTTTTGTAATATATATTTTACTATGAAATGCTACCATCAAATTTTCAAATGCAAATAATATATTTAGTGCATTTATGATACATCTATTTCAGTTTATCCTTCTTCATTGACGTATCACTATCAATTCAGTAAACGAAACTTTAAGGCCAACGCCAATCTAAACTTACCACCACAACTGTCTTTTGCGAATCAATAGGACAGTAGCCGTAAGACTTTTCTGAGTTGCTTTGAGCAAAAGTTCAAGTTAACTAGCCAATAACACAGTGACAAGAAGGCCGAGTTTAAACTAAACAGAAAAAATTACTTTACAAAACTTGGATGAGCATAATGTATACTTTTATATAGAAAAACTGTCTAATCACGACTTTTTACAACGCCAAAATTTTCTCAACTTCATACTTCTTGCACTAAACCAATTTTTGAAACTTTTCTTATATACTAAAACGCTGTAAAATCTAAAATCATCCAAACAATCGATGCACAAATCATCAACAACTTTATTTTGCACGCACCGCTTCCGTAGCCAAGCATTCCGGAAACTTAATTTGCCATTGATCAATTTTATCATGAGATAATGTTTGCTGGAATTTATCTCATTGTTTAAATCCTACGCCGTTTTTTACTCTTGCCATACTCATCGTATTTTTGTTTTCCTTATCTCCAGTAATTTCCAGTAACTTATTGTTTCTCGTGACATTTTATGTTCAAGGCCGTGTACCAGTGAAGTCTGCACAAATGGTAGCAAAAAATTACCATCATGTGCTTGGGAAAAAATATTGCACGCAATAAACTTGCTACCATAGTTATAAAAGTATGGAAATTATTTTGGGTCGACGCTCCGTAGCGCAGTTAGCAAGATGAAACCAAAACTTAGTTGAAAATAAAGAGAAAGAGAAAGAACACGACGAAAATAGTTGAAAATATTCTTCATTGTGATTTCAAGAGAAATCCCAAAGGCAGAAGAATGTAAAGTAGAACATAAAATCAACGGCAAGAAACCGAAAACAAAAGAAAAAGTTTTTCGAATACATTAAGAAATACGTTTAAAGTGGAATGTAAAATACGACGAAATATTTCCTTACAAGTCGCGCTCATTCTATCCGCAGGGATTATGACAAATTCTTCAAATACTGATGTCTGAGGAAGTCTTATTAGTTCACCACGCCGTCAACAGAATTAGCAAAAATTTAGGATTAAAAGTTGTGTTGATTCTTTAAAATCTTCATTTGAAGTTGCTTTGAGATATATCAGATCATGGTATCATGTATGGCATTTGTTTGCAAGAAACATTTGAGCATTGCTTCATCTTTTGTCTGCAATTAACACCGTTAAAGTCATTTTTAGTGTGTAGTTGCAAGCCAACGTAATTAAATGGTGTATATTAGATACGAGCATCTAAATTAATTCCATTTTCTAGCTAAATTAGCAGCTAATGCCTATAGCAATTACTACACAGCAATGACCTAGAGTTCGATCGTTAGAAAGACATATTGTTTTTTGAGCGTATCTAATATATTCAACAATTTGCAGAATTCCAGAATCCTATAGCACAAAGAGAAAAACATTTTAAAGTCCCATTCAATAGTGTTTACCAGGACCACAGCCAAGGTCAGATATTCATGTCTGAATTTTGTTGGGCCTAGTTCTTAGGTATGAATATAAACCACAAACTCTAACTATAAGAGTGACATATTCAGAATTGAATGTCTGAAATACCATAGCTTAATTAACTTGTATATCGCATCGACTGGCGAAAGTGAAGTTGTATAATATTGTGAGTGAAATTGTAAAAGTAGAAGTTTCTTCGAATTTTTCGACAAAAACGCAGTGAGAGTAATTTAGGAGTGTAGTTTGCAACAGCATGGGCAACACTATCCCAGATATAATGATATTGCTAGAGGGCATGTGAAAAGTCTCTACAAATTCTAACATTCAAATTTTTCTCTTCAATGTACTGAGTTGAAGCCTGAGTAGCCAGAGGATAAGATCAACGATTGCTAGCTTAAGTGGCTTATGCTTCATATCCTGCCATGATCACATACTGCGTTTCGATCTATCTTAGCTGTGAAAAGGTATTAGAGTCAAATTAGAATTAAAGTGAATCGTAGAACCTATCAAGCATGACTTATATTATTTGAGTTCGCATGGAATCTCCACCAGCTGATCCAAAAAAGAAGGTTGGGATTTCAACTCCCGGATTGCAGAAAGGTACTACTTTACTGTATGTACTCAGTAGTGTTTATATTAGCAATAAAATATACTAAAGTAAATTTTCAAAGAAAAACAAAAATCCGGATAAACGATATATAGTATGTTCATTGAATTCAACGAACTTTTTTGCATACAAAGCCAATTACGAAATTTTCGTAAGCGTTTTAATTTTTGTTATAATTATACCAAGCAAATTACTGTGGAATATTTGGTACATCCTTGGCGTAAAGTTTTATGCATTATTGTAAGTTTTGGCCTGAGTGAGTTCGTCTTACACACGCTGATACTTAGAGTATCACCGGGTGCAAGACGAACTCACTGCTGATGCAGCCACTCCAACGGGGGTCCTGGGAGTTTATTGTTCATGGCAGAATAAACGGGTGGCTGAATCATATTCTGGAGGTATCCAAAAAATTTGAGCCAAGAAAGAAGCTTTAGCTTTCGACGAAACGTTGCCTAATCACTAGGAACACTCTCAAAACCAGAAAAGATTTAAAAAGGAAACTATCGACAGAGGACGACAATGAGAAATGGTGTGAAAGAAAAAGTAAGTGAGAAGCAGAAGGAAACAGTGAGAGAAAGAAATGCTGTCGTCGTGAAACCAGCTCAGGAGAAGACTTTTACGGACAAACGGAGGAGCGACCTGCCAAAGTGAATCTCTTTCTAAACATCACGCACTGTGATGTTCAAGCAAAACTTCAGGACTTCGAAAAAATATCAGCTCAGACACGTAAAATTTGAACTCGGTGGAACTTAGATAAGTGAGAATGCGATATTCACGGAGCATATCGCTGGTTAACTGTTCCCAGCGCATCTGAAAACCACAGATAATCCTGAGATAGATAATCCGATCTCCAGGATGAAAAATCGGGACACTATACGGTCTGATGGAGTACCTGTTGCACATGTGGCGGAGAGCCAGCCGCGTCTATTATTGGATTTGCATACTCTATAAAGTCTTCTCATCGCAATGAAAAGTAGTTGGACTGGTAACAAGGTAAAAGATAGCCTGGGCACCCCATTAGCATACCATTGAATAAGCTTGCTGGACACTGCGGGGAAGCTCTTCAAAGCGTTGCTACTGCTAGGAGTCAGAGCGCCAGGTGTTCTCTTTGTCAGGCAGCACTGATTCCAGAAAAAGGATTTAACAATCAATGCCAGCTCAGACATTGCGGGGACAGAAGCAAGAGTGGAGGAAGCATAGCACAGCACCAGACTAGTCGTCCTGCTGGTGACAATGAACGTGCAAAACGTCTTTAGCTCGAAGCAGTAAACAAATATTCTTCGTGCCTTTTAGCGGGAGTTTCTTATTCCTGGTTACTAGGTGGCAAATATGTGAAACTACCTTAAAGACCGATGGTTGCCCTAAGGCAATAAGAAGGGAGTGAATATGTAGCTTATCACCTCCGACGCGGTATCGAGGTCATTTGCTTGTCCTGAACTCAGGAACATCATGTAAGATGGTTTTCTGCGCCTGAAAATACCTGGAGATATGTTTCTGGTACACTGCCAGATCTACCTATTTCGCCCACCGAAAATTTAACCAAATCATGAGAAGGGTGAAATAGTGGACCAGCAAGTCAATTAGGTACCTGGGAGTGTCCATGGATACCAAGCTTAGCTGTTAAGATAAGCTCAGCACGGCATGTGACGGTCAATTCCGTTTTTCGCCGAAATTTGGGAAAATGCACTCCAAACTAAAAAAAAACTCTACAAGTGCATCGTCAGTACCCAGCGTTGTGCTGTTGTACGTATCGTCTGTAGCTACTTTAGCTACTTCAGGTCTCAGAAAAAGCCGTGATTGTGGTTTTGGGAGTAACCTTGCCGGTTCATAGCTGGATAGAGCTGCAGTTATGGCAGGCGACCCTTCAATTTCAACAAAGTTAGAGTGAAAGTAGGACCAAACTCTGGACTGCTAACTTAATTGGTCCTATGGGGAATCGGGTTATCCGTAGCTAGAGAGATGTGAATTTATAACTAGGTCAATTCTTTATAGGACACAATTACTTCAAAAGATATGTGGTGGTGGATATGTGATGGTTGAAGCTGGCATACCATACTACCAGCATTGTGCAACTTAGCTTGGTAATGCCCAGCACACATTCTTTGTGTGTAGTCACCTCACGAAAAATAGCTGCATGCAAAGCGGACGAAGAACTGCTTTACTGACCCATGAGCTGTGGTAGTTGTTGATGTCCCTAGTCACCGATAGTTGAGTCAGGACGAATAGCTTGAACTATTGCTCAAACGGATCCTGGCTTGGAATGGTCTCACAGGTCACCAGGGGATCTGATAAGCATATTTTTTGACCATGTATACTAAAGAAAAATCCTAAGCTCATAGTAATACTTACTTTGGGCTGCAGTACAACCAAAGGTTATATTTATATCCCGCCTAGCCGAAGGCACGATAAGTGATTATGTCTTAGCAAATATGACAATATTTTTCAATATTCTAAAATATTTGCTAGGGCCAATTTTATATCCTGTACGAAAATCGGGAACCATCAGCGTCTGTCATCATTCAAAGTCATCATTCTTCAGTGGTGGTTCGATATTATCGCATGTAGCAGCGACTGGCTTTCCTTTTGCATTATCAGGGACTTTGTCCCTAAGCATCAACATCGAGGCATGAACACGTCAAGCCATTATTCATAAAATGGACAATGAAAGTCGCGGCATACAACGCCAACGTAGGGGGTATGCACTCTAAAATTAATAATTTGTACGTCACTATTCAGTTAATTGGTTTAATTAAAACCTGGCTGTGTGAAAACATCAATGATGCACAGCTATACAAAATGTTATTTTTTGCCGTGACCACCATCTTCACTGTCCCGATGCTCCTGTCGGCGATGGTGTTCTACTTGCTGTAAAAACTCGCTGTACAAGGTTTTCGACGAGCCAGAGGTTGCTACAATAATCAAACTGCGGAAGCTGCAATGAGCTGATCACGTGCAACGAATGGACGAGCATCGAGTACTTAAGAAGGTGTTCGACGGAAGGGCCGAGGGTCGAAGACCAGTGGAAAAACCCAGAAAACGCTGGTCTGACTCTGTCGACGAAGACTGCGCAAAGCTGCTCGGGTTTCGAAATTGGAGGACGCGGTCATTAGACCGAGACAGCTGGAGGCGTCGCCTGCGAGAAGCCAAGGCCCGAAAGGTGCTGTAGTGCTACGACGACGAATATCCCGTCTTGAAATACTTGATCTTATTATACTTGATATTACTTGATATATTAATACGTCTGTATCACATTAAACCAAGCTCCACATATAATTTGCCATGCAACCTGACCGATTATACTTGCCTTATAATAGAGCCCACCGACGATCTCATTCTTATGGGAGATTTCAATCTACTAAACGTAGAATGGCGACTCTGTGACGATAGTGAACATTACCTTCCTTCGCCAACAACCAAAGTGATATTAACTTCATTGACTCTGTACTTAAAACTAGACGAAAGCAGATTAACTGTATTTATAACACAAACGGACGACTTTTCAATCTAATATTTTCGACGATTTCTTCGGATGTCTCGATTCAACGACGTTCATCCTCTCTACTTGTCGATACTATTTACCATACAGCTCATCATGCAACTTTTCAAATTAATGAAGATATACTCACTGAGTCTAACTTTGCCAATCATTACAATTTTAACTTCAAGAAAGTCGACTTTGATATGCTGAGAGCAGTGTTGACCGAATGCGACCGGTCTTTGCTTGGGAATGAATCTGACATAAACGTTACTACCATAAACTTTCATTCCATCTTATTCGGTTGGTTTGCACACTGTGTACTTTTAAGTAACTCTGTAACTTTGAAATGCTTTCCATGAATCAAACCAGATTTAATCAATCTAAAGAATTTGAAAATTAAGGCGTCAAAAGTGTACAATTCGTCGCATCTAGAAGATGACTCTGAAGTATATGAGATTAGTATTTGAAACCTAGTCTGCCTACTCCAACTATATGGAAGAGCTAACGCAGTGTTTCGTAAGCCACCCTAAACGTTTTTGGAGGTTTGTAAATTCAAAAAGGTATTATGACGGATACCTTTGTTTTTTTATCTCTGACGCCATGGTCATTAATAACTCGCAAGCTATCAGTAACTTGTTTGCAAATTACTTTCAATCTGCGTATGGAATACCTCTCTACGACTTCGACATAACTAATTTCAATTACTTAATGGACTCCCCTAAAACGACTTTGGGAATGAAAGACATATGCATCGACATTGCCACCATCCTAAAGCATATATCTCATTTTGAGAATAATTTTCATTTTAATCTTGATGAATTACCGACCATAGTCTTTAAGCGTTGCACCGATTCGTTCCCACCCCTGTTAGCTCACCTTTTTAACCTATCCATTTCTTCTGGCATTTTTCCAAACTTGTGGAAATATTCGTATATACCTTCAGTTCACAAAATAAGGCAGTAGAGATGCTGTGCACAATTATAGACCAATCGCCAAATTACCATGCATTGCCAAGATCTTTGAAGCTATAGCTGCCAAGGTGCTATCTTTTCACTCTAAGTCATTTATCTCGCCTTGTCAGCTTAGGTTTATTAAAAGCAAATCTACCACTACTAATCTTTTAGAACTTCCAAACTTAGTCATCGCTGCGATTGAAGAAGGTAAACAAGTTTACTGCATTTATACCGACCTCAAGAAAACTTTCGATAAGCTGGATCATAGTATTCTTTTATGTAATTTGCATCTTCTTGAATTCCCTAATAAGTGGATTGACTGGATTAAATCCTATCTCACAGATCGCAAACAGAACGTTCAATTTCGTGGCACTCTATCCACTGATACAATCTCCACTTCAGCTGTGCCCCAAGGCAGCTACCTTGGTCCGATTCTTTTCCCTATTTATATTAACGATCTTACCACCTTCGCTCCTGGATCCACCATTCCACTCTACGCTGATGACGCAAAAATTTTGCTTTTACTTTTAATGATCACATTGACTCAATAATAATAAAAGCCAACTGTGCACTTGGCTTCTTAAAAAGGCGGTCTAAGGAATTCAATAACATTCGAATGGCAAAAATCCTATTCTGCTCTCTGGTTCGCTCGATCCTGGAATATGGGTACTTGATGTGGTTTCCATATTATAAGGAGCATATAGATCGCATTGAATCTGTCCAAAAGATATTCTTAGCTTTTGCTTTTGGCTCTTTCCGCTGGTCTGATCCTTTTTGCTTACCTCCTGATGAAAGTCGCTTGCAATTATTGACCATGGGCAGTCTTGAAACTCAATGTCAAATTCCAAAGCTCTCTTTGCTGCTCTCCTTGCTACTCAGTTGAAACGGGAACTCTGAGTTTTTGTTATCAAAAATGAACTTTCGTGTTTGTCACGGTGAGCGTAGTCATCATAGCGCCTAATCCATCCCATTTCATAAGACCAATCAAGGATTAAATAAACCAACCTGCGCAATATCCCGAAGCTTTAAGTCAGGGTATCAAATGTTCGACTTTAATCCTGCTGTTGAAATTTTCAAGTGTCGGCTTCTCCCACCGTTTTTTGCTACTAATTTTATAAATGTATTTTTTGTAGGAGCCATTTCGGTGGGGAAACTGAAATTGATTAAATAAAATAAATAAATAAATAAATAAATAATTTTTGAAGATTAGTGGAGAAAGCTTGAAAATTTTGAATGGATGAATATGCTCTTTATTACAACAATCTGTATCACAGATCATGTATCGTTTTGATCTGATGGCTGCATTGTGTGCTGTAAAGAAGAATGATTTCCAATTTTACTATTTGCTTGAGGTTCAAAGGGGGAGTAAAACACTTGCCACTAATTCGAACAATAGGATGCCTATCTTATAAAAAATTGATGGTAGCATCTCTTTTTAAACAAATAATGAAAATGATCAGTGCTAGCAATGTTTTACTAGCCCATAACTGCTTCACATGAAGACCAAGACATGCTTTAGATTTGGTTTTTACTAATTTTCGAAGAAAATCAGTGTTAAACTCGCTTCGCTGAAAATTCGTCATATATATATATATATATATATATATATATATATATATATATATATATATATATATATATATATATATATATATATATATATATATATATATATATATATATATATATATATATATATAAATATATATATATACATATATATATATATATGTGTGTATATATATATATATATATATATATATATATATATATATATATATATATCAGCAAAATGGTTAAGGGAGATAATCTCTAGAGTGGCCGATTCGATTGAGCTGAAATTTTCGGAGAACATAGTGGTATATAACAGGTAAATCTATATATAGCTAGAATTCAGATATCTTAAACCTTTTGGCGGCGGCGGGCATTTAAGTGAATTTTCAGGTACTCCTATATTTCCAAGCACTGTCAATTTTTGTTAAAAAGTAGTACTAGGAATGAAAACTTATTATGTTTTTAGTTTGCTTATGATAAAGAAGTGGAAATTGTGAGCTTTGTATAGGCGCTGAGTGCCTAAAAGTAGGCAATGATTTTTTTCCAAACTTCGATTTGTCATAACATCTGAAAAAAACAATGGATCATCGTGAAATTTTCAGAGCGTATTGATGTAAACTAAGATTTAACACACATGGACTTTCAAGACTGTGTGGGCGTGTCTGTAGCTACAGAAGGCTCCTGAAAAAAATCCTTCAAATCATCGACCCTCCTGAAAATTTTTTGATTTTTGAAAATAAATTCAAATAATTGATAAATTTTGACTTTTTTTCACGAAATCAAATAAACATTTTCAAAATCCCGCGGTTAACAAGAACGGCAACCCATGATCAAATTACCTCTATTTCCAGCACTCAAAACTTCTGTTCACGAGAACTGACGATCGGATAATGCGATCAATATGAAATTTACAGGACATGTTGGAATTAGCTAGAACCAGGTCTGATAGAAGTAATTTTCAAATGCAGGCAACACTGTGGCAGTGGTGCCATTTGGAAAAATCGCTGAGAAAAAAAGTTGGTTTTTGGCCTAAAGCTTCCGATTTAGCCACCAGATTCTAACAAAATTCATTTACTCTAAGATAGATTTCATAGAAATTTGGTTGAAAAAATAGTATAGAAACGTCAGCTACGGCAATTTTCGTCTCCAAAATATTCTAAATTTGCTCAGGAAAATAAAGGTTTTTTCCCTATAACTTCCGATGCAGTAACGAAATCAAAACGAAATTTATGTGATAAGTGGATCTTGCTGCATTTCTAATTTTGTAGGAATTTCGATGAAAAATCTTGAAAGGGTTGCCAGCTATGATGAATTTCGTAATTTATTGACATTTCTTTATCGAGCGATGTTGTCATAAAATTTCCAAATGGGAATGATCCTGCAATGACAATTAACACAAAATATTTACGTTCCAAAGATTTAAAAAGTTTGGACAGTGGTAACCCTAAAATTATATTCACTCCTATAACTTACAGCGCAGCCATTCAATCGAAACGAAATTCATAGGGTGGGGTTAACACAACTTGAAGCAGCTATGGTGCTAGCACATGATTGCCAGCACCAGACAATTTCATAAATATTGCACCAGCAGATGCTTCCATTTTCTATTCATAAGCAAAGCATTTACAGTAAAATAAGCAACCGATATTTAAATTTTTTAAAGTTTTGGAAACTTTTCGGATGGCAGCCCCAGACATAGTTTAATCGCTGAAACTTTCGATGACATCCTTGGATGAAAACGAAATTCAAAGGATAGGTTAATTAAGCACGAGCATGTTATGGTAGATTTATTGCTGCTGTGCTGGACAAATGTTGCCAGCGCTGAACATTTTCATAATTTGTGTTATAGGAAATTCTGTCAGAAAATGATATTTGATCCTTTGAATAAGAAATGGTTGATATGATACTACAAAGAAGTGTATTACGTCTCTCAAAGATAAATTTTCTAGCGGTTCTGATGCGCTAGACTTTTTTATCCTATGACAGCACAGGGAATTACAAGGGTAGAGAGCTTTTTTGGGACTGCAATCCTCAAAATTTCAAGAGTTTGTAAAATTTTATTAGTTGTTACTCACTTGAATTGTAAATGTTTACCGTTAGAAAACTCAATGCTAGCATCTGTTATTGTAAAAATAAACAAAATACTTAAAGCAGGCAAACCTTTGCGACCGCCCGCGAAAATGTCAAAATTTTCTAAATTGATTTGATACATTTTTTGTGTACTTTTACTAAAAGATCATTCATTACCTCTTGAATATTTCGTAGTAGTGTACCGTATCCGTAGGTAATGAAGATAAAACGACAATTCTATTAGAAACTTAATATATTTTAATCCGTTCGTTTAACAAAATCAATATCGGACTGTACTAAAACAAAACAGCTCATTCTCTGTCCTATATGCTTATATGTCTATCTCTTTTCTTGTTTACATTTCTGTTTCATAATACTAACATGCTGGTTTTAGCCCTACAGTAACAAAAGACATTTATTTTGCTGAACGACACCACTCTCTCAAGGTTGGTTAGCAGCATATTCATATATCGTCTACCACTCAAGGCTAACTCCCTCTGTGAATTTCAACTGGCTCCAATTATCGGGTCATGTGTTCTCGCAAACAAAAATTTCGGGTATTCAAAATATATGTAGGTAATTTTGTGAAAGGCTATCATTCATACTGTTCCATTGTGTGATAAAGAATGTCGAAAATTGTAATTTGATAGAAATTAACATGTCAATTACTTTCTAATGAACGACACTTTTCAGGAGTTTCGATGATTTGAAGGTATTTTCTTTCCACGCTCGCTGTAATCACAAACTTGTCAGTACATTTTTAAAACAAAACATAAATTTCGCATTTATTTCGCATATATGGTTTTGTTTTATAGAATTTTGATAGAATAACAAAAATACTAAAAATATTACTAAAATGCTCACAGATGTCAAAAGATTGACGGTAATTAAGTTTTGATCGACCTCTCTCACGTATACCTACATCGGTGCGTCCTGAAAATTTCACCTCCGCTAGATTACCCAATCGACAAATATTTATTCAATTTTTTAAACGCATGTACTCGTATATTCATATAGTGGCATTATCGAGATTATATAGTGCTATTATCGAACTTCCATATTTTTACTAATGTCCGAAGAACATTAGTATTAAAATCGATTCGACCAAAAATTCATATTTCCATATATATATATATATATATATATATATATATATATATATATATATATATATATATATATATATATATATATATATATATATATATATATATATATATATATATATATATATATATATATATATATATATATATATATATATATATATATATATATATATATATATATATATATAAATATATATATATATATATATATATATATATATATATATATAAGTATATATATGTATATATATATATATATATATATATATATATATATATATATATATATATATATATAAATATATATATATATATATATATATATATATATATATATATATTTATCTATATATATATTATCAAAAAATTTCAGTGAGATAATCGATTGAGCTGAAACTTCCAGGATACATTGGTGTATATGCAGAATAGGTCCAGGTTTCACTAAATGTCAATTATTGTTAACGCTTTGGCGCCGGCGGCCATTTTAGTGATATTTTTAATTTACCTATTATTCCGTCCACAAATAATTTTTGCAAAAAAAAAGTTGACGAAATAAATTCTGAACGTGTTTTAAATGCGAACCGGATAATGTTTTGGAATTTTTCAACCCCATGTGTGCGCGAGGTGCCTAAAAAAAACAGAAAAATTTCAAAATTTTTAAATTGCGATAACTTTTGACAGAGCTATTCAATCATTACGAAATTTTCAAAACATATTGGTATTATTTGGTTGTAAATTTTTATAGCTTATAATGAGCGTGCTGGCAGCCCTGTAGCTAGAACAGACACTGAAAGTGAAAACCTCCAAATCATCGTCTCTCTTGAAAAACTGCCGCTTCTTAAAAAAAAAGCCACTCATATGTAAATCTTATGCTTTGTTTACATAGCCAAAGTAAAAAATTTGATATGGTACAACGGGCACGCCTGGTAACCCTTGCCCAATTTACCTATATTTTTAGCATCAAAAACTTCTGTTCACGGAAACTCACGATCCGATGAGCAGAATTAATTGAAATTTACAGAATGTATTGGTCTTAAATAGGACCAAATCTGATGGAAGTGATTTTGAAATGCGGGCCATTCTGTGCCAGTGGTGCCTTCTTGAAAAATTACTAAAAAAGATAACTGCTTTTAGCCCTATAAGTTCTGACTCAATCGTTCGATTTTGACGAAATTCAAACAGAAGCTGAACTTTTTGAACGTTTGATAGAAGTTTGGTCGGAGTTCGGTAGGAGCTGCCAGCAATGATCACGTAGGTGTCTTAAATTTGAAAAAATTAAATTTTGGAACTGAAAACAATCAAACCATCGGATATCCTAAAAAATGTCCGTTTCTTACAATAAAACCAATCTGTTTACAAATCTAAAATTTTGGAAATTTCATGTCGGACAAGAACGATAACCCTTTCCCAGTTAACCTATATTTTTAGCATCAAAAACTTCTGTTCACGAGAACTCACGAACCAATTATCAGATACAACTGAAATTTACAGAATGCATTGGACTTTAGTAGGACCAGGTCTGATAGAAACGATTTTGAATTGTGGGCAACTCTGTGCCAGTGGTGCCATCTTGAAAAATTACCAAGAAAAAAAACTGCTTTTTGCCCTATGAAATGTGAATGAGTTACCAGATTTTCATGAAATTGACACAGTAGCTGGACCTTACTTTATTTCCTGTTTGGTAGAAATTTGGTTGAAAAATTTGATTGGTGCTGCCAGCTATGGTAATTTTTGTGTCTTTAGTTTTGAAAATTCGCTCAGGAAAATAAAACTTGTACCCTATAACTTCCAGTGCAGTCATGAAATCAATACGAACTTTATACGATTAATGAAACCTATTATAAACATTATTCAGGCCAAATTTTATTGAAAAGCCACGATAGGGTTGCCTTCTATTGTTGGTTTTGTGTTTAATTGCAATATCTTTATTAAGCGGTTTTGTCGTAGAATTTTCAAAAGGTAATGATATTGTAGTGACATAAAACAGCATATATTAAGCTTTCGATTATTTGAAAAAACTCGCTGCAGGTAACCCTAAATTTCTTTATACTCCTATAACTTCGAATGTAATATAACAACGTGAAGCAGATGTGATATATTCTTGGCTTTGATACTGGCGAGTCGGTTGTGCCACTTTTGTATCAATAAATGCTTACAGTTAGTATTCATACCGAATGAAAATAAATAACCGATGTTTCAATTCCCAAAGTTCTGCAAATTTTTCGGATCGCAGCCCCAAACAACAACTTCAGTTACGGTGCTGCAGCCACTGAGCATTTTCTTCATTGATGTTATATGAGATGCTGCTTTCAACATTTGGTGAAATAAGCAACTGATAACGAATATAATTAACCCGTGTTTTGCTCTCATAAACGTTGAAATTCATGCCAGTGGTAATATCTGAAACCTTCCACCATATGAGTTATAATGCATTCTTGAGACCAAAGTAAAACGTGGCATTTGAAACAGTTTGGCCGTAATAAGCAGCTCATGTGGTGGAATATGCACTCAAAACCTGCACGATTCTTCTACTGTTCTTCGAACATTAGTGTTTCTAGCGGTTCAGGTATGCTAGAGTTTTTATTCATTCATTCGTTTCAATTTCGCGATCTAGCTAGTCATTTTGCAAATCCTAGCAGCCTTATACTATCTGCATGACTTGTTTCCCACCGTTTCTTTGGTTTCATTTGTGAGTAATGTTTCACAAAGCTAAACATAGTTCATTTCTGAGAAAAATTTCTGATAAAAACTTCATCAAGTACCATTTTTCATAAACACAAAGCTGAAAAGTGAAAATAAAATATTCCATTCATAGAGTCTGAAATGAAAATTCGGGAAATTCACTTTATATTCAATTCAGAGTAAATTTTCCGTATGGCGAGCACAAATTTTAACAATTCATATTATAAAGCTGTACAACTTTGATTGTGAGAATGTTTCATTGAGGTGTTTATTCATTTACATCACAAAAGATTGAAATGTTAAAGAAATTAATATCAACATAATAAAAGAATTATAACTTTTTAAGAGAATACTAAGTGTTAGTGAAATAAATTTTTTAGAGGCCTTTAAAATGTTATATAAATGAAAGCATGTTATAGCAATGGAAGCAACAGAAGCAACTGAGTATTTTAAATTTGAAATGAGAATAAATTATCTGGAAACTGAATAATTTACCAGAAATTGTATTGGCGTTCAGGTTATTTGAAAATGTATCCTAGCTAAATAAATTCTGTCTTTAAATAGCTATGTGATATTTTTGCGCCCAGTGTGGGATGAAGTTCTCATAATTTTTTCTCCTAAGATATTTAAAAAGTTTTTTATTCGCTGATGATAGAACATAATCAGTAACTCAGTTACTTCATCAGTAAAGTATTCATGAATTCAAAATGATATTCTATTAAATGCATACAGGGTATTCCAATAGATATATGTAGTTTTTGCACCAATGTACCAAAATATTATGTACATGTATACATTATGTGCCAAAAAACTAAAAATATCTAATTCCAAATCAGGACTGTATTGCGTGCCTCTTTTTCATGTCTCATCCATTCAAATTCCATCGCATAAGACTAATATAGATTACTACAAGCAAAAACTCTGCCCATTTCACAAAATCATTAAAGTAATCTGCTGGTAAGCACTTCTTAGTATGAATTCTCACTGCTATTACAATTCACATAAAGTCTTATCTCATCGCCCGTAGGCAAAAAGGCCGGTATCAATTTTTTATACAATATCACCACCTGGATCAAGATACAAAAAAAACGAATCCCTTGCCAATCGCTACCTTATAGTCAATATTATTCAGAGTATCGAAAATCATTCCAACAGGGATTTATTAATCAAATTGACTGTTAAAAGGTAACTTTAGATGTATATTTGTTTTTCTCGCTTCTTCGGTTGCCAATGGACTAAATCGTTGTTACCGGAATTCTGAAAAGGTAGATGTTCAGTTCAATTTTTCAATGTTTTCCTCCCGTGGCAGTGAGTTTCTGAACGTTGGCAAGCACGAGAGATTTTGTCACCTTTTTGCATGGATACATAAACTTTTTGCGATAAATTTCCGTAAGAAAACGACCGGATTCGATAATTTGGTGAACATTAGAGTCAATGCGATTTGTTGCCAAACTTAGAAGACAAAAAATGGTTACATGAAGGTTAAATATGGTAGTATATTTTTTCTGCTTTTATAGCTAGTTGAAAACTGCTGAGCTGAAAAATTAATTCATGTGATATTTATTGTTTTCACAACACAAATGACAATAAGAATATGCGGAATAAAATTAAATAAATTATCTGCATTTTGCAAATCCAAGGCATTCACCCCACAAAATATCTTTGTATTTCAGTGCCAGCGTGACATTAAATCTATCTGTGTCTATCTATCTATAAATCACCTTAAAATGCAAACTTATATGGAAACATATAATGTTAAATAGACTTTTGTTAAATAGACGGCTATGAAAATCAGCATTGCTACTTGGCAGGTATAACAGAGAATGACTTCGTTTATTCTTATAAACCAGAACTCAACTATGGGAACCAGCGAGCATGGGTGATTTTTTTCAAGCCGGAAATCCGGGAAATATTTCCAAAAATCAATATCGAATTTTCGAGAAGCATTATGAGCTACTTTTTTGCATTATTTTTTCATTATTTGTTGCTTCTTTCAGAAAAGGTCTTATCCAAGGTTACTGGATACATTATAATAGAGCTTTCATTTAAAATAAAATAATTACTGAAAAAATCTTTGGTGTTTTATTAACAGGAGCTTTGTACCACTTTTATTGTTTTATAAAACACGAAAAAGAAGAGTGAACATCTTTTCAACAGCTACATGAAAATTTCTAGTTTCCGTTAAAGCTCAAGACTAGTTTTCGCTTGAAAATAAGTTTTGACAAAATAGTTTTTCCTGACAACTATCCAATTGAAAACTTGTTTCTACACAAGTTCAAGTAATTCCAATCGCGAAAAAGATTTTGAAAGTCCTGGAACGGATACGGCCTCGACTAAATTTCTCTGCAATTCTCAGTACGTTTAATTGTTCTTGCATACTGAGTGTTGACCTCCCTAAATGGCGATACAGAAAAATGCCTAATCCGAGGTTTTACCGTATATTGCTTTAGTACATGCTAAAACTTAGATTACTTTAAAGACTTTAACACCAAGGAACCGCTAGAATGACGATTTTCGGAGAAAAGTAGAGAACTTGATTCTTGAACTAGATTCAGAATGGATGATCTACCAAACGAGCTCCTGTCTACAGGGCTGTCCACAAAAATACGCAAAACAAATGATTTTCTGGTATCTGATAAGCATCAGAAACCACAAAATCTTATTTCTTTCGCCCATCAAATTGATGATTTGATAATTCGAAATTTATATTTTTGCCTAATTTTAGGGACTTAGTACCATCAAACGGTTAACAGTTTTCCAAACTTGATTGTTTTAAATGGCTTGTATGTTTTAAATGTATATGCTCAGAGAATTACAAGGGTACCTGAAATATCACCAAAATGTACATAGGTCCCTTGAAATGTCCCTCAAATTCAATAAAACGGCGATATGCTTTCTTCCTCACAATATGCAGCTTTCAGTGAATAGCTTTGCTTGAAAAACGGAAATATGCTCTTCGATAGAAAAGTCTACCTATAGTGCAATGAATGGAAATAGTCATCAGCTCTAGATATAAAGTCTGTCTTCAAGCCGTCTGTGAAGTAAATATCGATCTTTTCTCTTATGCAGACATCTGGGTGCTCCCAGTCACTGCTACTCAAAAAGAATTTCATTGTTTGTCCCAAAATTGATTAGAGTTACTTGACCGTCCAAAGCCTTCACAAGAAGCAGAGAAATCTCTCGCATCACTCATGTAATAGAGTAATGCTCTATATCGCCACTATATACCCATATAAGGTCAAGTTCATTTAGTCTATGGGTAGAGCTGATCACCACACACTTAATGGGATTGTCAAGTGGAAGTAGAATAATAAGAGCAAGGATGTCCCATGTGTAGTATTCATCACATCGCAGGTACATGGGCACTGACTCTTGTGTTAGGCGGCTAAGTTCTTGCGAGCATACAAAGGCTTCACATTAGTTCAACCGCAAAAGAGAGAGATATAAGAAACTGAAAACTTCAATGAGAATGGAAGCAATCTGCCTGAATCTAAGCGTCAGTAGAAGTGAAGGAAAACTATGGGACTATGGGAATATTTGACAGACTTTTACCCCGCGAAAAGGAAGATAGAGATAAATTATAACCAAAAACTTGTAGAACGTAGGTAGCGGAGAAACCAAAGGGAATATTGTTCTATTTATTGATTTTCTGTTTGCAGTAAAATTGCTTTACCAAATTTTGTATATGTAAGGTTAGGGTAAGGTTAAAGTGGCTGCTGGTCCACAGAGGTCCGCTGACCGACATACATAGGCACAAGAGAGGCCCGTTGTCATGCTGCAATAATTTGTGACTCTCTCCTACTCACTGAATTTGGGAAACCATCTGTTTCCCTTGACAAATCACGTTATCCCCTTTAGATTAACCAGGGACAACTTGGTCAGGTTTGAGAGAAAGGGAGCACCAGCTACCACCAACTTTCTCCTTGCCAACGCCAGCCACTAACACAAGAGGTGGAGGACGGACTCCTCCTCATCCTCAGAGCCACAACTCAGACAGAAATCGTTAAACTGCACTCCCAATCGTTGTGCATGTCGTCCTATGAGGCAGTGGCCCGTAAGAACTCCCACAGTGCTGCTTGGTGCGTTGCGCATCCATGGATACCCAGGGCTGCCTTGCTATTGCACAGGATGATTCATCTGCCCGGGACCTCCTAGCATCCTCGAGATATTTTTGGCTGATGGCCAGAGGGAGCAGGAGACCTCCGGTAACAAGGTTCCAAGCCTTGCTAGCTCATCGGCCTCACAGTTGCTCTGAAAACCAATATGTCCAGGTACCCAAATCAATTGTACAACCGAATGTCTCGACATCTCCCTAAGAGATGCACGGCATTCAGCAACAATCATGGACACTGTACAAGGACAAAGCAAGGGATTGGGTGAAAATGTCAATATTAGCCCCGAATATTTGATTGCACAGAAGCCAAAACCTCCGCCTGAAAGCCACTACAATGGTCTGGTAGGCGGAAGGACAGCTTGAGATTCAGCTCATCTGAGTATACACCACCTCTGACTCTATTGTTTAGCTTTGAGACGTCAGTGTACACATGGATAAGTCCACTTTCAAGGGCGACACCATCACGCCATTCATTCCTACCAGGAAAAGGAGTTCGCATGGCTGAATTCTGTTCTATATCATGCCGAGATACAATTCAGTCTCACAGCAGCAAGATTAGCTTGCTATAAGATAAGTAGATTTGTTGGCAGCCAATGAAGTAACACGAATAGTGCCTTAGTAGGGGTGGTGCGCAGCGCACCAGTTACAAGTAGAGCAGCCATTCTCTACACTTTTTCAAGCTGCTGTTTGCAGGTAGCCTTAAGAGCACTCTGCCACCAGAACGCCACCCCAAAAATTAGAATTGACTCAACCACAGCAGTGTAAAGCCAAGCAATAGTAGGAGGTTGTAATCCCCAATTTGCTCCTATGGCTCTTTTTCAGCAGTAAAGTACGTTGAAAGCCTTCCAAGCTCTTTTTGCTACATTGTAAGTCCATAGTAACTTCGAGTCAAGTATCAGCCCTAAGTACCTGACCCTCTGGCTCAAGTTAATGGAGACCCCATTCAATTTGGGTAACTCAAAAGAAAGTATATGTAAACGCTTGTTTCATTTCCTTAAATCTCTCTGTTCTGAGAGCTCAACACACCAGAGATACGCACGAGACCATTGGCCTTATGATTTATACATAGCTTCACATGACTACATACATGAAGTTTTAGACCCCATGTATTAGCAAGAACACTCTTTCGTTTCCCGAAAGTATTTAAAGCTCGATTAAGACTTGCCTCCACATACTTCTTGCAGAGAAAATTTTTGTGCAAGATTACTAGAAAATGGTTGATTTCATTTGAAAGTTGAAGAGTTGCATCCTTCTTCATCGGAAGCACTTGTCATTCCAATTTAATTTTTCCGCTGCAAAAATAAATTTCTTTGTATGAGGATCTACCGTATGGCCATGTTTTAAAAACCACCTGTCAATTAAGTCCAATAATCATTGCGTATTTTTTCATATCGCGTTCATATCCATATGTACTGCTAGTGAGGTCACGTCATTAGTATAAGCTTGCATGGAATACTTTCGTATTGGAGTTCGTTTATCAGGTAGTTAAAGACAGTACTCTGTAGGAGGAATCGCACCCTTAGCCCTGGAAACCAAGAAAAGGAATCGTTCATAGAATTCACTGATGCGCAAGCTCATCCTCATTTAAGGTAATTATTTAACCGCTTTAGTGGACAATCGTTGTTCAATAAGTCAGTCCAGGCGTTTCATCATAAACTATGTTAGACTGATGAGTCTAAAGTTCCTAACATCTTCCAGATTTGGCCATCTCTTCCAGATTTGGCTCGAAAAACTTAATCTGTCACCAGGGTGACGGGATATGCCCCAGGGCTAGGCATGCCTGAAAGACATCCTTTAAATCTGCCTAACTTTCCAGGATAGCTAGTTAGATTCTACCAAGACCTAGTTATTTGAAATTCTCAAAGGGTATGATTGCATCTCTAACCTTTTCGCTAGTGGATTTGGAAAATGACTCTCAGGTAAGGCTGGTAGATACTTATTTTTGAACTTGACTGCTTTGTATATTTGAAACGTGGACTGCCTAGAGGTATCTGTTGCATTTCTCAGACCTCCGACGAATGATTTAAAAGATTTCCTCTCGCGGATCCTCACAAAATTTTTATACGTTCTTTATTAGATATTTTCAGTTTATTAGATGTTTTAAATTTTAAGTTAAGTTCTTTTCTGAGCCTCTGTAGTTCTACTAAGGAATCGTTTTGCTGCATCTAATCGCGTTAATCAGGCAGGCCTCTTCATAACTAATCAATTTAACTCTGTTCAGGGTACTCATCATCCTACCACTATAGCACGCTCTGTCTTCAAGAAATTGATTTGACTTAGTCCAATTCGCGTTTCTTAGATGGCTTTTCTCGACAACGAATGTAGGATCCATCGCAAGAGAGATCTGTAAGTAGTGGTCATCAAAGACTGAGATCTCAACTGACATGCGTCAGTTATTTGACTATTCTAGTTAAACATAGTGATATATCAATAACCACACTACTGTTAAAGGTAAAAAAGATGAGTGGATTAGCAGTGTTGATAAAAACTCTTATAAAATCAAAGAGCCTGTCTCCTCGGTTGTTGCATTTGTTGGTGCAATCACACTTTTCAGTCCACTATTGCTTGAGCCAGTTTCTATCAGGCCACGGTTTCTTCAGGAAATACCTACTCATAATGGGAAAAGTCAGGACGGAGCTCTGTAACAGATGACGATTTGTCTACTTTTTGCCATTGCGCCCGCTTCAGAAAGAAGCGACATTTGCATTTCTCAGCAATTAGCACTGTGACGCGGGAGACAATCGTGAAGATGATGCTTCGGTCAGATGACGCCTGATCAGCTATGTCAGCATATGTGAAGCTGGTATTGCGCGTGAAAAAAGAAGAAGCATGCTTCATAGATTTCTGAAAGTCTGACAGACACCTCGTAGGTGCTAGTAGCACGCCCGAGCTGAAGTAATGCGAAAGGGATTCTTGCTCGGATTTCCGTGGTCGGAGGGTTATATTTTTTAGTGAGTACGAATCGCACATAACGAATACAATGTTACCCATAAGCTCCGAAATCACTTTGCACGTCTTTTACTGAAGCCTAACTATTTATTCCCACCGGAAAGAATTTTGTCATAGTGTAAGGTGAAACGGAGACTTTCATCCAAGATAATATCCAGGTCAACAACGTTATAAACTCGAGCTAACAAATTATTGCCAAGAAAGTACGTTTTGTGTGTAACCGAGCATTTACGGCAAAAATCTATAGCCTGGCCACTTATCAGTGTTAAACGTGAGTTTTTTTACATTGCACCAATGATGAAGTGAATCAAGCTTAGAGTCGAAGAATAGTGCATCAGATTTCGATTCGATGATGTAATAAATTTTGGGATCGCCTGCACATAGTATATGAGGTACGAGGTGTGGCAAAAAACCAGCAGAAATCTTCAGAAAACTATAAGCAGGGTATGGAAGTTACTCTATGTCACAAGTGCGTGTGTTTGAGTGGGCTCGGCAATTTAAGGAAGGGAGGGAATCGGTAGAGGACGATCCGCGAGAAGGCGCCCCAATTGTGACAATCACAAACGCGAATATCAAGTGTTTAAGAACATTAATGTCTTTTGATCTGCGGCTTACCTTCAGGATGCTATCGTGTGAGCTATAAATAAACAAAGAAAGCATTCGAACAATGCTACATGAAAATTTACACATGGTTCCGTGTGTCCGGTTCAAAATGGTTCCAAAAAATGTGTCAGATGATCATAAGCATCTGTGTTTTGAAATAGAGCGGATTGACAATGAGGGGCGAGGTTGGGTGGAGCGAATTATTACAAGAAATGAGTCCTGAGTGTTTCAGTATGATCCTCAGACGAAAAAAAGGGCATGCAGTGGGTGGACGAGGGGCTGAGCGATCGACAAAAGCTCGAATGTCAAAATCAAGAATCAAATCAATGATCATTTGTTTTCTCGATTTCGAAGGTCTGATCCATAAAGAATTCATTCCAGTGGGAAAGAATGTAAACTCAGTTTTCTAAATTAACGCATTGGACAGTCTCAGGCAGAGAATCTTCAGAGTTCGCCAAACTTTGGCTCAACAGAGATGGACTTTGCACTACGACAACGATGGACTGTGTGTGAGTTTCTGACCAAAAAACCAATTCCTGTACTACCCCATCCCTTTACAGCCCTGATCTCGCTCTCTGCGACTTTTTTTGTTCCCAAACTGAAAAACCATCTCAAGGGGTATCATTTTAAGGACATACAGGGCATTCAAATGGCTAATACCAACGTTTTGAAGACCATTACTTCTGAGACCTATGTGAAAGCTTGGAGGAATGCTGGCGCAAGTGTGTTGCTCTTGATGGAGGTTACTGTGAAGGGATATAAAACTGTTTTTATAATTATTCAATAAATATATGTACTTTTTAATGATAAATTCTCGTTATATCTTTGTCACAACCCGTATATTTCCTAGGACGTTATGCAGGTAGGATATTAAAATATTGAGAAGAAGTGGGCCAAAAATGCCATCTTGCGGCACACGAAAGCATTTTTCGCCAAAAGCCTTTGAAATTTTACACATTGTTTCCATTGCTAAGGTAGGAACTAAGCCAGCTTAGTAAAGATAAGGTGAGTTTGAATTTCTAAATCTTTGGTTGCGAATGTCTGGTGTTCACATATGCATTTTTTGGCGATCAGCGAAGATCAAGCAAAAAGAATAAGCATATAAAAAGAGCGCAATAAAATTTTAGCTTCGTTTTGTTAGCCCCCTTAATTATTTGATCGTCGTTGACTACAGGTAGGTTTTTATGTTGGATACCTGTGATGAGCGATTTCCTGTTCACAGCTGATGTGTTAGTGCCGAAATCGGCACTTTCAGCCGGGTAACCGGTATCCAGCGGCGACTGGAAAAGTTGCATGAGGCTAATAGGAGGTGAAAGTTCAACCGACAAATGACGGTCGATGAGAGCTGTAACCGCAAAAGTACACTAAACGTACGGTATCAAATAAATTCAAATATTAGGATCATCCAATTTTCCCTGTCATTCTTTACCCACGTAGTTTCCCATTTTCCGCAGCTTTTTCATTGCCTACGATTGTGAGCCTCGAAAGATTTCCAGAGTCTATACCACACAATACTCCTTCTTTTTACATTTCTTGCGGGAGACCCGTTAGCTCTAGTCCTCTTCAGTGCTACTCTCCGCCTATTATTTGCGGATTTGGAACAAGGTATCTTTCTACGTGGCAGGCCAGCATTTGAGCTTCTAGCTGACGCTGTACACAACTTTTCGGAGTCTGTAACCACAGGAAATGCTGCAATAAGTTCGAAAAATTACTCGCTATGGAATCTTCCACAATGGCAGCCTGTGATCTTCCGTTGCAACCAAGGAACTTCATTGCAGTCAAATATCAGGCTGCAGAATCCGAGCCATATTAAGAGAGCTTAGCATGGATGAGCTTTTTAACTTAGTCTGGCTTCCATCTATAGAGAAACAATCCTTTAGTTTAATAGTCGTGCTATTTTCCAGGTATTAATTTGAAAGCTTAGTGTGATGACAAGGTAGTGCCTAAGAGGAGAAATGGGGGGAATTTCAATCTGATCGGGTGGCGGAATTGATATGTATGTATAGATATGTATATAAACAGGCATACTTACAGTGAGTGACAGCCAAAATGATGAGGCCAAGTATCCTTTATTTATTTATTTATTTATTTGGGGCGTATTCAATACAACAGGCAAAACTGCCCAATTACAGATTGGATATAATGAAAAAAATAAAATAACAAGAACTAAATAAGAATATATAAATATAAGTATATAAAATAATTAAAGTTAGAATAAAATAAATCATATGAAAAATGGTCAATATCTGTCAGCTTCTGAATGAAATAAAGAAAAAAAGTTATGAGGAATTGCAGATTTAATGTTTATTTTAGACATTTTAACAAAAATAATTTACGAAAAAAAGTAGGGCCGATTTTCCTCTCACAGCCAAAATGATGTGAAATGGTTTCTCCTAGAAAAAAATTATATCAAGCTCTTAATGTCTAATCAATTTAAAAAATATTACCTCTCGTATTTCGTGGGATAGCCTCTCTGTTTACAAACTTCGTCCAATATGCGGGGCATCGATTCCACTAAAGCTTTTGTGTACTTTGGCAGAATTTGGTTCCACTCCTCCTGCAAAGCTTTTTTAAGGTCCTGCCTGTTGTTAATTGAGTGCTTCCTGATGCCTTTTTCCAATTCTCTCTCTATGACATTTAAGTCCGGAGACTGTGGAGGTGTTTGAGTTACATGTGCGCAATTCCAAATGAGCCACGTTTGAACGAGTTGGGAGGAATGCTTAGGATCATTGTCCTTATAAAATCGAAAATTATCCCTTATATTCAATTTTTCTGCACTTTGTAGTAAGTGTCCTTTCAGAATATTCAAATACTAGTATTTGTCCATTTCCGACCCCTGCTTGCGACATACATGCTCATACCAGAACATGTCCACCTCCGTGTTTCACAGTGGCCCTTAAATGTTTTGGATTGAGCTCTGTTTTTGGTTGTATTCAAACGTATTTTTGCCCATCAGATCCAAGTAAATTGAATTTACTTTCATCAGAGAAAATTACGGTTTCCCAAAAAGCAGTATCCATTCTCAGATGCTCACGAGCGTAATCAATCCTGCGCAAACTGTTTTTGCGATTCATAAAAGATTTCTTCCGGGCAACTCTATTATTTAAATTGGCATTCCTGAGTGTCCTTATAGTTTGGGGGTTGCTATTTCTGCCAACAGTCCTTTCAGCAAACTCTGCCAATTTGGGGGCACTCAATGTAAGATCCTTTTTTGACTGTCTCACGATCCAACGGAAATACGTCTCAGGAAAATTTTATTGTTAGCTTTTTTGACTCAATTTCCTACACCATTTTCGCGCAAAAAACCTTCAATAATATGCTGAATCTTTAAAGCACTCCTTTTAACAATCTCAGCAAATTTTTTTTGACATTTTCCGTTGTTGAAATTGTTTATTATCAACTCTCGCTCTTCAATAGAAGTGTAATAACCAGGGCTGTGGAGTCGGAGTTGGAGTCAGGAGTCAGGAGTCAGAGTCGAGGAGTCGAACAATTTTTAATGGAGTTGGAGTCGGAGTCGAAGCTTATTTTCATCAGCCGACTCCGACTCCACCAAGCCTAAAAACTTCTGGACCAGTTTTTCAATTTTTGACTGGATTGGGAAGAAGCTAAAAAACTTCTAGAGTTGCTATATCAACCTTATATAATGACCATATATATATATATATATATATATATATATATATATATATATATATATATATATATATATATATATATATATATATATATATATATATATATATATATATATATATATATATATATATATATATATATATATATATATATATATATATATATATATATATATATATATATATATTTCAGGCAGATGACCTTACACCTGGTTTTAAAAAAAATCGAAAATTATTATCTCTCGCCTTTCAAAAATGAATGAAAACTTGGTCGATGCATTAAAAAATTCCCTTCTTCATAGAGAAATTTATCTCTTAGCTAATGAATTCCTTTTAGCTACTATATATATATATCCTTCAATCCGGGTTATCCTGATAGAACATCAGCAAGCGCGTGCTAAAATTGCGTTATGCGATTTAACTATTCGTTGAAAGGATATACGGAAAGTAAAGCCATGGCTAGACTGCAGCAGGGAACCATTCAGTCGTCGTCACTTCCACCAAGTACTGAAGTTTATGATGAAGATGAGTTCGAAAAATATCTTGACGAACAAGAACGAGCAAAGTGGCAGCGCTTAAGTTTTGAAAAAAGTGACGAAGGAGGAAATTCATCGCAACTGGAAGCCTTCACATTGGTTTTTCATAGGGCACTGAATGGTGTTGGGAAGTTTGACCGAAGTTTAACTTTGGAAGTACACTGAAAAAAATCCACATGGTGCCCAGAGCCATGTAACATAGCGCATTATTTATGGCGCCATACGCTATGTACATAGTACTCTGAGCTATGCAATATGGCTCCCAGCGCCATAATGTCACAATCTACATAGCGCGTGGTCCTATGTAACATGGCGCAGCATTTATGGCCCCACACGCTATGTACATAGTGCCCTGAGCTATGCAGTATGGCTCCCAGCGCCATAATTACATGGCACAGAAATTATGGCCCCACACGCTATATTACATAGTGCCATGAGCCATGTAATATGGCTCATGGCACTCCAATTATAACTCGCAGCCATGCTGTGTGAGGGAACGTATAAATGTCAGCAAGTGACGTTAGAGCTTGTGTCTACATAATTGACTCATTTTGAACTTCGATACTTTTTTAATTTTCACACTGGAGCAGGAACATTCAATAGTGAGTATGTTGACTCGAATTTATCGAATTTATATTTGGTGGAATTTATATTTGGTGCACTGAAAAAACACATAGCGCCAGACGCCATAGTTTATAGATTTCTGGCGCCATGTACATAGTCGATTTCAGTCGATTTGTGATAAAATATAGCACCACACGCCATAGTACATAGGAGCAGACGCTTTGCTTATAGCCCTCCACGCCATGTACTATAGTCCTCCACGCCATGCACCATAGTCCTCAACGCCATGTACTATAGCCCTCCACACCATATACTATAGTCCTCCACGCCATATGCTATAGTCCTCCACGCCATACACTATAGTCCTCCACGCCATGTACTATAGTCCTCCATGCCATGTAATATAGTCCTCAAAGCCATATACATGGCGTGGAGGACTATAGTACATGGCGTGGAGGGCTATAAGCATAGCTTCTGCTCCTATGTACTTTTCGCCATATATTATGGCGTAAATCGACTATGTACATGGCGCCAGAAGTCTATAAATTATGGCGTCTGGCGCCTTGTGTTTTTTCAGTGTAGAAGATGCCATAATGAAGTATCCCGAGAGCGGCCAAAATGCAGCATTGCTCGTAACGGCATTACCCCCGACTCAAGTATCTGTGGAACGCTTGTTTTCTGCAATTAGAATAACTGAATCGGATTTAAGAGGAGCGATGAAGTCAGATCTGATAGAAGCAACATTATTTTTAAGAACTAACTCGAATTAAGTGTTTTCTACGTTTTTATATTAGTGTGTGAAATGTAATAGGAATATTTTCTATTTCGAAATATATATCTTTGACAATATAGCGTAGTTTATAATTTAATATTACTAAAGGAAACAAACTAGTAAGAAAATATGTATGATCTAATTGTAAGACAAAAAACGATTTTAACCTTCTGGCTTTAACTTTATATTAGAGCTACGAATATTTGGAGTGGAAGTACGGAGTCGGAGTCGTTACTCGGGAGTCGGAGTTGCAAATGTTAGAAGGCTTATCTTTGGAGTCGGAGTCGGAGTCACAAGTTTTTCTTCCCGACTCCACAGCCCTGATAATAACCCATTCCCAATTAACCGTAGTATTGTTCTTTACAGAATAATGATTTCGTTCAAAATCCAAGGTCTGACTAATAGTCAACATGTCTGCGATGCGATACTCTTCCGTCACAAACGGATTACTGGAACTAGCGGTTCTTTTTCTAGGAAAAACCATTTCACATTATTTTGGCTGTTAGGTCAAAATCAGCTCTATTTGGGTTTTTATTAGTTTTTATCGTAACGGATTATATTTAATTGTTATTTTTTACTTAAATGATAAATACACATTATATTTGCAATTCCTGATAAGTGTTTTTCTTTACTTAATTCAAAAGTAGCCAGATATTGATCATTTTTCTTAAGATACTTGGCCACATCATTTTGGCTATTATCCACTGTATGTATATAAATTTAATATACTTGTGTATGTACAAAGATTTTCACAAAGGCTTCAAAAATCAGTAAAAAAAAAGTATTTTTTCTTGAATTCAAAGAATATTCAAAAGTCTCGTATTGCTCTAACATAATCTATTGCCGTGTTCCATTTTTACTAATTAGTACTTGCAAGTACTTGGGAATAGAGCACAAAAGGAACGCCATCTTCGTTCATACGAGCAGATTCTAACCTGTCAAATTATATGCAGTTTTCAAATGTAAAACAGTTGAAAATAAAGGGAGAAAATAACGAGTATAAAGTACCACAATCGATAAAGAATATAAAAGTAACTAGCAGAAAATTACCGCTTTTAACTTTCTTCACATTAAGACGGCTATTTCTAAGCTCCTAACTACCAAAACATTCAACATAACCATGAAAAAACCAAAACCACCTATTGACAACTAAATAGCCACCTCACGGCAAAAAAAAGGCGTAACTACTCATGAACTACTCGGGAACGAGAGCGCGAGTAGTTGGAAGTAGACAGAAGTACTTGCAAGTACTAAATAGTAATAATGGAACACGGGCTATGTAAACATTTCCACTCAGGCAATTTCAAAGAAAATTCATCGCCAAAACTCGAATACATAAACTTTGAGTTTCAGTAAGTGTAAACAACCGAGTATAATTGATGGCTATAGAAAATCTTTCGAATTTATCGCGCAACATCAAATTTTCCACAATCATCCCTTCACTGTTATGAACTGGTTCAAACAGTGCTGAAAGATGTAATAAATTATTATGTTTGCATGTACCGTAAACGGTTTGGCTAAATAATGATTCAGAGCATGTATGAATAAAAAAACCAGGTTTGGTTTATGAATTGAATTACATACATACATACATATGTATGTACATATACGTATGTATGTATGTACACATAGTCACAAAATTGAAGGCACAATCTATATAAATGCCAAAATCTTATTCAATGTTACTACAATTGTAGTAAATTTATCGAATTGGCATTTTATTCTGTTTGTGCGTAATCTTCTTTATAAATGTACACCAAATAAATACAAAAAAAGTCGAATCTATCATAAAGTTTGCTATTTTGATGTCAACTGTACCACTTGCGAGCTACACAAAATTGAAGGCACACGTACATCTAACTAGATATTTCGTAGAATTTGATGATGCAATTACTTTTCATTCTTTACAAATATTGAGTTTTAGCTGAACGTTAGTGACTAGTTGAGTTAAGTGTGATGTTTTTAAAAAAAAAATAAGTATTTGTACATAAATAAATAAACAAAAAGCTGAAAAGGATAAACAGAGAGAAGAAACCACAGTTGCGGAAAGAAAAATTATTACTAAGCTTGTTTGTGAAGGTAAAACATATCGAGAAGAAGGAAAAATAGTTGGGAGCTCATTTTCTTCAGTAAGAACTGTAGTCAACAAATGGAAAAATGACGGAACTTTAATTAATAAAACGGGACGCGGACGAAAAAAGTTACTGTCAGTTAAAGATGAGGAATACATTCGACGGGAAATAGAAAAATTTCCAAAGAAGCCGATAAACCATTTGAGGGCTGAAGTTTCTCATATGATCCAAAAACGAATATCCAAGGAAACTATTAGAAGAACATTGCAAAACCATGGTTTTAATGGAATAATAGCCCGTAAAAAGCCATTTATTTCAGAAACAAATAGAAAAAAACGGTTAGAGTTTGCGTAAATGAGGGTCCAGATTACTGGAAAAATATAATATTCAGTGATGAAAGTAAGTTCAACCTATTTGGCTCTGATGGCAGACAAATAGTTTGGAGGAAAGCAAACAGCGAGCTAAAGAAAAAAAATTTGTGCGGAACCGTAAAACATTGAGGAGGTAATGTGATGGTTTGGGGCTGCATGTCTGCAGGAGGAGTTGATAACATGGAATTTATTGAGACCACTATCGATAAATTTCAATACCTCGATATCCTGAAAAGGAATTTAAAATCAAGCGCTTTTAAATTAGGACTATCGGATGTGTTTTGGCTTCAACAAGATACTGATTCAAAGCACACCGCACATATTGTAAAGATGTGGCTGCTTTATAAAACGCCAAAACAATTAAAAACTCCACCTCAGTCCCCAGACCTTAACCCAACAGAACATTTGTGGTCAGTACTTGAGCAACAAATACGAAAATTTTCAATTGCGAATAAATCCGAGCTGAATTCAATAATAGCCAAGGGAATGGCAAAATATTAGCCCAACCATAACAAAAAAGTTAGCGGAAAGTATGCCTAGAAGACTAGCAGCAGTAATCAAAGCCAACGGATATCCAACTAACTACTAATAATAAATTATTTTATATTTTTCTTGTGATCTTGGAGTTTGTGCCTTTAATTTTGTGCCTTGAATTTTTTTGTTAATTTTTTCTTTTGTTACTTAATTCTTTAAAAAATTTAATTTAATAAATTTTTTTATTCATTTTTGTATTTTTCGTCTTCAATTTAATAAAAAATAAAAAAAAATTGTGATAATAAAGTGACATTAGTTTATATACGATTAAGAGTTTTCATATTTATTGCTTGTGCCTTCAATTTTGTGACTATGTGTATGTGTTTCGAATTTTTATTCAGCTTATAAAGGAGGTTGATTTCAGGGGGTGAATTTTCCCATATTTTACAATTATTTTCATAAAATAGCAATAAAAAACGCCTAAGCACTTTTGAGTTCATGTCTATTATTTCATGCTCGTTGTTTCCTTTAATTTTTATATGAATCCCGAATGTGTTGAAAGGTGCGTATTTAATTCGTATTCTAGCTTATAAGGAACGGACGTTAAGAAACCAACCTAGTTGTTTTGTTACCTAGCTAGTTGACATCGTCACCTTCGCGTCCATACCAAGGCCACTGTCAACATTATGGTGGCCTGTCCTGTTTCTGTCTCACTTTCATTACTCAGTTTTATCACTTGTCAGCAGTATCGCTGGACTATCTACTTGATTAACTTTACGTTTTAATGGAATTGAGCAGGAACGCCACCTTGATGCAACTCTAATGACAATTGATTCGAATCGCTATAGAATTTTCATTACGGTCTTATCGACATTGTAATTCGCGTTTAACCCGTTTAATTGGCTACGCACTGAAATGAAATGAATTTTTGTCGTCAACTTCTCTATTCAATTTATTCATGTAACTCCACGTAGGTTGAAATGAATTCAGTCTTGGAAGTATTCAAAGCGATTGGTGATAATAAGTAATGTTATGCAATTCTAGAAATTTTTCACGGCATTTCAAGGTTTCGCAGAGGTTGATTCTAGCTAATGACTAATTCGAGGAAAAATAACGGGGAATTGTGATACAATTTATATTATTAGAGAGACAGAGAGAGAGAGAATCAAGTTCATCTATACGAGCAATAGTAAAATGCTTGAGTTCTGATTACCATGGCATTAGTGGATGTTAACAATAAGTCATTCGGATATTTTATAAAACAAAAAACAGTTTTCAACAGCTTATTATTACACAATATCACTTAATATTCGTGTTGATACAAATGAAATTCAATTTCTGAAAATTTATGTATGTAAGTGTAGTGAAAAGTCACCGGTAGTCAGCCGTTTACTAGTACTCAGCCTTTTTGGGGTTGAAATATTCAGAAAAAAGATAGGTACCAGCTGGGTATAGTTGGAAGTATTATGGTTAAAATGTTTAACAACAGTGTTGTTTATTTCACTCAGAATGGAATTACTACATACATACATATGTAGCTCCTCGAATTGCACTGTAAGCAACATTCATAATAAAGTTGTCTATGAGCCTATTCGGATCTGTTCTGTGCTGTAGTTTTTCACCAAAAGGCATAGTTTCTAAAACTGATGAGCTTTTTCATGGATTTTCGATTTTATTATTGGTTTTAAATTTTTTTTTATCAACAAGTGTGTTTTGATTGTACGGTAGGTATTAGTGAGAATTTTATTTGATATTAACTTTTGGATATCATATTTTGATGTATTATTCAATTGCCAGCCAGCCCCGGCCGAGTACTGGTATTTCATGAAATTTCAAGGAAGTTTTTTAAATTTTTGCAGCAGAAAGATCCAGACAAGTTGTGTGACAAACATGCTGTTTTCGATGGAAATATATCATACCATCTTCTGTATGATACGGTTACGTGAAAATTTCCATTCATAAGTAACAAGAGACTTTGACCAAATTTGTATTGCTTCGCGTCTGTCTTTTTTCGTTCCTTGCTGAAATGCTAGCATTGTCTCGCTTTAGTAGGTTAAAAATAAGCCGTGATGGATCGGTCTACGAATGATTCGAGAATGAAAGAAAATTTCGATCGGTTCATTCAATATTGCCGTTGTGCTAGTTTTATGTGAACGTGACTTTCGATAGTTGTATTGCTCACATAAAAAACAGCACGTCATGATTGTATATTTGAGACATGAGTAAAATCTTACTGGCTATCCAAAAACTAAAATTTGTCTAATGTTAGTTTTTAGAAATGAATT
The DNA here is from genome assembly GCA_947369275.1 of Nemotelus nigrinus. Lineage (NCBI taxonomy): Eukaryota > Metazoa > Arthropoda > Insecta > Diptera > Stratiomyidae > Nemotelus > Nemotelus nigrinus. The sequence goes on along the minus strand of OX376372.1, from coordinate 51,244,136 downwards.
CTGTCGTGCAAAGAAAAAAGTGATAAGCGCCAGAATGCAATTTTTGGGTTAATTTCATGAGTGATTTAAGGTTTTAAGTTTAGGTTAATTGATTTAGGTATTACAAGGACTATCATAATTTACAACCTGCCAGAAACAATGAAAATGGTTTTCGCAAATGTTAAATTTATCCGTTTAGTCTTGGGGCAGTAGGTTACTCGAAATGTATGTAAAACAACACCGGAAAGCTGGCAAAATAAAGTAGAAAAAGTTTTTTTGATTTGCATCTTAAATCTCAAAATGAAAATGGCTGCCACATCTCTTGTAGAATTATAAATTATCTTAATGAAAAATTATCACTTCACATGGTATTATTGAAAGTACTAAAAGTAAATGAAGCCTAAATATTGATAACGGTGCTCAATGAAGCTACATATATATTTTCCAAAATTTGAAAGTGGAAAAAATAATCTTATCAAGGAAACTTTAAATTACCTTCCTACAGCAAACAAGTCAAAATATTGATGATTATCAGCACCAGAAAATAGGTCAAAAAATTTAGAGTCCTCGAAAATGGCGACCGAACGTCTTCGATGAAAATATCATCAGAAGAGTAGAGGAACTTTTAAAAGTAAAACTAATACGAAAGAAAAAAAAGAAGAAAGCGGGTATTTTAATAAGGAAGTAACATTACAACTTCAGCAAGCAAATGCTCGAAAAAAGTCCAGGAATGGATTTTCATGAAAGCGATAAAAAACATAAGGCTCAAAATAAGAACTGCATACTTGTCACTAAAATAAAATATACCACCTGTGAAGATGAAACGATAGGTGGCATTAAAAATAAGCAGTTCGAAAAAATTCGGTGTGATCGTTATCCAGCCTGGCGCAAATTAAAAAGAACAGAGTTTGTCGGTAAAGTTTATAAAAATATTGCACATAACCCAATCGTGTGTCAACAATGCAATGACTTTGAAAAATTTTTTAAATCAAGGTTTAAAAGTTTCAGTATTCACGTTTCAATTTAAACATACTTATACCATTTACCTCCTTACTCGACCCAGATAAATTTTCTTCCTCACGGAAACTTGGTTTTCAAACTCTATTATTAGCAGTGAAGTTCTTCCTCTGCACCAGGTATTTCAAGTCAATCGAGATTGTTCTATTTCTAATAAATCATATGGTGGAGCTGTATTGATTGCCATTCGCGAACTCTATTGTAATTTTCATCCTTCTCCTCTTGTTGAACGTGTGATGGCTCGTATTTGCTTTCCTAAAAACCATCACTTAATAATTCTCGCTGTATATGTTCTTTGTAACAGTTCTGTGTGCAAACATTTGTTTCCTGAAAAATTTTCTTACCTTCATAAATTTTTTCCTTTGAACCCATAAATAACCTGTGGTGATTTCAATATGCCTTACGTTTACTTGCATCCAGTTTCAAATTGCATCAGGTTTAATAATCAGCTCTTCACAGTACTTTCGTCCTTCCTTTCGTTTAACTCTCTTTCGCAGAAAACACTACGCGTAACTTAAATGGTTGTATTCTTGACCTTATCCAATCTATGATTCTTTCTACTGCTATGTCTGTATCAGCGTTGCCAGATTTTTCTTTTGCCAAGTCGGGATTTTGGGTCTTTTTGAGTGAAAAAAGCGGGATTCTTTCGTCGAAAGCGGGACATAGTAAAAAACGTATATAATCAGAAGTTTTTAAATATTTATCTTTTTATTTGAGTTTAAATTGCGTTTACGTGACAATAGATAGCAAAAATAGCTATAGAAAATGTATTTTAATAAAATTATGATATTTTAAATCAGATTTACCCTATCGTTAAATAGTTACGTCTTATTTGTCTTATGAATAAAATAAAAAAAAAACAGAAATCAAAATCAAAAAAGATTTGTTCATTAGAAAACTATGGCGTTTCAAACAATAGTCTGATGAATGCGTGTTACAAATTGCAACTTACAATAAGAGAATAATTATTTGTAAGAATTACTTATTCATGATATTTCTGTAAAGATTTCACTTCTATTAAAGTTTCCTTTTTCTCCTTAATAAAGATGAAGAACTCTTCACAGGATAGCTGTAGATTAAACTGGATGAGTAATTCTGCTTTCATTAAATTTACGGAGCATTTATTTCTGGCTTCCGACCATTTTAAATTCATCTGAAAAAAAAAACGCGTTCAGAAAAGCAGTTTGATGTTGGGATACTTAATATGAAAGACACTAGTTTAAACATATTCCTGGTATTTTTTTGGAAATGTTGAAAGAGCTGGTGCCATTTCTGTGCGATGGTGGCAGTGGTGTCTTTGCAATTTCCCACTAATAAGTCCAAGGATGATTTCAACAAGTTAAATTCTTCATATAAGTTATCTAGCGAAATATCGCCTGTCAATTTTATTAAAGATACAGCATTTTCAATAATGTCAAAACTAACTTCACTTTCCAGCTTTATGAATTTAAGTCTAGAAAAAATATTTTCATCTGAAAAATTATAACGTTTGTCTATATATTGTTGGCAATTTGTGTAAAAAGTTTTGAAGTCTTCGATGGCTTTGGTCCGTTCAGATTCAACCAATTTATTTAAAATCTGTTTCGTCTGGCTTTTGAGTCAGCCTTGAGCGGAAGAGTCAGCCTTGAGCGGAATGACTCATGCATTTCTGTTATGGCAATATCATATCCTTGAAACTCTTTCACTAATGTACCAAAAGCGCTCATAACATTATGAACAAAATGCAAGTAGGTTAGAGTTTTTGTTTCCTCTGCTTCAGAGTAAAAAATCTTTTCAATGGCTCTCGCACATGACTCTCGCTTATCAAAGTAGCTTTTCAAAGCAGGCCAAACTTTGATTACTCTCTCAACAGCAGGACAGAGCGACAGAAATCTTATACTTACGCGGCGTAATAATTCGACCCACTCCATTTCCGTATTTTCAAATATCTTCATCAATTCCGCACGACGTTTAGCTGAATGTGAAAAATGGCCGTATATTTTTAAGATGATAGCTTCTACATCGATGTCTAATCTATCACATGCAAATTTGCTCATGTTATGCAAGATGTGAACTGAACAGTTAGCTTTTAAAAATTTTTTTCATTTTGGGCAACGAGATTCATGAAAACAGAATGATTTGAACCAAAGTTTACATTTGTATTTTCAGCACCATATGATGTTACTTGCGATAATTTTAAGTTATGTTTATCCAATGTTTCACAAAGTACCTTCGTTATTTGGTCGGCAGTTTCGTCATTACTCTCCATAAAATTTATTAATTTGTTTTGTATTCCTTTGTCGAAACTGAAATATCGTACACATATTGGAAACATTTTCCGGTCTCCATCCGAAAAAATCGAAAAAAATAAATCTTCTTTTAAATTTTGAATTACGTCCTTCAAAGCTTCTTTTGCCAATACTTCATAAACTATTGCTTCACTCTTTGTCCTACCACATTTAACATTCTTAGCTATCTTAGAATCGGCATACATGAGAGATGATAACTTTTGAAAACAATCCATACTATTGTAGCTTAACGAATGTTTAACGGTGTGATATATAGAAGTAATTTCTGCGGTTGACGTTTTGTACATAATGTCATCGCGATCACGATCAAATGTGGAAGTACCTGGTGCCTAGAAATAGCTAGTTATGTTTCTAACAGCGCGAGAGAACTCGTGACCTTCGAGTGACTACTTGTTTTTGAATGCTTCAATACGTCGTTTAATCCACCATGAGAAATAGCAAACTCTTTTTTACACAGTTTACAGTAAGCTATATACGCATCCGACGTCACAATACACAACCAATTATAATCATTCTGCCAATTTTTACTGTATTTCGTGAGGCGATGTTTTCCTAGTTTGACTTTCTTCTTGGGGTAATGTTTTCCGGTTCCGAACAATCCGAAACATCACCATCTTTAAACGATTCTAATAAGTAAACTCCAGTAATTTACGAACAAAAACACGTAAAAGACTTGAACTTATGTTTGCTTAATGTAATTAAACTAAGTTACACACGCAATGCAACTCACTACTTGCTGGCTGCTTTCTAAGCACTAAAAAAACGGTATTCGTTATTTCTTCGTACGTAATCGTACGTTCTCGCGAAATAGAAATTTATAAACAACTGGAAATAAGAAAAGAGCGAAAGAGAAAGAGAAGATGTCGCGATCACTCGCACCGATTGCGTGACGCAACCCTCTCTCTCCCGCGCGCTTATCTTTATTACGCGCCGGGCGAGCAGCTAGTCCACACTTGTCTGTGCCAGCCGCCCGCGCTTCCTCAGCACGCTGCACGCACGGTCAAGTTATCCCCGAAAAGCGGGACTGAGCCTGTTCCGCGCGGGACATTTAATTTTGATTAAAAAATCGGGACGTCCCGCCAAAATCGGGACGTCTGGCAACGTTGGTCTGTATCCACCGTGTTCGACCCATATGTTTTAGTAGACGCTCACCTCTCTCTCTCTCTTTATGTCTACTGACATACTCCTCAGAAAAAGGAATCTCAGTTGTTCCTCGGTACAATTTTCGCAAGGCTAATTACCCAGGAGTGGCATCGGAATTTAAAAAGTTAACTGGTTTTCCTTCTTCCGTGGGTAAAATATTGACATGCATATTCCAATTTTTTTCCTTTCTTCAATGACCTTATTTCTACCTATACACTGAGCTTTTATCGCCGTAAATCTCCTCTTTGGTTCACCTTTTGTATTTTGAGGTAATCCAACATAAAAATGTTACTGGGAAGAAGTTTCGAAGATCGAATTCTACCTCTGTGCTTAACCTGTGATCATGGGCTAAAATCAGAATAAAGCAGGCTATGTACGATTATTTTGCTAGTCTGGAGTCATCTATTTCTTTTTACAATACTAAGCCTTTTTAGTCATACATTCGGCCTTTGAAGAAAAATACTTCCATCCCGAACCAAGTAACTTTCAATGGTTTCCAAGTAACTTTCAAGTAGAGAGAATCAAGGAATAATAGATTACTCAGAATTTGACGGAACCGCACCCTACAAGTTTTGTTATATAGTCCGGGGAAATCTAACATGGTGCTTCGGAAAAATTAGGGGAAAGCTGAATTTTGGTGTGAACTTTGGTACTGGCGTGTTGAACAAAATGCCAAAAGTCTTCATCGATCCGAATGCTGCGTCACTTTTTATACGGGGTCAAAGGTCACCAAAAGTGACCTTTCCTAAATATCTCAGTAACGGTTAGGTCTTTAGAAAAACCATGTATGACGAATTCGTAGCCTAAAAAATTTCCAACAAACAAGATCTTATATTTTTTTCTTGAAACCATAACCGTTTTATTGATTGAAACATTTGTTACTAACAGAATCTTCTTTCTCATGGCATGTTCATATTATCCAATTTTGATTACGACTTGGCATGTTTGTGAGTTTGTTTTTCTATATTTAAGAGGCGCATAGAAAAAACATACAAATAAACTTATCTACCAGACTCCAGGGTAGTTGGAAAAGTGTGCTCCGAAAAGTTCCCCCCTCCCCCTTTGCCATAAAATGGTATCCTTGAGCATCCATCCCAAATCTTCAGAAATGAGCTCGTTGCCTACTCTTTGCTCACTGTTGAACAAGATAGGATCACTTTTTATCCTGTTAATTGGCTACTCTTGACATCGCAGGACCAGCCCTACATCCACACCCTTCCCACATCCTACCCAACCCCGCAAACGAACCACCCCGAAATACCCGGTTTTTTAGTTTTTTTTTCCATACCGTCTTATGCCATGAACGATCAGGGCAAGGTCACGTAATTTCAGGTGCAAATTGGTTTGGACACGTGTCATGTCCCTTTGGTGCTATGCAGTCATCATAGAATAGGGGATAACCTGCATCGGATTGAGCTCCTATATTGTCAAGAATGAGCGTTTGCAGAATTATGCTATGATTTTATCTTGCTTTTTCATGCTCCTAGGCCCATGATATGTGACAAAACCTATTTTCACCTGCGGTTTTATTGTTTTGTCCTGCTCTTTCGTGGAATATCCCATAAATGATGCCGCAATACAGTTTTTTTCGGAGAAGAGAGTAGCGAGCAGATGTCCCTACAAGTTTTATGGCAAAGAGGGGCGGGGGGTGGTGGTAAATTTTCGGAGCACACTTTTCCACCTACCCTGGAGTCTGGTAGAGAAGTTTGTGTACATGTTTTTTTTATGCGCCTCTTAAACATAGAAAAACAAACTCACAAACATGCCAAGTCGTAATCAAAATCGGATAATATCAACATACCGATGAGAATGAGGGTGCTGTTAGTAACAAATGTTTAGATCGATATATCTCAAAAACGGTTATGGCTACAGGAAAAAACTATAAAATCTTTTTTGTTGGAAATTTTTTAAGCTACAAATTTGTCATAGATTGTTTTTCTGAAGACGTGACCGTTACTCAGATATTTAGGAAAGGTAACTTTTGGTGACCTTTGACCTCGTATAAAAAGTGACGCAGCACTCGGATCGATGGAGACTTTTGACATTTTGTTCAATACGCCAGTACCAAGGTTCACACCAAAATTCAGCTTTCCCCTAATTTTTCCTAAGTTTCGCCTTCTTTTATGTCGGATTTCACTGGGCTATATTCGTATATAGCCCAGTGATTGTACATACAAGTTAAGCAACTTTATCAGTTGTGCTATAAAAAGGAAACCACTTGAGCTATGTTCTGAACACTTCAGTGTATATTTTATTAATGATTCATATTAATGAAAATTATCTTTCTAATATTTTCTATTGTTTTCACAAATGTCATGAAGCTGCAAAAGGTAACTTGATTTGTCTGGTCGGTCTGAATATTTTGAACGTGCTAACTTACATATATGAGCTGCCTTTGATGAACCTTTTTATGTGGTCGAAATGAATGGCCGCTGGAAGATGTGGCGACGAAAGTTTATTAAGAGTAATTGGCTAAGAGGTACAAGTTGTTCCGCTGATAATTACAAGATCAAGAGCTGATGAATTTCCTTTTGGCGAATATTATGTGGGTTCAGGTGGAATATGTAGAAATATACATACATATGTACATATTTCTCGAACAAATTAGATCAAATAATATTCGACCAGCTTTGTTCGCTCTTACACAGTTATGCTGTGCATAGGGTGCAGATCACCATACATAATAAACTTATCAAAAGAATTCACAATGAGATTGAAATCGGACTCAAAAGTTGTAGCGATTATAATGATGCGAGTGGCCTTAGCACAACTTAGAACCAGACCGAAGTCCGAAACCAAGAGTGCTAAGGTCAGAAAGTAGAATGGCTGTTGCCATTCAAGAGGCAAAACAAAAAAAAAAGAATTGCCCCGAGAGCAGGGTGCCCTAGAAATGGCCGTGAAGGCCCCTCGTCCGCATTAGCGGAGCACCCTTTAACCAACCCCGACGGATGCTGGGGTGCCGCTTTGCTAGCTCGCTGCGGCTGGGGTGGGTTCTTGACAAAATGGGGATGGTTTGCTCTCACGAAAACGGGATGCTACGTATTATTTCATCCGTCATAATACAGTAGCCGCAAACTGGTATGTAAAAATACCCAAGGACCAAAAGGGGGCATCGTTCCGTAAAGGAAACCACCCATGGCTCTGCAACATGGGCTGACTAAGCAGACCCAGTGCTCGTGACAACGCACGGAGCCAGAACATTGAAAATCTAAAACGGGAAAATGGGAAAAAGGCTACCTCTCTTTACAAGGAACCCGGGTGAGGCAGACAGCCCCGGGCCCCCGATGTTAGTGGAGCCCTGACCCCGATGGTCTGGGGTCCTCCACCCTCTGATACTGGCCCCATATCAAAAAATTCAAAATTCAAAAGTTTACAAAAATCACGGAAACTACTAGTTGGGCCAGTATCCCTCCCTTTAAAGCAAAAGCTGAAAATACCGAAAAGATTCACGGACAAACTACATTATTATTTGTAGGCCAGCCAGGCCAAGCGCAGACCCTGAAAAAGAAGAGAACTTCTCGGGCTTTCGCCCAATAAGAAGACCGGTTGTTTCAAATTTAACTAAACATTTTTAATGCTGGTTCAACCACAAAAACAGAACTTAAGATACTTTCATAAAACTAGCTATTAATTCAAGTATTTAGCTTCTCGCACAAAATTTAGCTACGCTAGTACTATCTTAATACGGTCTTATTTCCTTTATCACGTCTCATCATATCTATATTCTGTTTCTCTTTTTTTTTTTTCGAAAAACAAAAAAAACCCCTTTGTTGTTTTTTTTTTCTGTAACATTGAAGGTCTCACGAGCTTTTGCTAGAGGAAAGTTGTTGCAACAAATTTCGTCGAACTACTATATACTAAACTTCCACCCGAGTGGCTTAACCAGTGAATACTTCCGCAGATCAGAAGTGCGATAACCGATCATATGTCATCCGAATTGAGATAGAACCGCATAAATAATAGTATTCCGCTTATAAGCCTATTGTGATTATTTACACAATACAGAAAAATGACTCATTCAAATTCAATATTTTAAGAAAACTCAAATTGAAACCATGATTTCCTTTATAGGTCAAATTTACGAAGTTCTCGTCAGTTTTTCATGCCAAAATTTGGACTATTGTTATAAGGACATATACCTGTGCGGACAGATGATGCAATGGGGATAGTACATTCTTGCAGGAACTATGGATGCTCCATAGAAAACCGATTATCATAGGGAAGCACCACGTATGAATGCTCTTTTTTTTTCTTTTAGATTTAGCCGTCTCTAACAGTATCTTTTATACTTCCAATAATCGACAAAAAAAACAACATAAAGTTGTATCGCATGGTAATTGCTCATGCAATAAGAGAAAAATAATTGAGTGAAATCAAAGTTTCTTTCAGTTTTCTTATAACGTTCAATATCTGGTCTAAGTAATTCTCTTCTAGGACAATTTTCTTACACAAAAAAACCTCTCCAAGCTTCTTAGAGCATTCTAAATTAAAAATCTTCGATTTGTGGAACTTCTTAGTCTAAGAATTCGAATTTTTTTATCTTGAGTACCACGGCAGAAAGTCAGACTAATAACATAGCAATAGATTAAATCGAAACAATTCTGAAGTTAGAAAGTTTGCATAGTATTCTATAGATCCTCTTCATAATCGAAAACTTCATATGTGGATATATTGTCTATTTCTTCAAAAGGAAGACTGACTATTATTATTTTCAATTAGAATGATTATATACGCCAATGTTGACTGTGGTCTAGTTAATAGCTTAAAGAAGAGTTAAGCATGTATTAGTTTAGATTCCTTTCGTAGAAGTATTTTTTTTTTTTCCAAAACAATTTGAGAATAATATAGTACATTGTAACGACTAAACATAAAAAATAAATGTTAAAATCATAGAGGTCACGTTACACGCAATAGGATATCATGTGCACTATAAATAGCCTGATGTGATGCACATTGCTGCATGTTCTCATGAATTTAAATGCGATTGCATTTATACGATAAGTGCTCCATCATCTACTGGTTTGAAATATTTCCCGTCTCCAAACAAAAATCATGTCCTCCGGGCCTCCGCCCGCAAATCCTCTTGGTACGGTATCCGTGAGTGCTGATTTTAAACTTGTAGTACGTTTCCTTCTAAAAAAAAACTAACTTGGACACATGAACGCATCTGTACACTCTCCTTTAAAGCTGCGATCGCCTGTGACACAGTTGAATCCATTATTAGATATTCCGATCGCTTCGGTTCTAGCAACTGTGTTATTTTCGAATTCAGATGCGCAGACGGTGCACTGAAATATCTCGTCTGCAAGGGCCGTATTAATATCGAGCAGGTCCCCACTCTCGCCCTGGCACTCAAGCAGAATCGTTAGGTCGCCCTGTCGAGTAACTTTGCGCTTGATTTCCTTATTTAGGTCATGGAGCGCCAAATCTTCGTCGAAAATCACTTTGAAAAATCCCCTTGACTTGCTCGATACCAAAAAACAAAAGTGCAAGGGGCAGCACATAAACAAATTTTCAGCGAAGAATTTAATTGATAAATGATTTTCACATCCGCTTGTCAATGTACTCACGTGACGCCGACTTTTCATCCGTATTGGAGTAAAAATGGAAGATTCACTGTATTTTTGAACCTTTGCACGCTTTCGCTCCCACGAACCCGAAATTTATAGAGGTTCCGCATGAAAACTGCATGTGGAATTTTCCAGCGAAAAACAATTAAATGGCACATGCAAAGAACCAAACACTGGCACAATGACTCGGCCGTCGCCAGAGACAATCCTCAAGCAAATTGCCATGCTGTGTAAATTACACAGAAATCACAGTCAATGTATTTGAACTAGACAAAAGATAAGCCGACTGAAAGGTCCGATCTTTAGCGCCACTACACAAATAGAATCCGTTATATTATAAGAACAATACTTTCGTTCGACATCTAATGCTCTCAAATTTTCGAATCGAATTCGCACTAACTTATTTACAGAGCACACCCTTTTCCGATCGGATCTGTGTTCCCGACATTTTCTAGCACTTGCGCGAGGACAGAACTAAACTCGCAATCACAAGGGAACAATCTTTTTGCTGGGCATATGTTGGATTCGTTACCAACGCACAATTTTCACAAATCGATTAATGCGTATGGGAACGGGTTCTTAACTCTTTGATAGCACTAGCGCACACCAGAATACGTCTAATTTTCACGAAGCACGTCCTGTAGCCGTCAGGAATTTTCAGTATCACCCGAAATGTTAGCGGTTCAGAAAAGTTTCCGCGTGGCGAATCGACAATGTAACGAACGGCGATCTCGATCTTGACCTCCTCCGCCACGCCAAACGACCCGTCGCTCTGGCGACTTCCAATCGACTGTCCCGAGCTTATCAGCTCCAGCTCGCAAGGCGCGTTTGAGTCGCAAAACAAGATCCCGTTAGAACTTGTTGCTACTCGAATTCAATAACAAGGTCGCCGGGGACATACGGGACTTATTATTGACTCAAATTGAAATATGTTCAATTTGAAAAGAAAAATATGTAGCCATTTCGAGCACATACAGTGTGCGGCGAAATTTCGTGTCCAGTAATTTCGTACAAAAATTACTGGATGCTACAACACAGATCTTTCCACAAGGGCGAGTGCGTGGAAAGAGCTGAAGGATGGATGTAATGTGTGAAAGACACTGACGTGAACAGGTGATCAAGTCTTTTACTATCCAATCTTTTAGATTTATTGCGTGAACTAGTGAGCAATTAAAAGGGGTAATTTTTACTGAAAGGAATTATCGTGAACAACGTATACTGACTTAATAATGAAAGTATCTTTGGTAGAGGAGATGGTGAACGAGGTGAACATCCTAGATACTTTTCAATTGAAACAGGAGTGACACCTGAAATAGGCGCAAATGGACGATCTCCAAATGAAATTTGGAAATAGATCGTGAACTGGTGAACTAGTGGGTATATCACTTAGTGATGTCTTTCGCGTGAAAGACGCCCACTGATCGTCCATTTTGATCGGCCAGCTGGTAATAAGCACCGCCGATCTTCTTAATTACCTTACTAGGTAAGAACTTCCGGTCCAGCTTTGCATTGTAGTGCGCGGCTGCGTCACTTTGCCGGAAGTTGCGCCTGTAGACCACTTCGCCAGGCTGGTATGTAACCACCCTGGAACGAAGATTATAGGCCTTGGCATTGCGAGACTGGGCTTGGGTGGTGAGGTCGCGGATGGTCTGGCGTAGAAGGGCCAGGTGGTCAGGAGGTGGCAGAGTGGTCTCGGGGTCATCCAAAAGATGGAGTTGCCGCAAAAGTTGGTAAGTGCGGCCATGGGTGACCATAGGTTGCCCGAAGACTGCCTGATAAGGCGAAGTTCCTATGGTTGCGTGAGGTGCTGAACGTAGCGCGCAGGTTATTTCTGAGAGTTTACCGTCCCATTCCTTTTGAACGGGATCAATGTACGAACGGATTGCCGCTAGTATGGAGCGGTTGAGACGTTCCGAGGCATTGGCTTGAGGGGAATACACGGCGGTGAAGGTATGTCCGATACCGAATTCCTGTAGAAAGGTTTGAAAGATGGATGACCGAAATTGTACACCATTATCTGTTACGACACTCTCCGGGACTCCAACAAGGTGAAATACCCTTTTCCTCAGGATGTCGATGACTGCTTTCGCAGTGAATTTCCGAAGCGGCTCTACGAAGGGGAATCGCGAAAGATGGTCTAGGACGATGAGAGCTCCAATGTTGCCAGACTTGGACCTAGGGTAGGGGCCGATAATGTCGATGTACAAGCGCTGGAATATGCGCTCGGGAACGGACTGCAGCGTCATTGGTGGACGAAGGGTGTGTGAAGGGGCTTTGGTGGTTTTGCATGTAAGGCATGATCCCACATATTCACGCACTTGAGCGGCCATTCGTGGCCAATAAAACCATTGACGTAGTCGCCCGAGGGTTTTGGCCACGCCACCATGCGCACTCAAGGGTGGGTCATGAGCTCCCTTCACTAATTCTGCCGTCATTTCTGACGGCACCCACAACTTCCAGGCCAACTGGTCTTGACGTCCGTTTCCGGTCGCATACTCAGTCCGCTTGTACACGAACCCGTCTACAACTTTTAGGTCCGGCAGTTGGTCTTGATCTGCCTGGACTTTAGCCGCCAGCTCCGTATAAGAGGCACTTTTGAAGTGGGGCGACTCTAAGTCTAGCTCCATTGGAGTCTCCTCGCCTTCTGCCGGCATCAACGCCTCGGCAGAGAACATGCGCGACAAGGAGTCCGGCACTACGTTTTGGCTTCCCTTTCGGTGGACAATTTTGAAGTTGAAACCTTGAAGTTTCAAGGCCCACCGGGCTAATCGTCCATTAAGGTCTGGTTGGTTCATTAGCCATTTTAGGGAAGCATGGTCGGTCACGATTTCAAATTCGTGACCTTCCACGTAGGCACGGAACTTCTTGATTGCCAACACCGCTGCCAGACATTCTTGCTCAGTGACGGTGTAATTTCGCTGAGCGGGATTCAGTTTGTGGGACATATAAGCGATGGGGGCTTCAGCTCCGTCTTCGGTGCGCTGCACCAGCACGGCACCGACTCCATGTTGACTCGCGTCACATTGGATGGAGAAGGGCATGTTGAAATCTGGGCTGTGCAGCACTGGGGCTGAAGCAAGGCTGTGTTTCAATTGCTTGAAAGCATTTAGCCTCTCATCGGTCCACACAAACTGACTCCGCTTAGAAAGCATGTCTGTCAGTGGTGTTGACAATGACGCATATTCCCTGACGAAGCGCCGATACCAACCGCAGATTCCTAGAAATTTTCGGAGTTGCTTCGTGGTAGAGGGAAGTGGGAAATCCATGATAGATTTCACCTTGTCAGGATCAGTTTGGATAGTGCCCCCACCAACAATGTGGCCAAGGTACTTGACGTCTCGCAAGAGGAACTTACTCTTTTCCACATTGATGGTGAGGCCAGCTTGTCTCAAATGGAAGGCGACCTGATGAAGTACCTGAAGGTGCGCGTCGAACTCGTCTGTGATCACCAACAGGTCGTCGAGGTACACAAATACCTGGTGCTTGAGTTGGGGTGGAATAACCTTATCCATCAGCCGTGACATCGTTTGGGGTGCATTACACAACCCAAACGGCATCACGACAAAATGGTAAAGGGGTCGACCGGGCACAGTGAAGGCTGTCTTCTCTTTCGACTTCTCCTCTAAAGGTATTTGCCAGAAGGCATCCTTTAAATCAAGGCTAGATATGAAATTTGCCTTAGGGAGTCTGCTGAGAATTCCATCGATCAGCGGCAAAGGATAGGCATCCTTCACTGTGACCGAATTGAGCTTCCGGGCATCCAGGCATAGGCGTACTTTCGAGGGCTTTACCACCAACGTTACCGGCGAAGACCATGCACTCTTCGACTCTTCGATTACGCCCAACGCTAACATCCGGTCAATTTCCTGATATAGGAGCTTTTCGACAGCTGGTGACACAGAGAAATGTCTCTGTTTTATAGGTTTCTGGTCACCAGTGTCGATTTCATGACGGATGAGCGTAGTCTTTCCCAAGCCCTCAACAACAAACGAAGGAAAGCAAGCAATCGCAGACCGAAGTCTGCGATGCTGCTCCTGTGTGAGAGGGTGGGCGCAATCGTCGAGTGCGTCGAGGCTGTTGGTGGTGTCGACCTGTGGTGGTGGCGCAAACAGGTCTGTGGCCAGGGCGAAAAGACGGACGAAGTCCACTCCCAGATAGAGATTCTGACTGAGAGTGAGTATTATCCACAGCGTCAACGTCTTGGTGAGCCCCCGGAACGTGATGTCGGCTGATACTCGGCCTACGGCTTGATGTTGTGTGCCGTCAGCTGTTTTCAACCCGAGAGAAGCTCTTTTCCAGGGAAAAGCGTTCCTCTCGAGGAATGAGCGGGCTAGATCAGCCGCCATCACGCTCACGTTGGCTCCCGTGTCGATCAAACCCGATGTTAGTTGGCCGAACAACAGAACCTGAGCGTACGGTCGAACGTCACCTGGAGGCACGTTCAACAGAGTCGCACAATCCAATTGATAACGCCAACGACGGAACTGAGCGTAAAAACGCCTCATTCTCAGCGTTGAGCGTTTAGGTGTTTTAAGAGGTTGTCTAATGGTGTCAATTTCAGAATTAAAAATTCGGTTTCGGACCGCCGTATACTTCCGCCATCTTATGTGATATGGCAGAAAAGCCAAAGGTGTAGGAGGCTCTGCCTGTAAGAGTGGGTTCGATAAGGTAGTGGAGTCCCCACTCGGCTGTATACTATCATCATTGGTGGTTGGGCCCAAGGAATTCGGAGACAGATCATCAGTCCTGTCTACCTGCTGGAACGGGGTGGAGCTTGTTTGCCCTGCGGGAGGCGTGAGATCTTGTTCCGCGCTCCCTGCGGTGAGTTTTTTGTCTGGCAGTTCACACAATTCGGTTTGTATGTGTCTGCCTTTCCGCAGCCATAACAGAATATTGTTCTGGGCTCCAAACAATCGTCGAAACGGTGTCCCACTTGCTTGCAGTTCCAGCAAGTAGGCAGGACCGTGACTGCTTCCACTTCATGTTCTTCCGGGGAATCCTCATATTGGTCCAGCGGGTATTCCTCACGTAGTTCTTCTGTGGCGTTCCTCCAGTGTGAGGATCGGCGTCGACCTCCAAGCTCCATTTCAAAATTCTCCGCACGGATGACGGCCTGACGGAGCAGACGAACAGAGGGAAGGTGTATTTGGAGCAGACCACGACGGATTTCTGGCAATAAATTGCGTCTAAGAATGTCAGCTAAGTCCGCGTCGCCAATAGGGCGCTGTAGCCGGTCAACGATCTTGTAGACGTCCGCGCTAAAATCGTCGAATGTTTCTTGGGGTCGCTGTTTCCTTCCTCGAATCTGCTCCATCAGGTCGGCATCCGTGAAGCGATCAGCGAAATGATCGCTCAGGGCCGACTCCAAATCTCTCCAACTGAAGTCACGTCTTGAATTGTAATACCGCCAATACCAATCAGCGGCAGGTCCTATCAAAAGTAGGTGCATATGCTGGCATAGAACATTAAAATTTCCGCCCAAGGTATTTCTAGTGAGAGCCGCTACCCTGTTAATAAAAACTTCCACGGGCATAGAGGATTCGCGACCCGAGAATTTTAGGCCCCACCCACCAATGATGCTAGCCACCTTATCGTGGTGGAACTGGACATTATTACCACGAGGGGTGCGAGGTGAGTAGGATCGCGGCACTGGTACAAATGATTGTGCGCGAGGGTTAATTCTGGGCGACTCTACATTCCCAGTCCGGGACGGAAGGTTCAATTGGGCCATGCCCTCCAGCATCACACGCATGCCGTTCTGCAATTCGTTAATCTGTTGCTGAAGTCCGCTTAAATCTTGGGGCACTATAGAGCGCGCTCCTGCGGCTTCTGACGTCACATCTGATATTGGGGACGCTTTTGATGACGGGCCAGGTGGCTGAATTAAACCTTCCGCCCCCGACTCGGCCTGCAAATCGAAGTCCCTGATTTCCAAATCATCATTTCTCATGCCTCGGGTTCTTACTCCCGGCCGTTGTGTTTTGGGCCGAGCCCCTCGTGGCATAGATGCTGCAGCAGTGGGGGCCTGTCTGGCTCCTAAGGGGAGACTCAGTGGTCCACGGCACAGCGGGCAATCTGTATGATTCCGAAGCCATTGCTCCAGGCACGTTTCATGAAATGTATGACCACATTTTGTGGTGTACGTGTCCTGGGCAGCAGCGAATGACTGCTGGCATATGGAGCACTGAGCCTCCACTGTGGGGCCAGACAGATCCTCACTACTGTGACGCAGTGGCATTGTCTAATCTGTGAAAATAATTGACAAGTGATGAAAATTCAAAGAAAATGCACGATACTCGTGACTAACGAATTAATTCGCTTAATCTAAAGTTGGTTGGCGGGGAATTCAGTCCGCAACCAAATGCACAAAAAAATTTGTGTCTAATTTTATCAAAGAATCTTAACAACTAATAGGCCAAAGTGCCAAATTCAAAATAAGTGGATGCACACCAGTGGTGTGACTAACTCTTCAATGAGTCTTAATAACTAATAGGGCAAGAATGCCAAAAATTCAAAAATATATATAAAATATATATATAAGTGGGTGCACACCAGTGGTGTGACTAACTCTCAACTAGTATAAAGATTTTAAAGCCAAATGCTAGAGTTAATGAGAAAAAATATATAACTTCCAAAAAGTTTAGAAAAAATTTTCTAAAGCTGTAAACTTCCAAAGTTGAATCAAAAAAAACATATAATTATAATTTTCAAGAGATGGCCTTCTTACTAGACGGAACCCGATCCGTCCCTCCAATTCAGGTCCGCTGGCTGGCTGACTGTTGATTTCAAAAATGCAGGAAGTTGAAATTTTAATTACCATATGTTTAAGTATGAGAAGTATTTACGTATGAAAATGTTTTGGTGAGAAAAAAAATGTTCAAGTGTGAAAACTGTTTAAGTGTGAAAAGTATTTAAGTTCAGTAATCTAATTGGGTCGATTCCAAAAGGGAATCGCCCAGTATGGGGGACTGTTTCTCTCACCCGAAATTCCTCGAAAAGAGAGGAGCAAGGGACCAAAACCAACTATGTTGCTGCTTGACTCAACTTCAGCAAATGGTTCAAGTCTGGCCAAGCTGCAGGGACGTGTAGGTGGCACCACGCCAACCCCACGTAATCCACTACAGCCTGAACCAAACCCAAGCCAAAAGCCGAAGCTGGATCAAGACAGCAAGGATAAAAAAAATTTGGGACAGCTTCCCAACATAAAGTGGGGCAGGGGCCCTTCGGTTGACCGGGACAGGAGCGGCGGTAAACCACCACAACCTGTTATCCGCGGCCAACCTCCAGGTTGCACCCAGAGTCAAAAAAACTCAAAAGGACAACACAACAGGAAGCTGCCCAAGAGGTAAACTAACTAGGAATTGAATTTAACAGGAAAGGATTGGGAAGGATGTTTGCGGCTAGTAAGGAAAGAGCGAGCGATGCAGGTCTTATTTAAAGGGGTTTGTTCTCTCGAACGAAGTATATCGAATCGCAAAGGAGGCGATTCTAAGACCTGCTAGTGAGAATGGAATTATTAGGATTTAAAGACGTGAAGTCTTAAGGGGAGTATGAGTCGAAACTCATAAGTATTTTCTCACTTTGGTGTGGGTTGCCCAAAACAAGTTTCGGGCCCCACGTTGGGCGCCATTTGTAGCGATTATAATGATGCGAGTGGCCTTAGCACAACTTAGAACCAGACCGAAGTCCGAAACCAAGAGTGCTAAGGTCAGAAAGTAGAATGGCTGTTGCCATTCAAGAGGCAAAACAAAAAAAAAGAATTGCCCCGAGAGCAGGGTGCCCTAGAAATGGCCGTGAAGGCCCCTCGTCCGCATTAGCGGAGCACCCTTTAACCAACCCCGACGGATGCTGGGGTGCCGCTTTGCTAGCTCGCTGCGGCTGGGGTGGGTTCTTGACAAAATGGGGATGGTTTGCTCTCACGAAAACGGGATGCTACGTATTATTTCATCCGTCATAATACAGTAGCCGCAAACTGGTATGTAAAAATACCCAAGGACCAAAAGGGGGCATCGTTCCGTAAAGGAAACCACCCATGGCTCTGCAACATGGGCTGACTAAGCAGACCCAGTGCTCGTGACAACGCACGGAGCCAGAACATTGAAAATCTAAAACGGGAAAATGGGAAAAAGGCTACCTCTCTTTACAAGGAACCCGGGTGAGGCAGACAGCCCCGGGCCCCCGATGTTAGTGGAGCCCTGACCCCGATGGTCTGGGGTCCTCCACCCTCTGATACTGGCCCCATATCAAAAAATTCAAAAATTCAAAAGTTTACAAAAATCACGGAAACTACTAGTTGGGCCAGTATCCCTCCCTTTAAAGCAAAAGCTGAAAATACCGAAAAGATTCACGGACAAACTACATTATTATTTGTAGGCCAGCCAGGCCAAGCGCAGACCCTGAAAAAGAAGAGAACTTCTCGGGCTTTCGCCCAATAAGAAGACCGGTTGTTTCAAATTTAACTAAACATTTTTAATGCTGGTTCAACCACAAAAACAGAACTTAAGATACTTTCATAAAACTAGCTATTAATTCAAGTATTTAGCTTCTCGCACAAAATTTAGCTACGCTAGTACTATCTTAATACGGTCTTATTTGCTTTATCACGTCTCATCATATCTATATTCTGTTTCTCTTTTTTTTTTTTCGAAAAACAAAAAAAAACCCCTTTGTTGTTTTTTTTTCTGTAACATTGAAGGTCTCACGAGCTTTTGCTAGAGGAAAGTTGTTGCAACAAATTTCGTCGAACTACTATATACTAAACTTCCACCCGAGTGGCTTAACCAGTGAATACTTCCGCAGATCAGAAGTGCGATAACCGATCATATGTCATCCGAATTGAGATAGAACCGCATAAATAATAGTATTCCGCTTATAAGCCTATTGTGATTATTTACACAATACAGAAAAATGACTCATTCAAATTCAATATTTTAAGAAAACTCAAATTGAAACCATGATTTCCTTTATAGGTCAAATTTACGAAGTTCTCGTCAGTTTTTCATGCCAAAATTTGGACTATTGTTATAAGGACATATACCTGTGCGGACAGATGATGCAATGGGGATAGTACATTCTTGCAGGAACTATGGATGCTCCATAGAAAACCGATTATCATAGGGAAGCACCACGTATGAATGCTCTTTTTTTTTCTTTTAGATTTAGCCGTCTCTAACAGTATCTTTTATACTTCCAATAATCGACAAAAAAAACAACATAAAGTTGTATCGCATGGTAATTGCTCATGCAATAAGAGAAAAATAATTGAGTGAAATCAAAGTTTCTTTCAGTTTTCTTATAACGTTCAATATCTGGTCTAAGTAATTCTCTTCTAGGACAATTTTCTTACACAAAAAAACCTCTCCAAGCTTCTTAGAGCATTCTAAATTAAAAATCTTCGATTTGTGGAACTTCTTAGTCTAAGAATTCGAATTTTTTTATCTTGAGTACCACGGCAGAAAGTCAGACTAATAACATAGCAATAGATTAAATCGAAACAATTCTGAAGTTAGAAAGTTTGCATAGTATTCTATAGATCCTCTTCATAATCGAAAACTTCATATGTGGATATATTGTCTATTTCTTCAAAAGGAAGACTGACTATTATTATTTTCAATTAGAATGATTATATACGCCAATGTTGACTGTGGTCTAGTTAATAGCTTAAAGAAGAGTTAAGCATGTATTAGTTTAGATTCCTTTCGTAGAAGTATTTTTTTTTTTTCCAAAACAATTTGAGAATAATATAGTACATTGTAACGACTAAACATAAAAAATAAATGTTAAAATCATAGAGGTCACGTTACACGCAATAGGATATCATGTGCACTATAAATAGCCTGATGTGATGCACATTGCTGCATGTTCTCATGAATTTAAATGCGATTGCATTTATACGATAAGTGCTCCATCATCTACTGGTTTGAAATATTTCCCGTCTCCAAACAAAAATCATGTCCTCCGGGCCTCCGCCCGCAAATCCTCTTGGTACGGTATCCGTGAGTGCTGATTTTAAACTTGTAGTACGTTTCCTTCTAAAAAAAAAACTAACTTGGACACATGAACGCATCTGTACACTCTCCTTTAAAGCTGCGATCGCCTGTGACACAGTTGAATCCATTATTAGATATTCCGATCGCTTCGGTTCTAGCAACTGTGTTATTTTCGAATTCAGATGCGCAGACGGTGCACTGAAATATCTCGTCTGCAAGGGCCGTATTAATATCGAGCAGGTCCCCACTCTCGCCCTGGCACTCAAGCAGAATCGTTAGGTCGCCCTGTCGAGTAACTTTGCGCTTGATTTCCTTATTTAGGTCATGGAGCGCCAAATCTTCGTCGAAAATCACTTTGAAAAATCCCCTTGACTTGCTCGATACCAAAAAACAAAAGTGCAAGGGGCAGCACATAAACAAATTTTCAGCGAAGAATTTAATTGATAAATGATTTTCACATCCGCTTGTCAATGTACTCACGTGACGCCGACTTTTCATCCGTATTGGAGTAAAAATGGAAGATTCACTGTATTTTTGAACCTTTGCACGCTTTCGCTCCCACGAACCCGAAATTTATAGAGGTTCCGCATGAAAACTGCATGTGGAATTTTCCAGCGAAAAACAATTAAATGGCACATGCAAAGAACCAAACACTGGCACAATGACTCGGCCGTCGCCAGAGACAATCCTCAAGCAAATTGCCATGCTGTGTAAATTACACAGAAATCACAGTCAATGTATTTGAACTAGACAAAAGATAAGCCGACTGAAAGGTCCGATCTTTAGCGCCACTACACAAATAGAATCCGTTATATTATAAGAACAATACTTTCGTTCGACATCTAATGCTCTCAAATTTTCGAATCGAATTCGCACTAACTTATTTACAGAGCACACCCTTTTCCGATCGGATCTGTGTTCCCGACATTTTCTAGCACTTGCGCGAGGACAGAACTAAACTCGCAATCACAAGGGAACAATCTTTTTGCTGGGCATATGTTGGATTCGTTACCAACGCACAATTTTCACAAATCGATTAATGCGTATGGGAACGGGTTCTTAACTCTTTGATAGCACTAGCGCACACCAGAATACGTCTAATTTTCACGAAGCACGTCCTGTAGCCGTCAGGAATTTTCAGTATCACCCGAAATGTTAGCGGTTCAGAAAAGTTTCCGCGTGGCGAATCGACAATGTAACGAACGGCGATCTCGATCTTGACCTCCTCCGCCACGCCAAACGACCCGTCGCTCTGGCGACTTCCAATCGACTGTCCCGAGCTTATCAGCTCCAGCTCGCAAGGCGCGTTTGAGTCGCAAAACAAGATCCCGTTAGAACTTGTTGCTACTCGAATTCAATAACAAGGTCGCCGGGGACATACGGGACTTATTATTGACTCAAATTGAAATATGTTCAATTTGAAAAGAAAAATATGTAGCCATTTCGAGCACATACAGTGTGCGGCGAAATTTCGTGTCCAGTAATTTCGTACAAAAATTACTGGATGCTACAAAGTTTGTAATTTAATTCGGACCAGCTTCTTGCCTGAAAAATATACTACGACTAGGTATGTATTGCAATCGTCCAGTCTCAAAACGATTGTTTCCAATATTATTTTAATTTGTATTTTTGGTTGACAGGTTGATTACTGGGTACTTTACCCTATGCGCGCATCTAAAAACGTTCAAATTTTCCTCTTCATGCAGCTGTTTAAAGCTCGTCAATTCGAAGTAAAACTTATACCATGAAATCAAATTGAAATTTGATTTCATGTATGAAACGACATGTGGGATTATTATAGACGAAATTTATGTAGAATACATTACATATGTATAAGTATTTGCCTACATGCATGATTTTTATTTCTGATTCCAACATTTGAACAATATTTTGAAAATTCACTTAGAATATAAACATTATTAACTGGAAAATTTTTGATTTCGAGTTCAGAACTTAATGCTAAATTCACAACAAGTTGAAATGGCTTGATCGTACCTGTTCAAAGCTATGAATTATGATGAAAACGAAAGTAAGCTTCTATGGATTGTATCATTTTCCTAGAAATAAACATTCTAACGAGTTACTCTTCAATATGAAATTCCAGTGAATAGATGAAGAGAGGAAAATGTATTTTGCTCCATTTTTAAGTTGAATGGAATAACAACGTATTGTGGCGGGCTATAATTTAATGTTTCCCAATCTCACTGCTTTCTTTGAAAAGAAAAATCACGCGCTTTCCTCATTAATAAATTTTTTGATAATATTCAATTCTATTATGACTACTTTATGGAGCCATTAGTCACATTTCATTCGCTCGTTTAGATGTCTGTTCTTATGTATGGATGCAAGTAATGCTCCCCTCGCTTTTCATAACATTGACAAGCGAGTACAAGCATGTTTATTTACATACATATGTACATACATATCTTCCATCATAGCAAGGAATTTTCTAGTCCATGTACAGTGGCTCACAGCTTATTTCAACCAACACGTAAAAAAATTTAACTTCCTATAAAAACTAAACTACAGAAGATATCAACATTATTTAAAAGCAGGCTATTAGTCTAAGGTGTAGACTAATCAAATATTATTATATTTATTTATTTTTATTTATTTAGCATTCTAAAACAACGAAAAATGAAAAACGCAACCAAAAACAATGCCACAGCTTATTTCAACCAAATACTTTGTAAATGTGCAATGATCCGTTATCTTGCAATGCAGCAATTATTTCTTTGTCTATGCTTAAGTCATTATATTTGTAATGTGTTCGAGTTCAGTTTTGCTGAATTCTTTGAAAAAATAGTGCAGAAAAATTAGTTTTTCGAAATGGGTCCACGTCCGACAAATGATCAGCGAGAACTTGTTAGTAATTTTAAAAGTAACCATTCGCGTAGGAAAATTGGTGAGATGGTTGGACTAAGTGACTCCACAGTGCAGAGCATCATATAACGATTTTTCCACGAAAATAGAACGCTCAATAAAAGGAGAAATGCCCCCAACAAAATTTTCAATCAAACGGACGAGCGCTTTGTTGTTCGGAAAATCCGGGAAAACCCAATCATATCGGCTCCAAAAATTGTAAGTGAAGTGGAAGCTGAGTTGGGCAAGTCCTGCCACCCGGAAACTATTCGTCGTGTGCTGCGAGACCATGAATGCAATGGTAGAATAGCGCGTAAGAAACCATTTATAAGTCCCAAAAATCAGAAGTGCCGTTTAAAATTTGCCAAGGAACATTAGCATAAGGATTCTGGATTTTGGAATACCGTTATATTCGCTGATGAGTCGAAATTTAACATTTTTGGCTCTGATGGAGCCTCATATGTTTGGCGTAAGCCAAATACAGAATTGCAAAACAAAAATTTGAAAGCTATAGTCAAACACGGAGGTGACAGCGTTATAGTTTGGGCTTGTATGTCCGCAGCGGGAGCTGGAAACTTGCAATTTATTGAGACTACAATGGATAAGTCTCATTATCTCGAAATTTTGAAGTCCAATTTAATTGAAAGTTCGAAGAAACTGGGCATTCGCGATGGCTTCAGGTTTTATCAAGACAATGACCCGAAGCATAAGTCGGGTATTGTACAGACATGGCTGGTTTGGAGGTGTCCGTATGCTATGCAACTACCGGCACAGTCGCTCAATATTAACGTCATCGAAAATTTGTGGGCCGTTTTGGATAGAAACATCCGAAAACGGAAGATATCCACAAGTGACACAAAAACTAGTCGATTCAATGCCTAAGAGGCTAAAAATGGTTGTTAACCAGAAGGGTGGTCATACTAAATATTAAAATATTTTTTGTGACTTGGTACTTAATTTAAACATTGATTCTGTTACTTGGTTGAAATAAGCTGTGACATTGTTTTTAGTTACTTTTTTCTTCATTAATTGTTATGATCGATTGAAATAAAATATAAATAATAATTAACTGAATAAATGACAATTGTAAACACTAGTCTAAACATCTGCGTTTAAATAATGTTAATAACTTATTTCGTTTAGTTTTTATAGAAAGTTAAAGTTTTGTTTACGTGCTGGTTGAAATAAGCTGTGAGCCACTGTACATATTTATGATTCTTATTGGAGTACAAATGTGCAGACTTCTTAAAATCAATAAAATCTTGACTTTGATAAAAGATGTCCCCGCAAGCAAGAATACTTTTTGAATTTTGGTTTTGTTTGTAATTTATTTAAGACCCTAAAACACCAGTGATATTTTTGTGAAAAAGAGACATATAAAAGAAAAATGTTATGCCCAATTACTTAAAAAAGGCTGTATTGCGATAATTTCAAAAAGAATTATTGTTTAGAACGTTAAATTTTGTTTAGAGTTGAAATGCCAGATTTTTTTTGACGATAAATTAATGATTTCTGGAAAAAATTATGTTAAATTTGCTCATTGATATAGTCTAATAAATTGTTACGTGTGAAAACCTGCAAGTATTTTATTTTTTCGACCTGTGGTCTATCTGATGAATCTTCTAGCGGTAGCTCCGATCAAGTATGTTTCCAAATAGTTTGACTAATATGATCAAACTACAGAGATAACCTCTCCGGCAAAAGCTCTCCAAAACGGTCATTGTGACCACGCAAACGAAAACAGCTAAATAATTTGAAAATTGTTTTATTAGCCTCGTATATTAGTCAGATCGACTTGGGCTGACTTGGCTTAAAACGGATTGAAATGAAACTTCAAAGTAAGTTTTCGGAGCGACTGGATTAACGTGGATTAACCGAATAAAACTCAGTTAGTTCTACTAAAGTGAAGTATATCGCATCGGAACGTCACACATATGAATAAAACTCAAGTGGGCTTCAAATTTTATACAATACAACATCGTTACAGACGAGGCTACTGAATATTAGAACGCTCTACAGAGCTCAATCTGCTACTGAGTACAAATAGCACATAGACATATTTATCCCTTTCACGACAGCAATCATTTTAATAATACTTTAACTAGTGCTGCTGAAACCAACTTAAGCAATAGACGCAGAGATAAGAACAACTGATTTGGTGATGAATGTAAACTAGCGATTGAACGTAAGAACTTTGTTCACCGTGCAAAGCAACAATCTCATCGAACGTAAGCACGCGCGGAGAAACATAAAGAGCTCAGAAGAACAGAGAAGATACTTCACAGATGGATGAAAGCAGCGTGCAAAAAAGAACTGATCTGTGGTATGGAAAGAACTAGAGAACAAGATCCTAACCAGTCATGGATATAGTCTGAAATATGACGCAGTACACACCACTCTGCATATAATGTATACACAAAGAAGGCAATTTGATCACCGATCTTGCATTTATTTCAGAGCGATGGGAAGTGCACTTTTAATGAATTGGTATGCCC
The DNA here is from genome assembly GCA_947369275.1 of Nemotelus nigrinus. Taxonomy (NCBI): domain Eukaryota; kingdom Metazoa; phylum Arthropoda; class Insecta; order Diptera; family Stratiomyidae; genus Nemotelus; species Nemotelus nigrinus. Next base: position 51,218,793 of record OX376372.1, on the reverse strand, counting down.
TCAACTCGCCGAAGCATCAGAAGCTCCACTAATTTAGAAAGATAACCATATCCTGTCACTACCAAGTACAGAGGGGGTACAAATAGTCATAACTTGGCCAAAATCAAGCAATGCCCCTGAAACCAACGGCATACTAGCCGAGCTGATTAAATATGGAGGACACACATTACACCAAACAATTCATGAAATTATGAGGAGATACCAGAAGAACGGCGCAAAGGCATAATATGCAACGAACAGAAAAAAGAAGTTGTCACGAATTGCAGCAATTATAGGCATTTAACATTGTTGATTACACATCCTATAAGAAAATCTCCTCAATTTGGCAAGAGCGGATAGCCCCTTACGCTGAAGCCATCGTTAGGCAATATAAATGTGTCTTCATAGCAAGCGAATCAATAATTGATCTTTCTTAGACAAGTAGTGCAAAGTTGCCTGAATTTCATTATTCCATTACATTCAAATTTGTTAAATATTTTGAATTTAAATTTGACATCTCAAAAAAGTTGTCTTCTTTCTTTCATTGCGAAGAGTTACTTTTTACAAGAGCAGTATGTATTATATTGGGCAGCTCTACATCATTTAAGAGTTTGATGATCATTAGCGATTTGCTTAATGATTAATAATTTAGTCATTTAGTGGTAATTAGTCTAAATTACCATATGACACACAGCACTTAAAAGATTACTTACGTCAAATGATCATTTAAGCTGCGCTGCCTGTCTAGGCTCATAACCAGATTATTTTCCAGACCGCTGAACATCGTCAAGGAGATGTTTTGGTCACGTCAATGAGAGGGGCTATCAGTGCCAAGTTTACAAATGAACTGGCTTAAGCAGATGATTTTGACTGAAAGATCTGAGCTAGCTGTACGAAAATCTTTCATTTAGAAGTACATGGTAGCAACACCTATTAGAAGAACACCTAGAGTTGGTCAAACCATCAATGTAGCGGAACATGAATTTGAAATTGTGCAATCGTTAACAACCTTGGGTCAATAATAGCAGTCAATGACAACATGAAGGAAGAAATAAAGCTCTTTAAATTCCAAAATATCACCCGATATTACTTACATAATTGTTGTGAATAATCGTTGAACCCATGTGTGAAGAAAGGCGATTCCGGCGACGGTAAAACCATGAGTTATTGATTAAATTATTAATACCATTAAATTCCGGTTCAATAACAATACCAAACCCGGCAACCATTCAACCCTCCACTACAAAATTTATTGACCCGTTAGTACCTCCTACAGTGAAACTAACGAAAAATTCAATTAATGATTCAGATAGTAGATACCTGTTATCTCGTTTCAGAGACCATAAGATCTATGATATTGTCCGCCTTTACCTTGCATATATGGATAACGTGAACGATTCCACCTGTTTCGAGGGAAAAACGAAGACACACCTAAAAGTAATGATTCAACAAGAAGGCCTTCCCACTGATATTGACTCCCTTCGTAAATTTTTCATCCGCTATCATGGTGAACTTGGAATGACCCCGGAGCAGGTCAAACTTGACCTTGAAGCTTATCGCTCTTATGCAAGCTCCAAATATATCTCACTATTACAAAAGTCTCGCGAAAACCATAAGAAATATTATTCCTAACAATAAAATTCCTTTCAATTCTCCTAGATTTCTCTATCGCAACTGCAGCGGCATGAGAGGCAAACTAAACAAACTATTTCTTGACGCCAAATCTTGCCATTTTAACATTCTGGCCATCACTGAGACGTGGTTGAATGATTCATACCGAAACGAGGAAATACTTGACTCTAATTGGACCATATATAGGGCTGATCGCGATTACGCTCAGACTGGTGGTTCAAGGGGCGGTGGTGTTCTTATAGCCATTCATAATTCTTTTTCTAGTGTGCCTGTCTTAACTAACCACTGTAAGCTATTTGAGCACAAATTTGCTAAAGTTTTATTCAACAAGCACTATCTTTACATTGGTATTGTCTATGTGCCACCCCGCTCTGACGACAGCACTTACAATTATATAATCGACATGATATCTTTGGTTATTGCTTCCATGAATGAAGAAGACAAAATAATCGTATTTGGGGACTTCAATCACCCGAATATCAGCTTTACCATCGACGAGAGTGATAACCATCTCCTCCCGGTCAACCTTATCGACACTATTGATTTCAACCTTATCAGCTCGTTTTTTAGCAATGATTTGCAGCAGGTCAACCCGACTTCTAACCAGAACGGTAGTTGGTTAGATTTGATTTTCACAAATTTCTATGACGAAGTGGTGGTAAGTCCAACTATTGACGCTGAGAATCTTTTCTCTAATACTCTTCATCACTCTGCTCTTACAGTTAAGCTATCCACCATCGATTTCGCTTTCAACCAGTCATACAATAACGAAATTGTATATGATTTCCGTAATGCTGACTATGAAAGCATTAGACATTATCTTGATTCTATAGACTGGACAAGTTCCATATCAGCGTGTGACTTAGATGACCTTGTTTCTTCCTTCTACAGAATAGTTTTTCACGCTATTAATAATTGTGTACCCAAAATAAAAAAGCGTAATAAGCTCTCTGAGCCATGGCTCGATAGTAACTTGAGGCAATTAAGGAACCAAAGGAATAAGCTATACAAGGCTATAAAACAAGATATCAATATCAGTGGGGATTTAAATAGAAATTACGATCTATTATCAAATGAATTTTCGGTAAAATCTGGCGAAGCGTATAATTTTTACGTAAATTTAATGGGAGAAAAAATTATTAACGACCCGAAAAAGTTCTTTGATTTCGTAAATACCAAACGTAAAACGACTGGCTACCCCGGTTCCATGTTCAGAGAAAAATCAGTTTCTTCTGCTCCACAAGAAATTTCTAATTTATTTGCGGATCATTTTCAGAGTTCATATTACGATCCTTTAGCCCGACAACAAATTTAGCAGTTTCCTCTGCTCCAACTGAGCCAACGTCTCTCATCAACAGAATCGTTTTAACTAGAGAAGCAATCGCCAATGCAATCAACGAGCTAAACATCAACAAAGGTCCTGGTCCCGATCAAATCCCACCTTATTTTGTAGTCCAGTGCATCAACCAGCTAATTACTCCTTTATTCATAATTTTCAACAAGTCACTGACATTAGGCGTCTTTCCATCCTCCTGGAAGTCTTCTTATCTTACGCCTATTTTCAAAAGCGGTGACAAACGATCAGTTGATAACTATCGAGGCATCGCTATTCTCTCTGTGATCCCCAAACTCTTCGAGAAGCTGGTTTGTGATACACTAGCACCTATCATAGACCCTCTTCTTAACGAACAACAGCATGGGTTTCGCAAAGGAAGGTCAACCACCACCAATCTCATGATCCTAGTATCAGACGTTCTCTGTGAAATGGAAAAAGGAAACCAAGTTGATGCGATCTATACTGATTTTAGCAAGGCCTTTGACAGGGTCGACCATCAGATTCTGTCACATAAGTTAAGAAATATTGGCATATCTGGCTCCCTACTCAAATGGCTCATATCCTATATTCGCGATAGAACACAGATGGTTAAATTTCAAGGGGCACTGTCCAAAACAATTTCTGTGCATTCTGGAGTCCCACAAGGCAGTCATTTGGCCCCCCTGCTCTTTAATATATTTATCTCCGATCTATCTCGGATTTTATCTGATATTCCCCATCTCTTCTATGCTGATGACTTGAAAATGTATCACACTATCAAGACCCCCTCTGACGTTTCTTTTGTCCAGTCGAAGCTTGATTCCCTTGAGCAGTGGTGTAATCTGAATAAACTTTATCTCAACGTTGGTAAGTGCCACTTGATAAATTTCTCCCGAAAGAATATTGTTATGGCTAACTCTTACTACCTTAACAACAATGAGCTTAAAATTGTTGATTATGTCACAGGCCTCGGAGTAATTTTGGACAACAAAATGCGTTTCAACCGGCAATATGATGTAGTCTTATCCAGAGCTAACAAGCAGCTAGGGTTTATTAAGAGGTGTGCTAAAGAATTCAAGAACCTTTGGGTCACCAAGACTCTATTTACATCACTGGTGCGGCCTTTACTTGAATACGCTTGCATAATTTGGAGCCCAAATTTTGTTACTCACTGTGAAAGACTAGAATCGGTGCAGAAACAATTTTTACTCTTTGCATTGAGAGACGTCTACAATCCACTAGATTTTCATAATATCCCCTCTTATGAGCACAGACTTAAACTTTTAAATTTAACGACTCTAGCCTCAAGAAGATTGGTAGTTAGCGCTTGCCTTACCTTTGATATCATTAATGGAACGGTAAAGATAGGAGCCCTATCGAACAAATTTACAATGAATAACCAAGCTAGGCGCACTAGGCATACACGTCTTCTGAGGGAATATCAGCACCCCACAGGCTACGGGTATAATGAACCCATTAGTAGATGTTGTCGAGTATTAAACAGTATAAGCCAGCACTACTCTCCAGGTATTTCCAAATATACCTTCAAAAATAACTTGACAAAGGCTTTATTAACATCATAGTCCAGCTATTACCCTTCCTTAATTGCCTGAAGAAAATATAAGTTAAATGTTTTCATTATACTGTAATTATAAGATTTAATGTTTTATTGTCATAAGTAATATTATGTTTCTGTCTTAATTGCATAGATAAATATTGTGTTTTGATGCCTTGCTTGGCAAATAAATAAATAAACTATTAGGGTAGTTTAGCATCAATTTGATGTAGTGCCTACCACCTTGGGTCAATAACAGCAGCCGATAACAGTGTGGCGAAAAAAGTACGCAGGTAGCTGCTCAAATCAAACAAAGCTATTACAGTCTGTCATGGAATTCCGAACATCAAAGGTTCTGCTGTACGAGATTTTAGTCTTGCCAGTACTCACATTTAGACCCAAGGCTTGACAACTTGGCAAAAGGCACTCTGACCTCTAGGCCGCATTCAAAAGGAAGTCTTGAGGACAAGTGTTGGCTCCAAATGGGAAAAAGAGCAATTTTGAAGACTTCATAAGATGTTAAACAAGTCCTGGAGTGTCTCTTGTCATTCTTTGGGGATAATTATTTAGATCCGAGTGGCCATTACTACTTTATTACTCTCGTCGCTCATAAATTTTATAAATGTCACGCGTTATATTTAACTTGCTTTTCATGTATGTATGTGATTCGCAACCAATTTGTCCAGATATTCCGTTACGTAGCAGCAACTTTGATAAACGGTAAACGATTTGCTAATTGTGTTAACGGAGGAGACATATACCCTCAGAAAAATACTTCTAGCTTTTGAGGAAAAATGAGCACATTATCAAAGAAAATTGGCAACGATTCTGTGCCGAAGAAATATTTACTCAGTCAAAAGAAAGGACTTTATTCATTTCAAGGAACTGATATTGATCTTGCCCTTAGTAAAATTTGGTATAGTTTCAAGGAAATGTTGCCATAAATCTAGCATAAATGGGTTCTCGTACGATGTTCAGCAGTGTTGGGCGCAGTTACTATTTAGATGGGGGACCACTTGAAAGCATCATATGTCGTTCGTACGCAAAAACTCTCACCCTCTTCATATCTTTGAAAGAAGTGACAAGAAATTTAAAAACAAAAAATTTTAAAAAAATTTTCTCACGGGCCAAAGGAAAATTTTGGCCTCAGATAAATATTTAACTCAGTTTTAAGTACCACTTTTTTTCCTCATTTTCTGAAGCGTTAGTGTTATTTATGTCTAGTCACCAATTAAAGCTATAATGTGACACTTTGTTAATGGAGCGCTGGTATTATGCCCAGTCGACGGCTTCTAAGACAACTCACGGCGAACAAATACAACCATGATCCTGGCGGGATTCGAGCCTCGAGCAGTAGATCGCTGCTTCGGACTGACGCGTTAGTGACCTGAGCTACCGACTTCTCATTTGTGTAAAGGAAATGTTGACAGAAGACTCAAAAACTATTAGTTTTTTCGTGGAATATTGAAGCGTGGTTGATGTTGAAACATGTAAAAATATGTTCGCGTTGTGAACATAATTTACTCAATTTGAGGAAAATCGCTTGCTTTATTCGATTCGAAGTTTATTCGATTTGTGGAAGATTTCACATCTCGTAAACAAGTAAATATTTTCATTGATTCTCGGAAAATATTTTTCTGAGTGTAATGAGGTGTCACAGAAGAACAGAAAAGATAGTTGGCAGATGGATGAGAGCAGCGTGCGAAAAAATTTGACCTGTGGAATAAAAAAAACAGAGCGATTCAAAATCTATTTCACCAGTAATTTTAATATATACATTCAGCTCTGCTGAACGGTAAACAGTTTACAGATTATGTTAATATTTGTTTTCCCATGTTGAGGTAAACTGTTAAAACAAGCATTTGTATTTTTTCCTAGCTAGATTTGAGGAAAAAATAGCTAAAAATAGCTAAAATGTTCACTTTGTAGCTAAAAAATGTAGCTAAATTCAACAATAAAAAACTCAAGGCTCTGGAAAACAGTTTTATTAAGCTAAGGTGTATAATTGATATGGAAAAATATTGGATGTACATTGTATTATGAGTTGTTTATTAATTTAACAGTATAAAAGAGTATAAAAATCGTTGAAGAGCTTATTAAGTTCAACAGAATTCTATTCTATTTTTTTATTCATCCTTTAAAATGGGTTGAAGAAATAGGAGATATAAAAGGTTTTTGATTGGTATACTCCAAGTAAATCATTTTTGTTAAATAACATTCTTCTGATGTTTGGACTATGCTGAAGTGGAGTTTTAGCCATAGTTATTGGTTAATGATCCTTGATACTGATCCCGTTATTGACAACCACCTCGTTTACGAACTCCGTATCATCTTCAGAGGAATTAAGAGAATCAATTATAAATTTCTGCAGGTAAAAACTTTAAGATTTGGGGAAGAAACGATCCTCAAGCTGCAGAAACTGAAACCTGAACGGACTGACAAGCTCATCTTATTAATATTAAAAAAAGATTTTGACGACTTAATTTTTTGAATACACCGTTATTGACTCCGACCATAACACTTGCTTTGTCTGTCATATTTGTAATATTTAGGATGTAGTTTTCTAAGCACGTGTTTATGGCAGTAGTAATACTTTCAACAGCTCCCCTTTCTAGCTCTTTCAAGTAAATTGTAATAAATTTTTGCTAAATATAACTCAAATGTCCGTAGACTCGTCAATTAAAATACTGGAAATACAGTTATCAAAATCTGCCTTCAAATCCGATGTGAAGTATGGAAACAAACTGCCCCCAAATCAGAAAATATAGTCTTTATTTTTCGCTGTGTTGAAAAACTCTACAAAATGAAGAAAAAAAAATATAGCTAGCACAATTCTAACGTTTGATTTTTCTAATGAGCACGATTCCTAATGTCTTCTAGAGTTTTGTGCGAACACTTTGTCTACGTTTTATTTCAATTTTATGTCTACGCCTGAATTTATTGGTTCTTGTCTTCAAATTTAGGCAGATAATGTGTATTCTATATTAAACATATTTCGTTTATCTAACCTATTTTAGTTTATTCCTAATGAGTTAAAACTCACGGGTTTTCTTCGCACCGAACAAAAGAAATAAAACTGTTCGTAAAAGATTATTATTGTTCTATGCCTAGAAAGACATAATACATAGTAGTAGTACTATTGTACTACCCAAAGCATTGGCGATTACCTTAGAATTTGAGGAAATTATTTTTAAACACTGAGTGTTTTAAATATTAATAAACTAGTGTAAGTTAATGCAATCAAAGCAAAAATTTAAATTATCTATAATCTATAAATTGTAGCTAAATTTCTAGCCAATAGCTAAATGAAAAATTACGTAGCTAAACAGGTTCTTTTTGTAGCTAAATCTAGCTACAAAATAGCTAAATTGGCAACACTGATTCCAATCTTGCCACGCACGCAACCAGCTGGTGGGGCTTTAGCTAATTCCGCTTAAGATTAAAACAGCGGAATCGAAACTTTCAAACATTCTGTTTACTTTTAATTGTTTCAATCAATCCACGTTGAATAATAGGCTATTTATTGTCCGATCGTTTTTTCCGCCTTTGTTCTCTTCCACCTACATACACACAGAGCAGCCTTTGAACCAACTCGCAATTTGGTGCAAGCTAAGTTTGCACTCGCATGCAAGGTCTATTTCTATCATAAAACTCAGTAGATAATGTTTCTGAGTGGTTGTCGGCTAACTTGGTATGTCAGTGTATAAGCAAGCGGCGGCGTTGTTCGGCAACAATCGCGGGAACTATTGACCTTAGAAGAAAAGTCTCATCGCCAAGCAAATGAACTTGGAATATTCCTTATTCCTCGTTTTCAAGTTCATACAAAAACGACTTCTTTTACGGTGAAATCTAGCAGGAACGAAACTCGGGGCAAGTTTGGGCGCAAAACAGTCAATGAAATCTTCCTGATTCAATATAAAGGTTTTTGCCAGACTGCGCTAATCATACCTTTGCGCACTTTTTGCACATGACTGCGCTAATCTTCCCTTCACCCGCTCAAGAATGAGGTGCAGTCGATCATAATTTGTATACAGTTTTACCTTCCCATCTTGGAACCCAATCGCACACAATTGCTTTAACAGCGCATAATCAGAGCCATGCTGGATAGGGTGAAATCCAAATATCCGGATATTGGGAGAACACTCGCTTGCCTGATGTGCAACATTTCGAAATACTGCACATGATTCCATCAAATATTCATCCCAATTCCGTTGCATATCACCTAAATAGGCTCTGATAGCGTTCAGGATGCCTCGGTTTGCGCGCTCTGATGCATTGTCTTAAAGAGAGTATAGGAGAGCATAAATATGTTTGATCCCATATTCACTCGAGAACTTAGCCAATACTTCAACAGTAAACTGAATACCGTTGTTGGAGTGAAGAAATTCAAGCACTTCAAAGGTCAAAAAAAATTTCCCTCAGGCAGAATTTAATCACGGCGTCAGCAGTAGCCACACAAACTTGATCTAGTGATATGATATGCGTCGATAAAATCTAGAAAAAAAATGCTGCAATGGTCGATACGTTACTCGTAGCAAGCCCATCGGTTTTCACATTACGACATTCGGAGACTTAACTTGGTTACAAATTTTACAAGCCTTGACATGGTCTGCAACGTTCTGCCTTAATCGGGGTCAGTAGTTATATCGTTGCAAAAGTTCGATGGTTTTTTGTACACCGAAAGTCTTAAAGGTAGCTTAATTGTGGGGAGATCAGTGGTCAGGGTTCCTACCATGCTGGTGGTAATGTAAGCTCGCCCATCATGAACATAAAAAATCTGAAAACGGTCGGGTTGCTTGTTAATTTGGGTAGCCCAATCAATGTATTCTGATCCAAAAACGTTGACTCGGGAATAATTGCAATCACCCGATGGTGCTCGGTCAAGCATCCAGCAATAGCCATCACCTTTTCACCGCGTTTATGTGCCCTTAACAGCACGATAATCTTATCAATAGCAAAACCAAAGCCCTGTAGCTTCAGATTCGAACGAGAGAGATCTTGTTGGCTCATTAGACATTTAAAGCTGGCGTAATCGGTTATAATAGTTTAATCCACAATCAAAATTTCTTTACTCTGTGCATCACGGCCAGGTATTCTAGCTCTATTATACTGTACTTGCACTGCGGTTAATTTCGTTGACATATAAGCAATGGGGTGCTCTCCACCATCATTATATTTTTGGGACAGAACGCTCCCCATGCCCCTGGTGCTGATATTACACTGAATATAAATGTGTTTGGTGGAACCAAGACTCACCAGCACAGGAGGAGAGTGCCAGCACCAGTGTTGTCGTTGTACTCCGATCGGAGTATTTGTACTCCGTTTTCAGTTACCGTACTACTGTACTCCCTTCAATTCCAAAGTACTCCCTTTTCATTGGGAACACATTTAATGCTCATACATACTGTTTTCAAATACCAAATTTGAAATATTGTTGCTTAGTACATGTCATAGAAACCCAATTTCGACGTGAACTTTTACGGCGTCCACACTCTATTTCTAAGAAGAAGACTAGAAGAATTTAGTTTTGCTGTGTAATGCCCTCCCGCGTGAACTGTTCTTAATTTTCATTATAAATTACGTGGGAATCGACTGACGGTGCGATAGCAATTGCTTGTTGGTGCCCTCTGCTACCATCCGTCGTGGCAGGGTGAGGTAGAGGGCTTGGGCGTAAAAGTAGTGAAGTGATTTGAATCTTTCTTTAATTTTTGCGACACCATTGACTCTTTCTTTGCTTCATCGCGTAAACTGTTTTTCCTGAAGTATTTCGGAAATTTCTGTGAAGAATATTTCAGCTGCCTGTTTGAAGTGAATGATGAAATCAACGGTAAGTTGACAAGATTATTGGAAACAAACTTGCAATGAAATGCTCGAATTTTCGGCTTGACTTCTACTTACCGCACCACTTACCGTACCACTTACCGTACCGCATACCGTACCGCTTACCATACCGCTTAACGTACCGCTTACCTTAACCGTATACTGTACCGCTTACGGTACCGCATATCTTACCGCTTACCGTACCGCTTACCAAACCGCTCACCGTACCACTTACCGTACCGCTTACCATACCGCATACCTTATCGCTTACCGTACCACTTACAGTACCGCTTACCGTACCGCTCACCGTACCACTTACCGTAACGCTTCCCGCACCGCTTACCGTACCGCTTACCGTACCGCTTACTGTACCGCATACCGTACCGTTACCGCACCGCAACTGCACCGCAACCGAACCGGTACCGTATCGCAACCGAACCGGTACCGTACCGTTACCGCACCGCAACACTTCCGTTACCGTACTGTTACCGTACCGCAACCGCACCGCAACCATACCGCAACCATACCGCAATCGCACCGCAACCGCATCGCAACCGCACCGCACCACAACCGCAGCCGCACCGCAACCGCACCGCATCGCAGCCGCATCGCAACCGCACCGCAGCCACACCACAACCGCACCGCAACCGCACCGCAACCGCACCGCAGCCGCACCGCAGCCGAACCGCAACCGCACCGCAGGCGCACCGCAACCGCACCGCAGCCGCACCGCAGTCGCACCGCAACCGCACCGCAGCCGCACCGAAACCCCACCGCAGCCACACCGCAACCGCGCCGCAGCCGTACCGAAACCACACCGCAACCGTACCGCAGCCGCACCTACTTAGAAAAAAATAAAATTATTTCAGAATACCAATATGGTTTTAGAAAATCTCTTAGTGCAGAAGATGCAATTTTTAATGTAACGAAAGAAATTGTAGGAAAACTGGATCAAAGGTTAAAATGTTTGGTCGTGTTTTTAGATTTTAGAAAAGCTTTCGATACGGTGGATCATGATCTGCTTTTCAATAAAATGCATAAAATTGGAATAAGGGGTATAGTTCTACAAATTTTTAAAACTTATTTAAAAGATAAAGTTTCATCTGTTATTTAAGAAGACCACGTGAGCTCTGCATCTAACGTTAATATAGGTGTGCCCCAGGGAACGGTGTTGGGTCCAATTCCGTTTCTTATATATATTAATGATCTATTAAACTTGCAAGTACCTAACTGTTCGTTACAAGCTTACGCAGATGATACAGTTGCACTTTTTTGGGGAACAAGCTGGGAGACGGTTTTTGATGAGGCAAATAAAAACTTGGGGAACATTTCAAAGTGGATAAACGCAAACCTTATAAGTGTGAACATTGATAAATGTATTGCATTACCTTTTTCACACAATTTATCTGGTGCTCCTCAGGAGTCACTAAAAGTAATAATTCATGAAAGTTCATGTGCTCACATAGCAAACTGTCCATGTCCTCCTTTAGCAGTAAAAGGCAGTGTGAAATATCTGGGAGTGATAATAGATCGCCATTTGCGTTACAACGAGCACATTTCTTATCTCTCTAGTCGTTTGAGGAGAATTTTGTTCAAATTTAGGCAATTGAAAAATATTTTCACAAAAGACAGGCTTAGGACAATTTTCCCGGCCCTAGTGCAGTCCATTAAAGAGTATGGTCTCGTTAGTTGGGGCGGAACTGCCCGTAGCAACTAAATTCCTCTTGTGCTTTTATACAAAAAAATTATAAAAATTTGTCTAAAGAAACCAATTCGTTATCCTACAGCAAACCTTTTTGATGACTTCAATGTATTTTCTATTTCAAATCTATACAAATTTAAGGTACTAAAGTATCTTTTTATGCACCCTGCTCATTTTCCACGCGAGACAGAAGCAAAACATGGTACACGAAGAATGGTTCGAGGAGTGACTCGGGAACCAAAATTAAAGACAACTTTAGCCGCTAATCATGCATTCTATTATGCTCCACGATTGTTTAATAGCTTGCCAATAGAAATATGTTCACAATTTAATTTTAGAATTTTTAAAAATGCAGTGAAGAAATATCTTTTGTTGAACGATGTAGCATAAATAGATAAATAGTGAAGCAATTTTTTCTAATTGAATACTTGTAGTTAATTTCACATTATAACGTCCACACAAACTAAATAATTACACCATCCCACCTCACAACTCGAGCTTTGCTCGCTGTGGAGTGGCCAACGAAATATTAAACACATATAAAATAAGAACTACATATGTACATATTGTAAAACTAAGTAAAATGGAATTAAACTATAATGTTTATCTACGATAAGCTAGAAATTTATGTGATTGTTTATATGAATTTAAGTTGGCAATAAATATACTTATTATACTTATTATAATACACCGCAGCCGCACCGCAACCGCACCGCAGCCGCACCGCAACCGCACCGCAACCGCACCGCAGCTGCACCGCAACCGCACCGCAACCGCACCACAACCGCACCGCAACCGCAACGCAGCCGCACCGAAACCGCAACGCAACCGCACCGCAACCGCATCGCAACCGCACCGCAGCCGCGCCGCAGCCTTACCGCAACCGCACCGCAGCCGTACCGAAACCATACCGCAACCGCACCACAGCCGCACTGTAACCGCACCGCAACCGCACCGCAACCGCACCGCAACAACACCGCAACCGCACCGCAGCCGCACCGCAACCGCACCGCAGCCGCACCGCAACCGCACCGCAACCGCACCGCAACCGCACCGCAACCGCACTGCAGCCGCACCGCAACCGCAGCCGTACCGAAACCACACCGCAACCGCACCGCAACCGCACCGCAACCGCACCGCAGCCGCACCGCAGCCTTACCGCAACCGCACGGCAACCGCACCGCAGCCGCACCGCAGCCACACCGCAACCGCACCGCAACCGCACCGCAACCGCACCGCAGCCGTACCGAAACCACACCGCAACCGCACCACCGCCGCACCGCAACCGCAACGCATCCGCACCGCAACCGCACCGCAACCCACCGCAACCGCACCGCAACCACACCGCAACCACACCGCAACCGCACCGCAACCGCACCGCAACCGCACCGCAACCGCACCGCAACCGCACCGCAACCGCACCGCAACCGTACCGAAACCACACCGCAACCGCACCACAGCCGCACCGCAACCGCACCGCAACCGCACCGCAACCGCAACCGCACCACAGCCGCAACGCAACCGCACCTGCACCGCAGCCGCACCGCAGCCGCACCGCAACCGCACCGCAACCGCACCGCAGCCGTACCGAAACCACACCGCAACCGCACCACTGCCGCACCGCAACCGCACCGCAACCGCACCGCAACCGCACCGCAACCGCACCGCAGCCGCACCGCAACCGCTCCGCAACCGCACCGCAACCGCTGCGCAGCCGCACCGCAACCGCACCGCAACCGCACTGCAACCACACCACAGCCGCACCGCAACCGCACCGCAACCGCACCGCAACCACACCGCAACCGCACCGCAGCCGCACCGCAACCCCACCGCAACCGCAACCCCACCGCAACCGCACTGCAACCACACCACAACCGCACCGCAACCACACCGCAACCGCACCGCAGCCGAACCGAAACCACACCGCAACCGCACCACAGCCGCACCGCAACCGCACCGCAACCGCAACGCAACCGCACCGCAACCTCACCGCAACCGCACCGCAATCACACCGCAACCGCACCGCAACCGCACCGCAATCACACCGCATACGCACCGCAACCGCACCGCAACCGCACCGCAACCGCACCGCAACCGCTCCACAACCGCACCGCAACCGCACCGCAGTCGCACCGCAGCCGCACCGCAACCACTCCGCAACCGCACCGCAACCGCACCGACACCGCACCGCAGCCGCACCGCAACCACACCGCAGCCGCACCGCAGCCTTACCGCAACCGCACCGCAACCGCACCGCACCGCAGCCGCACCGCAGCCGCACCGCAACCGCACCGCAACCGCACCGCAGCCGTACCGAAACCACACCGCAACCGCACCACTGCCGCACCGCAACCGCACCGCAACCGCACCGCAACCGCACCGCAGCCGCACCGCAACCGCTCCGCAACCGCACCGCAACCGCTGCGCAGCCGCACCGCAACCGCACCGCAACCGCATTGCAACCACACCACAGCCGCACCGCAACCGCACCGCAACCGCACCGCAACCACACCGCAACCGCACCGCAGCCGCACCGCAACCCCACCGCAACCGCACTGCAACCACACCACAACCGCACCGCAACCACACCGCAACCGCACCGCAGCCGTACCGAAACCACACCGCAACCGCACCACAGCCGCACCGCAACCGCACCGCAACCGCACCGCAACCTCACCGCAACCGCACCGCAATCACACCGCAACCGCACCGCAACCGCACCGCAACCGCACCGCAACCGCACCGCAACCGCTCCACAACCGCACCGCAACCGCACCGCAGTCGCACCGCAGCCGCACCGCAACCACTCCGCAACCGCACCGCAACCGCACCGACACCGCACCGCAGCCGCTCCACAACCGCACCGCAACCGCACCGCAGTCGCACCGCAGCCGCACCGCAACCACTCCGCAACCGCAACGCAACCGCACCGCAACCGCACCGCAACCACACCGCAGCCGCACCGCAGCCTTACCGCAACCGCACCGCACCGCAGCCGCACCGCAACCGCTCCAAAACCGCACCGCAACCGCACCGCAACCACACCACAGCCGCACCGCAACCGCTACGCAACCGCACCGCAACCGCACCGCAACCGCACTGCAGCCGCACTGCAGCCGCACCGCAACCGCACCGAAACCACACCGCAACCGCACCGCAACCGCACCGCAACCGCACCGCAGCCGCACCGCAACCGCACCGCAGCCGCGCCGCAGCCTTACCGCAACCGCACCGCAGCCGCGCCGCAGCCTTACCGCAACCGCACCACAGCCGTACCGAAACCACACCGCAACCGCACCACAGCCGCACTGTAACCGCACCGCAATCGCACCGCAACCGCAACCGCAACCACACCGCAACCGCGCCGCAACCGCACCGCAACCACACCGCAACCGCACCGCAGCCGCACCGCAACCGCACCGCAGCCGCACCGCAGCCTTACCGCAACCGCACCGCAGCCGCGCCGCAGCCTTACCGCAACCGCACCACAGCCGTACCGAAACCACACCGCAACCGCACCACAGCCGCACTGTAACCGCACCGCAATCGCACCGCAACCGCACCGCAACCACAACGCAACCGCACCGCAGCCGCACCGCAACCGCACCGCAGCCGCACTGCAACCGCACCGCAACCGCACCGCAACCGCACCGCAGCCGCACCGCAACCGCAACGCAACCGCACCGCAACCGCACCGCAGCCGCACCGCAACCGCAACGCAACCGCACTGCAACCACACCAAAGCCGCACCGCAACCGCACCGCAACCGCACCGCAACCACACCGCAACCGCGCCGCAGCCTTACCGCAACCGCACCGCAGCCGTACCGAAACCACACCGCACCACAGCCGCACTGTAACCGCACCGCAACCGCACCGCAACCGCACCGCAACCACAACGCAACCGCACCGCAGCCGCACCGCAGCCGCACCGCAACCACACCGCAACCGCACCGCAACCGCACCACAGCCGCACCGCAACCGCACCGCAACCGCACCGCAACCACACCGCAACCGCGCCGCAGCCTTACCGCAACCGCACCGCAGCCGTACCGAAACCACACCGCACCACAGCCGCACTGTAACCGCACCGCAACCGCACCGCAACCGCACCGCAACCACACCACAGCCGCACCGCAACCGCACCGCAACCGCACCGCACCGCAGCCGCTCCGCAACCGCTCCAAAACCGCACCGCAACCGCACCGCAACCACACCACAGCCGCACCGCAACCGCACCGCAACCGCACCGCAACCGCACTGCAGCCGCACTGCAGCCGCACCGCAACCGCACCGAAACCACACCGCAACCGCACCGCAACCGCACCGCAGCCGCACCGCAACCGGAACGCAACCGCACCGCAACCGCACCGCAGCCGCACCGCAACCGCAACGCAACCGCACTGCAACCACACCACAGCCGCACCGCAACAGCACCGCAACCGCACCGCAACCACACCGCAACCGCGCCGCAGCCTTACCGCAACCGCACCGCAGCCGTACCGAAACCACACCGCACCACAGCCGCACTGTAACCGCACCGCAACCGCACCGCAACCGCACCGCAACCACAACGCAACCGCACCGCAGCCGCACCGCAACCGCACCGCAGCCGCACCGCAACCACACCGCAACCGCACCGCAACCGCACCGCAACCGCACCGCAACCGCACCGCAACCACACCGCAACCGCGCCGCAGCCTTACCGCAACCGCACCGCAGCCGTACCGAAACCACACCGCACCACAGCCGCACTGTAACCGCACCGCAACCGCACCGCAACCGCACCGCAACCACAACGCAACCGCACCGCAGCCTTACCGCGACCGCACCACAGCCGTACCGAAACCACACCGCAACCGCACCACAGCCGCACTGTAACCGCACCGCAATCGCACCGCAACCGCAACCGCAACCACACCGCAACCGCGCCGCAACCGCACCGCAACCACACCGCAACCGCACCGCAGCCGCACCGCAACCGCACCGCAGCCGCACCGCAGCCGCACCGCAGCCGCACCGCAGCCTTACCGCAACCGCACCGCAGCCGCGCCGCAGCCTGACCGCAACCGCACCACAGCCGTACCGAAACCACACCGCAACCGCACCACAGCCGCACTGTAACCGCACCGCAATCGCACCGCAACCATACCGCAACCACAACGCAACCGCACCGCAGCCGCACCGCAACCGCACCGCAGCCGCACTGCAACCGCACCGCAACCGCACCGCAACCGCACCGCAGCCGCACCGCAACCGCAACGCAACCGCACTGCAACCACACCACAGCCGCACCGCAACCGCACCGCAACCGCACCGCAACCACACCGCAACCGCGCCGCAGCCTTACCGCAACCGCACCGCAGCCGTACCGAAACCACACCGCACCACAGCCGCACTGTAACCGCACCGCAACCGCACCTCAACCGCACCGCAACCACAACGCAGACGCACCGCAGCCGCACCGCAACCGCACCGCAGCCGCACCGCAACCACACCGCACCCACACCGCAACCGCACCGCAACCGCACTGCAGCCGCACTGCAGCCTCACCGCAACCACACCGCAGTCGTACCGAAACCACACCGCAACCGCACCGCAACCGCACCGCAACCGCACCGCAACCGCACCGCAACCGCACCGCAGCCGCACCGCAGCCTTACCGCAACCGCACCGCACCGCAGCCCCACCGCATCCGCACCGCAACCGCACCGCAACCGCACCGCAGCCGCACCGCATCCGCACCGCAGCCGCACCGCAACCGCACCGCAACCGCACTGCAGCCGCACTGCAGCCGCACCGCAGCCTTACCGCATCCGCACCGCAACCGCACCGCACCGCAGCCGCACCGCAACTGCACCGCAACCGCACCGCAGCCGCACCGCAGCCGCACCGCAGCCGCACCGCAGCCGCACCGCAACCGCACCGCAGCCGCACCGCAGCCGCACCGCAGCCGCACCGCAACCGCACCGCAACCGCACCGCAACCGCAACGCAACCGCACCGCAACCGCACCGCAACCGCACCGCAACCACTCCGCAACCGCGCCGCAACCGCACCGCAACCACACCGCAACCGCACCGCAGCCTCACCGCAACCGCACCGCAACCGCACCGCAGCCGCGCCGCAGCCTTACCGCAACCGCACCGCAGCCGTACCGAAACCACACCGCAACCGCACCACAGCCGCACTGTAACCGCACCGCAACCGCACCGCAGCCGCACCGCAACCGCACCGCAACCGCACCGCAACCGCACCGCAACCGCACCGCAACCGCACCGCAACCGCACCGCAACCGCACCGCAGCCGCACCGCAGCCTTACCGCAGCCGCACTGCAGCCGCACCGCAACCGCAACGCAGCCGTACCGAAACCACACCGCAACCGCACTGCAACCGCACCGCAACCGCACCGCAACCGCACCGCAGCCGCACCGCAGCCTTACCGCAACCGCACTGCAACCGCACCGCAGCCGCATCGCAACCGCACCGCAACCGCACCGCAACCGCACCGCAGCCGCGCCGCAGCCTTACCGCAACCGCACCGCAGCCGTACCGAAACCACACCGCAACCGCACTACAGCCGCACTGTAACCGCACCGCAACCGCACCGCAACCGCACCGCAACCACAACGCAACCGCACCGCAGCCGCACCGCAACCGCTTCGCAGCCGCACCGCAGCCGCACCGCAACCACACCGCAACCGCACCGCAACCGCACCGCAACCGCACCGCAACCGCACTGCAGCCGCACTGCAGCCACACCGCAACCGCTCCGCAGCCGTACCGAAACCGCACCGCAACCGCACCGCAACCGCACCGCAGCCGCACCGCAGCCTTACCGCAACCGCACCGCAACCGCAACGCACCGCAGCCGCACCGCAACCGCACCGCAACCGCACCGCAACCGCACCGCAGCCGTACCGAAACCACACCGCAACCGCACCACAGCCGCACCGCAACCGCACCGCAACCGCAACCACACCGCAACCGCACCGCAACCGCACCGCAACCGCACCGCAGCCGCACCGCAGCCTTACCGCAACCGCACCGCAACCGCACCGCACCGCAGCCGCACCGCAGCCGCACCGCAACCGCACCGCAACCGCACCGCATCCGTACCGAAACCACACCGCAACCGCACCACAGCCGCACCGCAACCGCACCGCAACCGCACCGCAACCGCACCGCAACCGCACCGCAACCGCACCGCAACCGCACCGCAACCGCACCTCAACCGCACCGCACCGCAACCGCTCCGCAACCGCACCGCAACCGCACCGCAGCCGCACCGCAACCGCACCGCAACCGCACCACAACCGCACCGCAACCGCACTGCAACTCAACCGCACCGCAACCGCACCGCAACCGCACCGCAACCACACCGCAACCGCACCGCAGCCGCACCGCAACCGCACCGCAACCACACCGCAATCGCTCCGCAACCACACCGCAACCGCACCGCAGCCGCACCGCAACCGCACCGCAACCGCACCGCAACCGCACCGCAGCCGCACCGCAACCACACCGCAACCGTTTCCGCCTTACCGCACTGGTGCGGTTGCGGTGCGGCTGCGGTGCGGTTGCGGTGCGGTTGCGTTGTGGTTGCGGTGCGGTTGCGGAGCGGTTGCGGTGCGGTTGCGGTGCGGTTGCGGTGCGGTTGCGGTGCGTTTGCGGTGCGGTTGCGTTGCGGTTGCGGTGCGGTTGCGGTGCGGTTGCGGTGCGGCTGCGGTGCGGTTGTGGTGCGGTTGCGGTGTATTATAATAAGTATAATAAGTATCAATATAATTATCAATGTTCACACTTATAAGGTTTGCGTTTATCCACTTTGAAATGTTCCACAAGTTTTTATTTGCCTCATCAAAAACCGTCTCCCAGCTTGTTCCCCAAAAAAGTGCAACTGTATCATCTGCGTAAGCTTGTAACGAACAGTTAGGTACTTGCAAGTTTAATAGATCATTAATATATATAAGAAACGGAATTGGACCCAACACCGTTCCCTGGGGCACACCTATATTAACGTTAGATGCAGAGCTCACGTGGTCTTCTTAAATAACAGATGAAACTTTATCTTTTAAATAAGTTTTAAAAATTTGTAGAACTATACCCCTTATTCCAATTTTATGCATTTTATTGAAAAGCAGATCATGATCCACCGTATCGAAAGCTTTTCTAAAATCTAAAAACACGACCAAACATTTTAACCTTTGATCCAGTTTTCCTACAATTTGTTTCGTTACATTAAAAATTGCATCTTCTCCACTAAGAGATTTTCTAAAACCATATTGGTATTCTGAAATAATTTTATTTTTTTTACACCGCAACCACACCACAGCCGCACCGCAACCGCACCGCAACCGCACCGCAACCGCACCGCAGCCGCTCCGCAACCGCACCGCAACCGCACTGCAAACACACCACAGCCACACCGCAACCGCACCGCAACCGCACCGCAACCACAACGCAACCGCAACCACACCGCAACCGTACCGCAACCGCACCGCAACCGCACCGCAACCGCACCGCAACCGCACCGCACCGCAACCGCACCACAACCGCACCGCAACCGCACCGCAACCGCACCGCAGCCGCACCGCAACCACACCGCAACCGCACCGCAACCGCACCGCAGCCGCACCGCAACCGCACCGCAGCCGCTCCGCAACCGCACCGCAACCGCACTGCAAACACACCACAGCCACACCGCAACCGCACCGCAACCGCACCGCAACCACAACGCAACCGCGCCGCAGCCTTACCGCAACCGCACCGCAGCCGTACCGAAACCACACCGCAACCGCACCACAGCCGCACCGCAACCGCACCGCAACCGCAACCACACCGCAACCGCACCGCAACCGCACCGCAGCCGCACCGCAGCCTTACCGCAACCGCACCGCAACCGCACCGCACCGCAGCCGCACCGCAGCCGCACTGCAACCGCACCGCAACCGCACCGCATCCGTACCGAAACCACACCGCAACCGCATCACAGCCGCACCGCAACCGTACCGCAACCGCACCGCAACCGCACCGCAACCGCACCGCAACCGCACCGCACCGCAACCGCACCGCAACCACTCCGCAACCGCACCGCAACCGCACCGCAGCCGCACCGCAACCGCACCGCAACCGCACCGCAACCGCACCGCAGCCGCACCGCAGCCGCGCCGCAGCCTTACCACAATCGCACCGCAGCCGTACCGAAACCACACCGCAAACGCACCACAGCCGCACCGCAACCGCACCGCAACCGCACCGCAACCGGTGCGGTTGCGGTGCGGCTGCGGTGCGGTTGCGGTGCGGTTGCGGTGCGACTGCGGTTCGATTGCGGTACGTTTGCGGTGCGGCAGCGGTGCGGTTGCGGTGCGGTTGCGGTGCGGTTGCGGTGCGGTTGCCGTGCGGCTGTGGTGCGGTTGCGGTGTGGCTGCGGTGCGGTGCGGCTGCGGTGCGGTTGCGGTGCGGCTGCGGTGCGGTTGCGGTGCGGTTGCGGTGCGGTTGCGGTTTGGTTGCGGTGCGGTTGCGGTGCGGTTGCGGTGCGGTTGCCGTAAGGCTGCGGTGCGGTTGTGGTGCGGTTGCGGTGTGGTTGCGGTGCGGTTGCGGTACGGTTGCGATGCGGTTGCGGTGCGGCTGCGTTGCGGTTGCGGTGCGGTTGCGGTGCGGTTGCGGTGCGGCTGCGGTGCGGTTGCGGTGCGGTTGCGGTAAGACTGCAGTGAGGTTGTGGTGCGGTTGCGGTTGCGGTGCGGTTGCGGTAAGGCTGCGGTGAGGTTGTGGTGCGGTTGCGGTGCGGTTGCGGTGCGGTTGCGGTGCGGTTGCGGTACGATTGCGGTGCGGTTGCGGTACGGTTGCGGTGCGGCTGCGGTGCGGTTGCGGTGTGGCTGCGGTGGGGTTGCGGTTGCGGACTGCAGTGAGGTTGTGGTGCGGTTGCGGTTGCGGTGCGGTTGCGGTAAGGCTGCGGTGAGGTTGTGGTGCGGTTGCGGTGCGGTTGCGGTGCGGTTGCGGTGCGGTTGCGGTACGATTGCGGTGCGGTTGCGGTACGGTTGCGGTGCGGCTGCGGTGCGGTTGCGGTGTGGCTGCGGTGGGGTTGCGGTGCGGTTGCGGTGCGGTTGTGGTGCGACTGCGTTGCGGTTGCGGTGCGGTTGCGGTGCGGTTGCGGTGCGGTTGCGGTGCGGCTGCGGTGCGGTTGCGGTGCGGTTGCGGTGCGGTTGCGGTGCGGTTGCGGTGCAGCTGCGGTGCGGTTGCGGTGCGGTTGCGGTTTGGTTGCGATGCGGTTGCGGTGCGGTTGCGGTGCCGTTGCGGTGCGGTTGCGGTGCGGCTGCGTTGCGGTTGCGGTGCGGTTGCGGTGCGAATGCGGTGCGGCTGCGGTGCGGTTGCGGTGCGGTTGCGGTGCGGTTGCGGTGCGGTTGTGGTGCGGTTGCGGTGCGGTTGGGGTGCGGTTGCCGTAAGGTTGCGGTGCGTTTGCGGTGCGGCTGCGTTGCGGTTGCGGTGCGGTTGCGGTGCGGTTGCGGTGCGGCTGCGGTGCAGTTGCGGTGCGGTAGCGGTGCGGTTGCGGTTTGGTTGCGGTGCGGTTGCGGTAAGACTGCGGTTAGGTTGTGGTGCGGTTGCGGTGCGGTTGCGGTAAGGGTGCGGTGAGGTTGTGGTGCGGTTGCGGTGCGGTTGCGGTGCGCTTGTGGTGAAGCTGCGTTGCAGTTGCGGTGCGGTTGCGGTGCGGTTGCGGTGCGGCTGCGGTGCGGTTGCGGTGCGGTTGCGGTAAGACTGCGGTGAGGTTGTGGTGCGGTTGCGGTTGCGGTGCGGTTGCGGTAAGGCTGCGGTGAGGTTGTGGTGCGGTTGCGGTGCGGTTGCGGTGCGGTTGCGGTGCGGTTGCGGTACGGTTGCGGTGCGGTTGCGGTACGGTTGCGGTGCGGCTGCGGTGCGGCTGCGTTGCGGTTGCGGTGCGGCTGCGTTGCGGTTTCGGTGCGGTTGCGGTGCGGTTGCGGTGCGGCTGCGTAGCGGTTGCGGTGCGGTTGCGGTAAGACTGCGGTGAGGTTGTGGTGCGGTTGCGGTTGCGGTGCGGTTGCGGTAAGGCTGCGGTGAAGTCGTGGTGCGGTTGCGGTGCGGTTGCGGTGCGGCTGCGGTGCGGTTGCGGTGCGGTTGCGGTTTGGTTGCGATGCGGTTGCGGTGCGGTTGCGGTGCGGTTGCGGTGCGGCTGCGTTGCGGTTGCGGTGCGGTTGCGGTGCGGCTGCGTTGCGGTTGCGGTGCGGTTGCGGTGCGGCTGCGGTGCGGTTGCGGTGCGGTTGCGGTAAGACTGCGGTGAGGTTGTGGTGCGGTTGCGGTTGCGGTGCGGTTGCGGTAAGGCTGCGGTGAAGTTGTGGTGCGGTTGCGGTGCGGTTGCGGTGCGGTTGCGGTGCGGTTGCGGTGCGGTTACGGTGCGGTTGCGGTGCGGCTGCGTTGCGGTTGCGGTGCGGTTGCGGTGCGGTTGCGGTGCGGTTGCGGTGCGGTTGCGGTGCGGTGCGGTTGCGGTGCGTTTGCGGTGCGGCTGCAGTGCGGTTTCGGTGCGGTTGCGGTGCGGTTGCGGTGCGGTTGCGGTTTGGTTGCGGTTTGGTTGTGGTGCGGTTGCGGTGCGGTTGCGGTGCGGTTGCGGTGCGGTTTGCCGTAAGGCTGCGGTGCGGTTACGGTGTGGTTGCGGTGCGGTTGCGGTACGGTTGCGGTGCAGCTGCGGTGCGGTTGTGGTGCGGTTGCGGTGCGGTTGCGGTGCGGTTGCGGCACGGTTGCGGTGCGGTTGCGGTGCGGTTGCGGTGCGGTTGCGGTGCGGTTGCGGTGCGGGTGCGGTGCGGTTTCGGTACGGCTGCGGTGCGGCTGCGGTGCGGCTGCGGTGCGGTTGCGGTGCGGTTGCGGTGCGGTTGCGGTGCGGCTGTGGTGCGGTTGCGGTGCGGTTGCGGTGCGGTTGTGGTGCGGTTGCGGTGCGGTTGCGGTGCGGTTGCGGTGCGGGTGCGGTGCGGTTTCGGTACGGCTGCGGTGCGGCTGCGGTGCGGCTGCGGTGCGGTTGCGGTGCGGTTGCGGTGCGGTTGCGGTGCGGCTGTGGTGCGGTTGCGGTGCGGTTGCGGTGCGGTTGCAGTGCGGCTGCGGTGCGGTTGCGGTGCGGCTGCGGCTGCGGTGCGGTACGGCTGCGGTGCGGTGCGGCTGCGGTGCGGTTGCGGTGCGGCTGCGGTGCGGTTGCGGTGCGGTTGCGGTGCGGTTGCGGTAAGGCTGCGGTAAGGCTGCGGTGCGGTTGTGGTGCGGTTGCGGTGCGGTTGCGGTGCGGTTGCGGTACGGTTGCGGTGCGGCTGCGGTGCGGTTTCGGTGCGGTTGCGGTGCGGCTGTGGTGCGGTTGCGGTGCGGTTGCGGTGCGGTTGCGGTGCGGCTGCGGTTGCGGTGCGGCTGCGGTTGCGGTGCGGCTGCGGTGCGGTTGCGGTGCGGCTGCGGCTGCGGTGCGGCTGCGGTGCGGTGCGGCTGCGGTGCGGTTGCGGTGCGGCTGCGGTGCGGTTGCGGTGCGGTTGCGGTGCGGTTGCGGTAAGGCTGCGGTGCGGTTGTGGTGCGGTTGCGATGCGGTTGCGGTGCGGTTGCGGTACGGTTGCGGTGCGGCTGCGGTGCAGTTGCGGTGCGGTTGCGGTGCGGTTGCGGTGCGGTTGCGGTGTGGTTGCGGTGTGGTTGCGGTGCGGCTGCGGTGCGGTTGCAGTACGGTTGTGGTGCGGTTGCGGTGCGGTTGCGGTGCGGCTGCGGTGCGGTAGCGGTGCGGTTGCAGTGCGGTTGCGGTGCGGTTGCGGTACGGTTGCGGTGCGGCTGCGGTGCGGTTGCGGTGCGGTTGCGGTGCGGCTGCAGTGCGGTTGCGGTGCGGCTGCGGTTTGGTTGCGGTGCGGTTGCGGTGCGGTTGCGGTGCGGTTGCGGTGTGGTTGCGGTGCGGCTGCGGTGCGGTTGCGGTGCGGTTTCGGTGCGGTTGCGGTGCGGTTGCGGTGCGGGTGCGGTGCGGTTGCGGTGCGGTTTCGGTACGGCTGCGGTGCGGTTGCGGTGCGGTTGCGGTGCGGTTGCGGTGCGGTTGCGGTGCGGTTGCGGTGTGGTTGCGGTGCGGCTGCGGTGCGGTTGCGGTGCGGTTGCGGTGCGGTTGCGGTGCCGTTGCGGTGTGGTTGCGGTGCGGCTGCGGTGCGGTTGCGGTGCGGTTTCGGTGCGGTTGCGGTGCGGTTGCGGTGCGGGTGCGGTGCGGTTGCGGTGCGGTTGCGGTGCGGTTGCGGTGCGGTTGCGGTGCGGTTGCGGTGCGGGTGCGGTGCGGTTGCGGTGTGGTTGCGGTGCGGCTGCGGTGCAGTTGCGGTGCGGTTTCGGTGCGGTTGCGGTGCGGTTGCGGTGCGGTTGCGGTGCGGTTGCGGTGCGGTTGCGGTGCGGTTGCGGTGCGGTTGCGGTGCGGTTGCGGTGCGGTTGCGGTGCGGGTGCGGTGCGGTTGCGGTGCGGTTTCGGTACGGCTGCGGTGCGGTTGCGGTGCGGTTGCGGTAAGGCTGCGGTGCGGTTTCGGTGCAGTTGCGGTGCGGTTGCGGTGCGGTTGCGGTACGGTTGCGGTGCGGTTGCGGTGCGGTTTCGGTACGGCTGCGGTGCGGTTGCGGTGCGGTTGCGGTGTGGTTGCGGTGCGGCTGCGGTGCGGTTGCGGTGCGGTTTCGGTGCGGTTGCGGTGCGGTTGCGGTGCGGTTGCGGTGCGGTTGCGGTGCGGTTGCGGTGCGGTTGCGGTGCGGTTGCGGTGCGGGTGCGGTGCGGTTGCGGTGCGGTTTCGGTACGGTTGCGATGCGGTTGCGGTGCGGTTGCGGTAAGGCTGCGGTGCGGCTGCGGTGCGGTTGCGGTGCGGTTGCGGTGCGGTTGCGGTGCGGCTGCAGTGCGGTTGCGGTGCGGCTGCGGTTTGGTTGCGGTGCGGTTGCGGTGCGGTTGCGGTGCGGTTGCGGTGTGGTTGCGGTGCGGCTGCGGTGCGGTTGCGGTGCGGTTTCGGTGCGGTTGCGGTGCGGTTGCGGTGCAGTTGCGGTGCGGTTGCGGTGTGGTTGCGGTGCGGTTGCGGTGCGGTTGCGGTGCGGTTGCGGTGCGGTTGCGGTGCGGGTGCGGTGCGGTTGCGGTGCGGTTTCGGTACGGCTGCGGTGCGGTTGCGGTGCGGTTGCGGTAAGGCTGCGGTGCGGTTTCGGTGCAGTTGCGGTGCGGTTGCGGTGCGGTTGCGGTACGGTTGCGGTGCGGTTGCGGTGCGGTTTCGGTACGGCTGCGGTGCGGTTGCGGTGCGGTTGCGGTAAGGCTGCGGTGCGGTTGCGGTGCAGTTGCGGTGCGGTTGCGGTGCGGTTGCGGTGCGGTTGCGGTGCGGTTGCGGTGTGGTTGCGGTGCGGCTGTGGTGCGGTTGCAGTGCGGTTGTGGTGCGGTTGCGGTGCGGTTGCGGTGCGGCTGCGGTGCGGTTGCGGTGCGGCTGCGGTGCGGTTGCAGTGCGGTTGCGGTGCGGTTGCGGTACGGTTGCGGTGCGGTTGCGGTGCGGCTGCGGTGCGGTTGCGGTGCGGTTGCGGTGCGGCTGCGGTGCGGTTGCGGTGCGGCTGCGGTGTGGTTGCGGTGCGGTTGCGGTGCGGTTGCGGTGCGGTTGCGGTGTGGTTGCGGTGCGGCTGCGGTGCGGTTGCAATGCAGTTGCGGTGTGGTTGCGGTGCGGTATCGGTGTGGCTGCGGTGCGGTTGCGGTGCGGCTGCGGTGCGGTGGCAGTGCGGTTGCGGTGCGGTTGCGGTACGGTGTCGGTACGGTTGCGGTGCGGCTGCGGTGCGGTTGCGGTGCGGTTGCGGTGCGGCTGCCTTGCGGTTGCGGTGCAGCTGCGGTGTGGTTGCGGTGCGGTTGCGGTGCGTTTGTATTGTGTATGTTGTATTTTCTGAAATTACTGATATTAATAGTGACCTGCACGAAAAAAGCAATCATAAATAATTTCAAGTTTTGTGAGACGAAATTAAAGCTCTACTTTAATTATACCTCTAAGGTGAAAATTTCCAATACATGGAGTTTGAACTTGGAATGTCACCCACGATCAATAATAATTTTCCATGATGAATGCCATCTGTCAACTAACTCATTCAAAGTTTGAATACGTTCGGGAAATCACAGATTATTCTAAATCTATTATTATTACCAAACATAACATAATTTTTACTGCTACTTGTTTTCGCCGGCACTCTCAATATGATGCAAAGTCAATATATTACAATTTGCCGAAGTATTTCAACGATTTAAATATTTCTTTGAAAAACTTAGTGAAATTCGCTTCAGACGAAGCTTCGGTTATGATGGGTAATAAGCAAGGTGTCAAATTCTTCCTTGAAATAGATTTTCCAAATTTGTGTGTTACGACCTGTATATGACCAGCACCCGAAAAAAAAACTGGCCCAGCACATTGAAGTCTTGGCCCG
This sequence comes from Nemotelus nigrinus, assembly GCA_947369275.1. Lineage (NCBI taxonomy): Eukaryota > Metazoa > Arthropoda > Insecta > Diptera > Stratiomyidae > Nemotelus > Nemotelus nigrinus. Next base: position 51,191,384 of record OX376372.1, on the reverse strand, counting down.
CAATATTTACATTTTTTTCCACAGATCCAAGCGGTAAACGTAATACAGCCAATTTGAAGAGAGCTTTAACGTTAAAATCCATAAAACACTAAAAACATCTGCGACCAGAAAACGTTGTTTCCAAAATCTTATCTCACCACCACTTCACATACGAACAGCTCATAGCAATAATTGAGCAAAAACTTGCCCAATATGCATGCCACTTTTCTGGCAGTTCTGATATTCGTGTTTGGGTGCAACATATGCTTTGCATGGCATGGCGCATATACGTCGCGTAACCAGTCATAACTGGTTGGACCTTTATTCATCCAACTTACGTGAAACCAGCAAGTCTAAACTCATAGTCTCTAAAAAAAAAAAAAAAACTGTATATATAAACTATTGGACTCCTTTTTAATGTAAAGTACTCCGTTTGGATTACGAAATATACTCCCCTGAAAATTTTCAAAACGACAGCACTGGCCAGCACTCATATTTCAGGAGGGAGTGGCAGGTCAGGCTTAATATTCTGGTATGGTAGCGGCTCTTCACAGTTGTTCCGCAACAGCATGCTACTCAACAATCGTTCAAAGAAAAGATACCGGTTTCCGTCCAACAGTGGAAAATATTGCTCAGAAGGCACTTTGTTCTGATTCGAGCCTAGCTTCTTTTTTGTTTAGATAACAAAATTTTAATTATCTTCCACAACAGTACAGCCATAGCTCTATTACACAATATTTAAACTATATTATGCTGCCTGAGTACTGATTAAAAACTTCCATCTCTTTCCATGGTACAAAAAATTAGCAGTTTTCTCAAGTATTGAATAATTTTAGCACAGGATCAGCAAAATAGGTTTTAAATAATTCCTAACAAACATAATCAAAGTCTTCCATACCAAAGCTTATTTCATGTACCCATATCATATTTTAATTGTAGTTTAAGTTCTCTGTTTGTTGTGAACAAAGATGAATGTTCACCTAATGTAGACAGTATATCTGATTAAAGAATAGAAAATTCACACTGAATTCACAGAGCTAGTTTCCTGATACAGTTTTGAAAGTCTCATACGAGTTTCCCATGGCAATCATACTGCATTCTTCAAACCATATTACCAATTGTTGATTGGAGCAAAGCAGAACTCCAGAAACTGTTTACGACAAAGACGATGGAATTGAAGCAAACTATTAATATAACAAACTTGAAATATTCATTTCACTAAGCCCTCTCAGTTCAGGGATCAGGCTGCTTTACAATAAATTGTCAGTTCCGTTTGATTTGCAGAGTATGTATTCGCATTATTTGCCACACCGACGACTCCTGTCTGTAGTTTTCATTCCATTCCAATCGGCCCGAGTTCTGTTTGTGGCGCTCGTTTCTTCCTCAGCGCAGTGTTCAGTGAATTGGAACAAATCGATGTGCATACACTCCAGGTATGATAGCAAATTTTGTAAAGTATCTTTGACTAATCGACCAGAAATACAACCCACCTCCAACATTTTTTTCTTCATCATCTGCTTGGATCATGTGTAGGATAAACTGTTTGGTCCGACTATCCAATCGATGTGCATGTTGTCCTAGTTTTCATGACGACTGAAAAGTTCATTGAAATCATTTTGGCTCTTCAGGACGTTGTTCAAACTCATTTTTCTCATGGTAGCACGCAAGGGAATTTATGTGTCTGGAGGATATGAAATACAGACGTTTATGAGAACTAGTAATATTGTTGTCCGACGAAGCGAAGTTAAATTGTTGATAGTTATGTGATGATATTTTGAACCAATATGGTCTGATGATATTTCACATACCATTCATGTAATAAGTAAAAGGATTATTTGAAAATTAGAGTAACGCAACTGAATTTATCGTGACGCAATTGTTGGAGATGAATATAGGATGTGAGACGTAGCTATGTACGTCTTTCACATATTCGAATTTTCACAAACATTTTAGCGATCCAGGTATTCTCTAAGAGGATGATTGACGATATTACATCCGTGCGTCAACACTTCGCCTTCATTTAATAACTTTGAACTAAATAGTATTTAAAAATTAAAATTTGATAATGTGAATTATTCCAGGGTGGCGCAAAAGTTTCTGCCCTTCGACATGAACAATCAACCCATTTATTTACATTGGTGTAGTTTATATGCCACTCAGATCCGACGGATCGATATACAACCATCTATGTCAATCAGTGTATTCCTTCGTATCATCCCTTAACGAAAAGAAAAGTTATATTTCTGGGAGATTTCAATCCCCCAATCTATATTTTATTCCCGTTGAAAGTAGCACTTACCTACTCCCTGTAAACCTTTCAGATTCGAACCACTTCAACTTGACGAGTACTTTCTATGGCAAAGATTTGCAACAAGTTTGTCTGACTCCGAACCAAAACGGTAATTGGTTGGATCTTGTGTTCACTAACGCTTATGACGAAGTAGTGGTAAGTCCAACTAATGACAAAGAGCATTTCTTTGTAATAGTTCGCACCATACAGCAGTCTCAGTTGAACTTGCCACTCCAGATTCGATTAACTTAAGAACGTACAAAATTTTTATTGTATATGACTTTCTTAATGCTAATTATGAAAGCATTCACCATCACCTTGACACTTTAGATTGGACGGATATTCTTTCAACGTGATATCTTGAGGAAGCCATTTCCACTTTTTATAGCAAAATCTTTGACGCAATGCTTAGTGTTTGCAACGCTGAAAGTCTCCCACAATTGTCTCACGCCAACATCAAACAACTCTATCGATTTCAATTTTAGCCGAAGATTTCGTTGAAAGTTACAGGGATAGAAAGATGTTTAGGGTAAAAAACGAAAGATGTTTGGAACCCAAAATTTACTGAAACTAAGAAAATTTAGAAAACATTGGTAACTTATTTTCATTGTAAATGTTCGCGATATGAATACTTAATGTAAGCATTTATTGATACGAAAATAGCAAAAATAGGCCTCGCGCTGGCAACCCTTTGCTAGCATCAAAGCCAAAAATATATCACACCTGCTTCACATTGAAATAAACCTACTCTGCGAATTTCGTTTTGATCCGATGACTGCATTGGAAGTTATAGGGGTACAACGGAAATTAGGGCTACCAGTCGCAAAAATTTTCAAATTTTCGAAAGCTTAATATGTGTTGTTAACTGTAACTACAAGATCATTATCGTTTGAAAATTTTACGATAAAATCGCTTAGTAAAGATATTGCAAATAAATACAAAGCCAACACTAGCTGGCAACCCTATCACGTTTTTTTTTACCAGATTCCTTCTGAATAATACCCACAACAAGTACCATGTATCATATTAAATTCGTTTTGATTTCATGACTGCACTGGAAGTTATACGGCAAAAAGCTTAATTTTCCTGAGCGGATTTTCAAAACCCAGGACACCAAAATCCAAGACACCAAAACCCAAGACACCGAATTTTTCAACCAAATTTCCACCACACACGACTTAGAAGAAGGTTCAGTTACTGTTTGAATTTCATGAAAAGCTGGTAACTGAATCAGAATTCAAAGGTCAAAAAGCAGTTTTGTTCTGTATAATTTTTCAAGATCTGGGACAAAGTTGCACGCAATTCGAAATAGCTTCTAACAGACCTAGTCCTACTCAACACCAATACATTTTGTAAATTTCATTTGTATTTGTCTGATAATTGGGTCGTGAGTTCTCGTGAACAGAAGTTTTTGAAGCTTAAAATATAGGTAAATTGGAGGAGGGCTACCGTTCTTGTCCGATGTGAAATTTCAAAAATTTTCCTTTGATTGTATAGACAAAGCATAAAATTTCCTTATGAGTTGGTTTTCACTGTAGAAGACGAAAATTTTTCAGGAGAGCTGATGGTTTGAAAGTTTTCACTTTCAATGCCTGCCATAGCTGCAGGGTTACCAGCACGTTCATAAAAAACTACACTACATGTCTATATATATATCATATATATATATATATATATATATATATATATATATATATATATATATATATATATATATATATATATATATATATATATATATATATATATATATATATATATATATATATATATATATATATATATATATATATATATATATATATATATATATATATATATATATATATATAGAATTATAGTTTTTTGGCCAAAGTGATTTTAATACTAATGTTCTTCTTCGAACATTAGTAAAAAAAGAAAAAGTTGTCTAAGCCATGGCGTGATAGGGACCTTAGGTGACAATTACATTAAGACTACCGGCGAAAATATAACCCGTGACCCGAATAAATTTTATAATTTTGTAAATTTGAAGCGAAAAACTATTCGTTACCCATCGTCGACCTTACCAGATTCCTTCTGAATAATTATATCACTTCTTCCTTTCCTAATGAGATTTGTGATTTATTCGCAGATAGTTTTCAGAATATTTTTATTGCACCTGACTCATCAAATTCACACCTCTCTTTCTCTCATTCTGCTCCTTCAGCTTTTGTCAACCAATAAGAAATTACACGTGACGAAATACGTAAAGCTTTTTTGGAACTCGACTGCAACATAGGTCCTGGGCCTGATCTTCTTCCTCCAACTTTCTTGCGCAAGTAAGTAGAGCAGCTTATAACTCCCTTTCAAAATTTTTTCAACAGATCACTTTCGTCTGAAGTTTTCCCATTTTGCTGGAAATTTTCATATGTTACACCCATCTTCAAAAATGCTGATAGATGCTGTATCGGAAATTATAGGGGTATTGCCATCTTATCTTCGGTTCCGAAACTTTTTGAAAAGATTTTGAAAAATTACTGCTTTTGGTCCTATAAATTCTGATTAAGTCACCAGATTTTGACATCCTACCAATCCTACTTTGAGCCACATTTGATAGAAATTTGGTTGAAAAATTCGGTTGGAGCTGCCAGCCATAATAATTTTAATGTTTTAAATTTTGAAAATTCGCTCAGGAAAATAAATATCTTTGCCCTATAGCTTCAAGTGCAGCCCTGGAATCATAACGAAATTCATATGGCAAACTGAACTTGTTGTGGAAAATACTCAGTAGAAATCTAGTTGGAAAAATATGGTTGCTTTTGTATTTTTTTTTTTGCATATCTTTAGTAAGCGATTTTATCATCAAATTTTCAAACCATAGTAATCTTGTAGTGAAAATAAACAACATATATTACCATCTAGAAAGTTTGAAAACTTTTACGGGTGGTAACCCTAAAGTTTTTTTATCGCTATAACTTCGAATGCAGTCATCGAATCAATACGACATGCGCAGAGTAGGTTGACTTCAACGTATGGTAAATGTGACATATTTTTTTTTTCGGTACTAACAAAGGGTTAACAGAATGAGGCAGTTTTGTGATTTTCGTACCAATAAATGCTTAGATAAACATTTGCAAAAAATAGCGTTTACAGCAGACGTTTAGTCCGCGGACTATACACCAAATTTCACCTAAATTATTTAGTCCACTTGCTGTAAACACTCAGTACCCGACCCAAGCGATAGGTCAGTACAAGATTTCAAATGATCTGACCTAAAATAGGTCGTGGGCTATATCGCTGTAAACACACCCGACCTAAGCCTTGATTTTTGCGCGACTATTAATAATACATGCACGTTGAATTTAAGCGCGCAACCCTGTTGTTTGACTCAAAATCATTTAAATAATCACGTTTGAGAGACATACGAAAAGATAATTATAGTGTATGAACTAAAATTGAACAAAATGACAGCTGTCGCGTACAAACGAGGACTAAATTCGATCTGACCAAATTTTAGGTCAGGTCACATTCGGTACAACCGCTGTAAACCCTACCATTTTTTGGATGGCAGCCCCAAACACCTTTCTATCGCTGTAACTTTCGATGAAGTCATCGAAATTTAATCGGCTGAGGGTCTATTATTACTTAAATAAATAAATAAATAAATTAAGGTGTCCTTAAGTAGCTAGTTCTAGAATATCAAAATCAAAATCAGCACAAACCCTCTACTGTTTTTCAAACATTAGTGTTTCAAGCGGTTCTGATGCGCTAGGGTTTTTTTTCAGTTTGATTCAAAAATTAACTCTCTTTTACTTATGGAAATTTATGATATCATAAGCATAGCTTATATCTTGTTTCTTGATGTTATAAAATCAAATATACACTGAGAGAAAAATCTTGGTAAAATCAACAATGTTCCTTAATTGTTTTTGCGTCAACTACGGGCTATATTGAAAATAACCACAAGAAAATTGTTGATTACTTTTATGTACCATGACGCGTGGTTGATAAACTACGTCCGTGGTGCAAAAAAGTAAACAACCACAAGCTATGGTATTCCAACAATGCACGTAGTACGAAATAGTAAATGACTATAGTCTGTGGTGTGGAATTATGTTTGTTGAATTTAACAATTGTAGAGTAGTTCACTTACTATGAAAATTGTGGATAATTCAATATTTTACAGCTTTAAATGATTTGTTGCTCATTTTTCTATAGATCAACTATTTATCGTGCTTATGAACCAACTAACATAGTTGAATCCTCGAAGGTTTCGATATTTTTTGTGTCAGCAAAGTCAACTACTTTTATATGGTCAATTGAACTATTTTAGCATAGTAGAAAGAACCATTTTCCGTAGTTCATTCGACAATTTTGAATGAATTGTTGCATTACTATCAATAATCGTTCAATCAACCACGAATTTTCCTTTCAGTGTAAATTAAGGTGCGTTAAAAACAGCGAGGGTTTCAAAAAGGTTCATTTAATCGCTCGGATTTTTGGAAAACTTATAAAAAATCAACTAGGACGCAGCAAATTCTACAGTTGCAAAAATATACCGCACTTTTACTAACCTGAAGCAAATTGTTTGTCACTAATTCAAGTTTTGAAATACATGTGCTCTAACAAATTTCCCTACTAAAAAATCACTTAATTAGTTGCACTTTTCGACACTGAATTGATTGATCCTAATCACTAAACTGATTGACCCTCTCAGTATTTTTCGAAGGAATACACGACAAGGATGATGCTGAGTGCTGCCGCGACTCAAAAGCAAAGTGAGTTCATTTCGTTTGTGTAAAAATTTCAGCTGAAATATCAAAGATATATTCAGTTCTTTTTCCCACTAACTCTAAAACATGGCAATAAAATGCGAAGAAATTAATAGATAAAGTGATCTATCCGCTACTGCATGGGAAATTTCATTCTGAGCCTGAAAAAACGCCCAAATGTCGAAACCATTTTACGTTTCGTAGAATAATTCCAAAGGCGTTGCTTACTGAATTACATTTGTTGAATTCAACTATTCCAAAGCAGTTCAAGTACTATAAAAATTGTTGTTAATTGGAAATTTTGTAGTGTTGAGTGAATTGATGAATATTTTGCTAAAGATGTACTATTTTTCGTGGTTATGAAACAATTACAGTAGTTGATTTCTTGAACTTTTCGATATTTCTGTTGTATTAGCAAAGTCAACTACTTTTATATCGTTAAATTAACTGTAAAAAGAACCATTTTCAGTAGTTCGTTTAACGATTTTGAATGAATCGTTGCAATACTATTCAAAATAGTTAAACCACCCAGTAGGACCACAGTCATCGATGACTTTTACCATGAACTCTTTCATTAATGCCTATGAATTCCAAAATAATGGATTACAGTGTACTGTGTAAGTAATGCAAAAAAGAATCATTGTGGTACAGAAATCCATGTGGATTTATCTACTAACTACTTAACTGCATTACAAAGTAATGCACAGTGAAGGGTAGAGTAATGCAAATGTATCGTTACTTATAATGACATTCTAATGTTAAATTCATCAGTTCCGTCATACGAAAACGATCCGACGATGATTACTGAAAATAATTACTGCATTACTGCAGTAAGCATTCCTGGTCTTACTGGGCAACCGCGAGTTTTTCTTTCAGTGTAATATGAACGGACTCTCTCTCTCTGTCTCTCGTCTCTCTTTTTTCAAATTTCAAATAAAACGTTCCACAGAATTGGCAAAATGATATCAGGAAACAGTTATTCGTAGATATTACTTTTTTTTTAGACTTTAGTGGCACATTCATGCATATATTAAGCTCTTAATATTAACCATTTTGAGAATATTAATAATTGGCCAGTTAGATGCAGATATTTGTGACATTCGTAACTAACTTAACTGTGAAAAAGTAAACAGCTGTCTTAGAACAACGGCATATGTTGCATTGACAATATGAAAATTTTCCATGGAATATTTTTATTCCCAATAAAGGGTTGCGTGAAATATAGGTTTTTGGGGGCTTAGATTACAGGGAACGTCTAGGCGATTTGTTATCGAATCTCCATCCGAAACGAGTTTCACGAGTCCGCGCACATGGTCAAAGCCGTATTTGCACGCAGATCTCGCTAAAATTTGAGCTTCTTACCGAATCCCCAGGTTTGTTTCCGATATATGTAGCTCCAAGACGATCGTAATGCTTTGGACGACGGCGCAAAGTCAAGCCGACCAAAACAACAAAAACTGCGATGAGTTCTTGATCATCGCTTCAAACACAAATTGTACGGAGTGGCAGATAGGGGAGGAATTAGATCCGAACGAAAATGTGATTTATGAAATTCCGAGCGCCAGGAAGTTGTTGTTTGTAGGATAATCCACCACCTCATAGGACCGTCGCTGTTGGTGAATTTTTGGCGAAAAAAACATGTTTGAGTGCTTCTACATCAATCATATTTATGGCCCAGTCATTTTAGCATAAAAAAGGGGTCAACCTCGGAATGGGAGATAATAAGCTGCATTTTTGTATATACCTTCATTTTCGGGTCCGCAAAGTTGCCTCAAAAGTCTCATAAAATCTCGTGTCTGCGTCGAAAGTTATTCAAGGTCAAAGGTGCGAAAAAACGGTTTTTTTGCGATTATCTTGGTTTCTAATGCTCCAATGATTTTAACCCTAAAGATCGAAATTGTAGAGCATAAAATTTGCGACACATTTTATTTAATGCATTTTTTCATGCGCTCAACCGTTTTCCCGATAGAGGGCGGTAAGCGCGCATCACTCAGCCATATGTACTGTAATGCAAGGTCAACCGTGAGTACCTGTGAATACTACCTTCAGTTTTGAATTATTTGTATTATTTATCAGTAAATACATTGTATGTAATAGCATTACCTATTTTTAATATTTTCATTTGATTATATTTACCTTCCTTGTGTGATTCAAAACTAGTTAAATGATATACTATTTGTATATGTAAATTTATTGAAAGTAGATTTTAAGTAGTAAAATAATTATGTACTTTCTTTAAAATGTGGAATTAAGTATAAGTATAACTGAAAAGACGGTTTCCTATAATAACAATTATACGATAGTGGCATTTGGATCTTACTAGCGATATACAATGCTCCAAAATCTGAGGATAATATCGATCGTCTTCGATATACTCAGTTCATTAAATCTACAAAACTTAATAAACCTGTCCAATCATCTAATCTTCCACCGACAAGTGCAGCGGCCCATCAGCGTATAAATGGCGTCTATTACCAAGTTCAAAAATGGTTAGGGCATGATTTAGAACCCCAGGAATGGGGTTGGGTGCTCCAAAATGAGTTCCTGGAACCGATGACAACAATATTATCACCAGCTTCCGATGAATTAATGAATACTCTATTTTGTAATTGTAAGAATGGATGTGGTGCACGGTGCCGATGTATGAAATCGGGGCTGCAATGCACTTTAGCTTGCGGCCAGTGTAATGGGCAAGCTTACCTCAATGCTGTTTCATTGCAAAGTGACTGTGAGCAAGAGAGTTCTTTTGACCCTGAAATTCAGGAAGGCCTGAAAACACCAATTCAAGGCAACGAAGATGATGACAATGATACAGAAATTCCCGAACGTCCAGAAGATGACGACGAAGAAGAAGAAAAGTAATACTTTTGTTATTTAAATTATTAAAGATTGATAGCTTAAAAATATGTAAAATATATATGTTAAAATAAATTAAATATATGTAAAATCTTTTTAAATACAATGTTTTTACTGATAAATAATAAATAACTCAAAACTGAAGGTTTCACAGTTGACCTTGCATCACAGTACATATGGCTGAGTGCTGCGCGCTTACCGCCCACTATCGGAAAAACGGTTGAGCGCATGAAAAAATGCTTCAAATAAAATGTGTTGCAAATTGTATGTTCTACAATTTCAATCCTAAGTGTTTAAATCATTGGAGCAATAGAAACCAAGATAATCGCAAAAAACTGTTTTTTCTCACCTTTGACCTTGAATAACTTTCGACGCAGACACGAGATTTTATGAGACTTTTGAGGCAACTTTGAAGACCCCAAAATGAAGGCGTGCGCAAAAATTCAGCTTATTATCTCTCATTCCGAGGTTATATGCTAAAATGACTGGGCTATTAGCTATATCTTAATGTAAATAAAATATGCGAAAAAACTAATTGTTCTTTTTTTACATAAAAAGTTTAATTATTTGTTCGAAGTACTCCGCACATATCAAAATGTATCTGTTTGTAGAATATACGAGTATATTACCTACAAAATAATAACTAGTCAAAATAAACATCAGGACATTAAATACCTCTTTAAAAAATAATTGATATATGACATACCACTACGGCAAGATATATGCATGTGTGCCATCCTCCAAAATACCTTTTGCATCGAACTGCAAAATACTCTACATAAATATGAAACTAAAGTATCTCTTCACAATCCAGCATCAATGCAGTAAAAATTTCAATTCAAAAACACTTCTATTCCTGAAACCAATAGTGCGAATCGAGTGAACATGCTGCTACAACGCCGGTTCCATAATGAAGTTAACGACATATGCGTGTGAGCAATAGCATATGAAACGACATAGTGATTCCAACATTAAGTACATTTTTTCATAGTGGCACGTACAAGATTTCCATCCTGGTGCGAGACGTTATGCTTCTGGGCGCGACACGAGAAACTCGTATATCCTGCTGATGATGTAAGTGAAACGCAGCATGGGGCTCGCAGTGCGCATCATATGATTGAGCTTTAATTGATATTAAGTAAATCATCTCGAGTATTGAATGAATGTTCACCTTTAAGTTTAATATGACAAAAAAATATTAGCCTTTAAAGATGGATGTGTGTGTATTTGGTAGTTAAAGGGAGTTTTGTAAAATACTATGAGTGATAAATAAATTATTTTAGTGGTTTGTATTATAACAGCGTGAAAACCGTCAACAATATTCTCCATGTAAGTTTTTGTTTTTAATTATTGACGCGAATACCAAACAATTCCAACTCCGATGCTGGCCAACTGAGTGATCGAATTTTAGGACACGTCTTTCAAGGTGCGTCAGTAATATGAAAATAAGAATACTAAGGGAAAATAAGTACATTGAAGGTTGAAATTAGTTCCTCCTTTATCTAATGAGTGAAAGCAGTGGGGACTTCATCTAATTTTATCGCATGTGTTTAAATTTTATCTCTGGACTGAATTCAGTCGATTCTTGAGGAGTAGTCAGCTCGTTAATGCTAGTTTTCTTTTGAATTCGAATTTCTTTCAATTAGCTATTGACCAGCGACACTGAAAAATCATAGTTTGAGAAACCATAATTTATAGACTATTGACGCTTTTTATTTCTAGTGATAGTGTTCGTTTTCGCTTTTGATAGACTGAACCTTACACAGTTCAGATAGTTTGCTCTCATAACGCGGAGTTGTGGTTATGATAAAAATTTATGTGGCATGAATGTGTAATAGTTGTGCAACGCCGCTCCAAGTCAACAAACAGATGATATAATGGAATATTGGATTGAGACATTTTTTCATCACCTCCTTATGGTTAAAGTTCGTTTGTTGATTTGCCTGTATTGAGGCCACATTGATATTGTCAGATAATGGCTTAAGAGGATGGAGCCTTCGCCATGATAGAAAGTTTACAAGTACTGAATAATATGAAGTTTACAAGTACTGAATAACATTAAATATAATAAAGATTCTCCCGGGGTTTGTGAGTGAGAGTGGATAATATAATTTACTATTCCGAAAATTCCATATGAAAATATGAATGTTATTACAAATTTGATGAAAATTTACTATTTTCCTGCAAATAATAGTCGATTCCATTACATACTACAACTCACACATGTTCATTGAGCTGTAGTAAAGACATTCATGTATACATAATTCACAACAAAGTAGTAAAATGTGTAGTGTAATTGATTACAAAGGTAATGGGGTAAAAACTTACTACTATTGCAATAAAATTAATTGCAAATTTTGTTTAATTTCATTACACTTTTCTCTCCGTGTATATAGGACACGCACACTGGGCTGAATTCCAATTCTAGCTGGACAAAAGTCAAAAAATCAATGTCAAAATGTAAGGTTTTCAGGCACAGGAAATTTTTCTTAAGGCTTCAGTTAACCTAATTCCACAAAAAAAATTGTTATTATAGTAAACAATAGTGTGTAAGAAGTTACGCGGTACATTAGTGTGACCTTCCTTTGTATTAACTGCTCGGTGACATGAATGTTTATTTTCGTTTGAGAGTTAATCTTACTTGTTCAAATACCTTTCAAGAAAAAGCTTCAAGCACTGAAAACGCCCAATTGAAAAAGGTAAGTTCATATCATTAGAATATACGAGAGTGTGATTTTCCTTCGTGGAAACTGAAAAATTCTTCACATTTTAACGCGCAACTTGTTTTCATTACATTTCATTCACTTCAAATTTTGACAATTTCTATTTTATGGTATAAGTAATAACATATTCAAAAAAGGAGGGCCATAACGAACCATAAATTGAGATATAAAAAGAATTCTGGCGTCAGAACTACAAAATTTTAAATTTCCAGTTTAAATCCTAAACGGACCCTTACCTTCTATTTATATTTTATACCTTAAAGACCTTAAAAGAAACATTTAATGCTAATTGCTTTTTAATATCCCGATGACGACAGAATATTGTCCACTAGTAAAGTTATTATTTACAAAAGAAACAAAAATAAACCTCTAGAAGAGAAGTAGATACTGTGCAAGAAGAAATAGAAGCTCTTTCTTTTCTTTCTTTTCTTTCTTTTCTTCTCTGGTAATAAAAATTTGCTTAATTTATTATTTCTCTAAATATTTATAAGTAAAAATGTGAAGATTTATTTTAAAATGTTATTGGCAATGCTTGATACAAAAATAATAAACCTCCAGTCAATCATGCTATTTGTGTGGATGTAAGCCTACTGAAATGAATGCATTAGAAAATATTAAAAATCGACTGATTAAGACGGAAAACTTCCAATTTGGCCTCAGTAATCTACATACATGGATAAAATTCCTAGAATGCATCCTGCATATAGCTTATAGACTGGAATTCAGAAAGCCAATCATGCGAGGGGCTACTTCGCATGAGAAGAATGAGGTTGACACCATTAAAACAAATATCCAGTAGGCTTTATGGGACTCTATAAAGATAAAAGTGGTTCAAGGAAGTGGGACGTCTAACACCGGGAACTTGTCCCGCTAATTTTTAAAGCGTGCAGATGAAGCCGTTGCAGCTCCAGGAATTGAAAAGCGATTAATATCTAGATTTGGAACTATTCTTCAGGTATTTATAAAACAACTTCTTCCAATTGTTCACTACGGCAAATACTTTTTTTTATTCGTACTTTCTTATTTTTCCAGGTTATTTCAAGCGAAAATACAATCAGGGGAGAAAAGTTCAGCACATTTGCTTATGATACTGCCAAGCTGCTTTTGGAACTGTATGGCTGGTGCAGTATGCCTCCCAGCGTATATAAAAATCCTTTTGCATGGCTCTTTAGCTTTCAAGTATGCTCTTGTTCCTATAAAGCAGCTTTCAGAGAAGGTGCAGGAAGCAAGGACTAAAGGCATGAGGCGATTCAGAGCCCAACATACTAGAAAGTCCTCAAACATAAAAACCTGTGAATTCTTAGTTCACATGCTCATCGGATCCTGTTACTACAGTCCTTATAGAAATTTCCAGAAGGTCCGGTTGAAGGAGTTGAGTCCTGATGCAAAAGAGCTGATGACGGATTCAGTGGAAGAGGATATGACTGATAGCGAGGCGGAGAAAGATTCTTCGGGCGAATCGGAAAATGATTCTGATTTTGAATTTTTGTAAAAATAATACTTGGTTTTACTAGAAAATAAAAAATTTGCCCTAAGAACTAAAACACCTACTTTTTATCTTGTACATTTTTTTAATTATTTTCTTAAGCCATTCCAATCTTGAAGCCTTTGTTAAGCCCATAAAATAATTTTGACCAGCTAGAATTAGGATTCAGCCCACTGTGACATACGACTTTCGCTACAAAATTAGATTATCATTACTTTGAAATAAATGAATGTGAAGCTTTATAGATATATCAGTACATTTTTCCAATCAATAGATTAATTTAAAAAAAAATGAGTAAACCTTAAAATGTTTGACCTCCGCTGGTTTTTTTTAATTAGCCACAGCCATAGGTAGTTAAGCGGATTAAGCCCTTTGGGCACCTGATTAAAATCAGCGATAAAGTGAGTGGTGACCATAATCACTTGATATTTTTGAAAACTGATTACAAAACAAAATTCGATCCGATTTGCAATATTTGAAATAGGCTGAAGTCATTGATATATTTTATTTTGTGAAATTATTTGCATGCAGCGCGCGCATAAGCATGGAAAATCACGCAAACGTATTTGAAATGAATGTAACATACAGCAATTCATATAATACTCTTGTGATGTATCGAATACCAATTATTACTACAAGCTATTAAGACAAACATTCCAACCAGTAAATGTAAACAAAATTGCACAATTCGTTCAAATAACTTTTTTACATCTTACCTATGAAATTAAAATTTAATTTTTTCCGAAACCATAACATGTTGTTTTAATTACTTTATTACATTTTTCACGATTTCGTATGCTTTGTTGCATTCTTGGTCCACAACACCAGGTAACGGTCTTACTCAGCACGGCTTATCGATTTTCACAATTTCGTAAAGAGTATTAAATAAATGCGCTTTATGACTGAAAGTACTCGTTGCCCCCAAGAGCCAAAGTATTGTCCACTTTTGAACCTAATTACTTCTGCATCGTTCGTGCTTGCCTGATACATTGTACGGTATGCATGTTAGCTCCTGGCCTTGATGCATATGAACTTATTTGAGCATAGGCTTGGAGATTGAACTGGAAACATAAAGGAACATTCCGCAACCGAAACGGGCCAGGTCACCTAGGTGACCAATGCATGGCATGCATTTTTAAAATCTGAAAAGACCATACTCAAAAATCTTGTTACCAGTTGTCGCCTGACAGACGGGACACAATGGATGCTGTGGATGCTGATAAAGTGTTGCTGAGACGGTAAAAAATTGTATACTTTGGATGATTGGCATATTTATTATAATACTCGTGTATTTGTATTTGAAAATCCTGATTCGCATTATAGTCCAGGGAAATTTAACATGGTGCTTCGGAAAAATTAGGGGAAAGCTGAATTTTGGTGTGAACCTTGATACTGGCGTGTTGAACAAAATGTCAAAGTCCCCATCAAGCCGAGTGCTGCATTACTTTTCATACGGGGTCAAAGGTCACAAAAAGTGATATTTTCTAAATATCTCAGTAACAGTATCGTCTACAC
The DNA here is from genome assembly GCA_947369275.1 of Nemotelus nigrinus. Classification (NCBI taxonomy): domain Eukaryota; kingdom Metazoa; phylum Arthropoda; class Insecta; order Diptera; family Stratiomyidae; genus Nemotelus; species Nemotelus nigrinus. The sequence goes on along the minus strand of OX376372.1, from coordinate 51,175,802 downwards.
TGAAAAAACACATAGCGCCAGACGCCATAATTTATAGACTTCTGGCGCCATGTACATAGTCGATTTGGGGATTGTGATAAAATATAGCGCCACACGCCATAGTACATGGCGAAAAGTACATAGGAGCAGGCGCTATGCTTATAGTCCTCCACGCCATGTACTATAGTCCTCCACGCCATGTAATATAGTCCTCCACGCCATTACACGGCGTGGAGGTCTATAGTACATGGCGTGGAGGTCTATAGTACATGGCGTGGAGGAGTATAGTACATGGCGTGGACGACTATGGTACATGGCGTAGAGGACTATAGTACATGGCGTCTGGCGCTATGTGTTTTTTTAGTGCGCAGAGTTAATGTTCTTCAAGAAATTGTATGCGTGGTATTTTTACAGTTCGATTGTTCAGGTGGTTCGATGTGTCCCGATTAAAAGCTTTACTGTATAGCCCAAATAGAATTTTCATAAACAATATATATAGCCAATATATAGTTTTTCAAAACAAAATATGGCCCAAATATAGTTTTTCATAAACAATATACATCCCAAATATAGTTTTTCATGAACAATATATAGCCCAAATTCAGTTTTACAAATACATTATATAGCCCTAAATCCACCAACCCACGAAATCAAAAATCTTCCCCCGCCATTTTAACGTTTAGTAAGCACAATTGGCAGGAATTGGCCAAATCTGGCCACAGTACTTCTATTGTTGATACTCACATTTATACGTCCCCTTGCACAGTATGGCTGCGAGTTATAATTGGAGTTATCTTCTTCAACTGGAGCCATATTACATGGCTCATGGCACTATGTAATATAGCGTGTGGGGCTATAATTTCTGCGCCATGTAATTTTGGCGCTGGGAGCCATACTGCATAGCTGAGAGTACTATATACATAGCGTATGGGGCCATAAATAATGCGCTATGTTACATGGCTCTGGGCGCCATGTGGATTTTTTTCAGTGTACAGGAAAACAATGTATGACAAATTTGTAGCTTAAAAAATTTCAAACAAAAAAAATTTTAGAATTTTTTCTTATAGCCATAATCGTTTTTAACATATATTGATCCAAACATTTGTAACTCACAGTATCCACTTTCTCAATGGCATATTGATATTATCGGATTTTGATAACGACTTGGAATCTTTTTTTTTTCCTATGTTTAAAAGGCCCATAAAAAAAACATACAATATACGAACATATCTACCACACTCCAGGCTAAGTGGAAAAGTGTGCTCCGAAAAGAGACCTCGCAGCCCATATGTTCATGAATTCTTTCGCACGTCTTTTAGCACGTTTATTTCCAGCACGGCTAGGCTGGAGAACGCGCATGGTCGGTCGTCGATGGCCATACATCCAACTTGCCCCACAATGCTCGCTGATTATACCTGTTTTCTTTATTTTATATTAGAGCTTAGTAATAAAATTTCAAATACTTTATAAGTGTATATATTTATTACAATTAGAAAGGTATTTTTAATATGGTTATTTTTATTACGTATTACGAAGCTCAAAATAAATATTTAAATTAACGATTTCGTACTTATTTAAAAATGTTATAATAAATAAATTTAAAAAAAAAACAAACTCAAATTAGCAGGAAAATCACTCAAGAACATCAAACAACAACATCAAGCAGAATAACCTCCAAATAACCTATGAAAGGTTCCAATCCTGAAACCAAGAATGCCAACTTAATCAATAGATTATACTAGAATGTCACCCACAACTCTGATCTTATAAGCCAATTGCCATGTTCAAAAATCCACAAACAAAATGAATAAGGCCAAATTACGTCGAAGTAGCGTATATATATATATATATATATATATATATATATATATATATATATATATATATATATATAATATATATATATATATATATATATATATATATATATATATATATATATATATATATATATGCATATACATTTTGGGCCAAGTTATTCTAATACTAATTTTCTTTGAAAATCTGTAATTGCCTACTTTTAGAAACTAAGTGCCCACAAATGTTTCATTTTCCAATACTACATCCTAGTCATTCTTCAAAAATCAATTTTTCGTCAGATTTTCATTCCCATATCCTATGCATTCATCAATACATCCTGAAAATATCAGCTCTATCGTATTTCGCAGCTATGAACAAATCCAACAACGCTCGAAGAACCGAGTTGGTGAGTCATTTATCTCGTCTACCGACTCGGGTTCGAAACCGAGAGGCGGTTCGCACCGCGATGTGTGTCATCACTAGTGATGGGTTGCTCAGGAGCGAGTCAATCAAAAAGAGCAACTCTTTTGAAGGAGCTGTGTGAGTCAGCTCTTCAGAAAAAAGAGTGACTCTTTTGAAAGAGCTATGTGAGCCATCATTTAGAATAGCTCTGCACACTTCATGCCTTCATTTTAGAGGCAATAGCGATACTACGGATCCACTCAAGCAACCACCCAACCAAATAGAGCTTATGCATATACACACGGCAATACTTCATTAGGCTACCGTGTGTAGTTGAAGCGAAATCTAGGCTATTCTAACGTCGGAGCACGAACATATGTATAAGACTATCGTATTGCACAGTGAAAGGAGACAGCTCCGCTGAATGAAGAATGAATAAAATCAAGGAGCCAACACTGTGCGAATGAGGAATGAAAGAGTCAGCTCCGTTGAATGAAATCACAGAGCCAGCACTGTGCGAATGAAGAATGAATGAAAGCACGGAGCCAGCACTGTATGAACGAAGAATGAATGAAAGCACGGAGCCAGTGCGAATAGAATGTGATGATGGATACTGATCGTGTGCGGTTATTGATGGCGACATTTTGTGAGCACACCGTATGCGTTTACGTCCATATATTTTGCTCTGGTTCACGAGTATTTTAATAGCCAAATGTTGGCTATTAGGCGGTGCATTTCATAGGTAGATTTGAGAGATGAAGCGTATACACTGGAACAGGCATGTGGAACAGGTTCGTATCGAGTATTTTCGTTCCCCAAAAAGTTTTTAGGGCAAAAGTAGCTGAAATCGGACAAAATCGGCCATTTTGGGGTTAAGGTGGTTTGGGACATAACGGGCCAAGACCTATTGCTGCGATACAAAAATTTCGGTTTTGTAGGGGAGTAAGGGGTTTTTTGGCCATAATTTGGCAAAAACTGCCTTTGCGACGCTTTCGATGATTGGAAGTGGTCGGGGAGTACAATAGTAACATTTTAAGGGCAAAAAAATGTTGATAGGGGTAATTGGGCAAAAACGTTCATTTTTCCAAAATAATGTTTTTTTTTGGACTAGCATGAATTTGGGGTTCTTTTTGAGTTGTTTCGGGCGAAATTTTAATTCACGTCTGGGAAAAAGCGGCCTAGTTTCGAAGATACGGCAAAATGAAATCTGACGGAAAACTGTCCGGAAAAACTTAAAGTAGCAAAATAACGGCAAAATTACAACAAACACTGAGGCAAATGGAATGTGTCAAGCTTAAATTAAAGCTTGATGCTGTTACCAGGTGAAACTCTACGTATTTTATGCTTGTGCGCATTCAAAAAGTAAAAGAGCCACTGTTAGCTACCTTAGGTGCCCTGAACTAAAATCTACCAACTCCTTTTTCTGATGAATGGAATATTATGAAAAGAGCCTCAGATATATTGAGCAGCTTCAATGAGGCTACTCTAGAAATAAGCAGTGAGAAAACGGTATCGATTTCGAAAATATATATTATTACATCAATGATTATAAGCTACATTTCAGAACTCTGTCTGAACGAGAATGAAACTGCTGATGTACGCAGTTTTTTAAATGTAATCCAAAGAGAACTTTCAAACAGATTTAAATTATATAAAGAAAATATGTTTTGTCTAGAGAGCGTTCTTTTAGATCCACGATTTAAAAGACTAGCCTTTCAAAATGAATCCCCGCACAAACTTGCTTGCATACATCTAATTTCGGTACCTATAGCACAAGGAACGCAAAATTAACTATGGCAAAAATTTGATGACAAAGCCAACAGTGTAAGAAGCCAGCAAAGCTATGTAGCTGCAGGCATTGTTATCCGATTAATTTTTATTTTGTTAATCCGATTAATTTTTTAATTAAGGTTTATTTTTAAATTTATATTATATGCTATATTATATTTTTAAAGTAATGTTATGTTATATTACATTTAAGTTTATTATTATTATTAAAACGACAATAAACAGCAATTAATTTGATACTTTTGCAACCATAAAAAAGTTGCTTGAAGTGGCTCTTTTAAGTGGCTCTTAAAGAGCAACTCTTCAAAGTGAGTGAGTTTTACGGAGCTGGCTCACTTCAAAGAGCCATTTTGCCCATCACTAATCATCACAATGCTAATGTAATGCACGGCTAAACCGACTCGGTTTTCTTCTCGGGAAACGCTTCGCTGAAACCGCCGTGTTTGTCATTGGCCTAAGGCCGAGACGCGGGGCCGCGTCTATAGCTGCATTCGACACGGAGCCGCGTCACTGGCAATGAACGTGTTAATGAATCCCAGTTGCTTGCTAGATCTTACAAAAACTCGGTCATACCGAAGATTAAAACGCAACTTTTTGTCCAGGACGATACCCAGATCTACGACACTATGAACATTTTCCAAAGGATAAATATTCAAATGGTCATCAAAATTAAAAGTAAATAGCATGCGGGAGAAATTTTTACAAAAGTTTGAGCTGTAAAAAATTTGCATCAAATTCTGAGCGAATATTTTCAGATCACTGACATATTTTCAGATTATCCGCATAAAAAAGGTGCGGAATGTCGGGTAACACCTCCTAGAGGTCCAAAACAAAATATTGAAAAAGAGCGGCCCCAGGTGTCTGCCTTGAGGTACCCCAGATGTGACGGTAATTTTTTGGAAAGAAGGCTTTGAAATTTAACATCTTGTGTTCGATTTTGAAGGTTACAATTCATCCAGTTTAGAAGGCCTCCTGAAACGCCAATTTTTTAGCATATTTGTCATGGTCGACGCGGAAATGTCATGGTCGACGCGGTCTAAAGCTTTGCTGAAGCCAGTGTATATAGTATCGATTTCACGCCCTTTTCTATATTGCAAAGCACATTCAAGACTATTTTCATTAAGATGGAGGTAGTAGACTTGTATTTCTTGAAGTTATCTTGTTTAGGAGAAGATCAATAACAATTGCTAGTTTATCACAAACAATTTTTTCAAACGGCTTAGTTATTGCTGACGAAATGGCGATGCCTTTATAATTCTCAACTGAGCATTTATCACCACTTTTAAGAATTAGCGTCAGATGGTCTTATTTGCAGAAATGCGGAAACGCATCGCATGGCAGCGATTGATTGAAAATTATATACTGGGTGATATAATCGTTTCTTCTCTCTTAACAAAGAAGCTTGGAGGACCCATATTCATGAGACGGAGACTGCGTTTGTCTCTCTCAAATATATCCGTACCACCAAGGTGTAAAAAGAGCCAAGACCGCGAGCTTAAGTACTGAGCTCGGTACTGCCGCGGCACTAATTCTTTTTAGTTTTAAGACAACAATCGTCTATAAAACCAAAGTTTCAGCTTCTAGGAGGAATTTTCCCCCATTTGCTTCTAATGCCAAAGCTACTAGTCCCAAAGGGCATCTTGTCCTTTCTTTGATTTCCTTTCAGCTAAACTTAACAGCGTTCAATACTTACTTAGCAAAGGCAATGTACTTTGAAATGATGGTCACGGGCTCGAATCGAAATTCGAGCAGGATTTATTTGCAGTAATTTGTTACTTAAGAAATGAAATATCAGTAATGAAAATAATAATTTTCATCACCTATAATTATCAAAGTACCTAAATTGTCTAAAACGACGGCGATATCACTTTTACTTTGCTCTTTATCAGGACTACAATGCATGGCGTTGAGGGTGATAGTACATATAGTAGATAGTATATAGCATTGGGGCTCTGTTAACTACATGGCTTTGCAAACTATAATACATAGCGCTTACTGCTATGGATTTTTCGCCATGCATTTTGGTATCAGGCACTAAGTTTTATCACAATCCCGAAAACAACTATGCCAGAAGTATGACAATTATAGTATCTGGTACTAAGTTTTTGTTCAGTTCTGGCCACCAACATCCGTGCGCCAATTTTTACGTCGTATATGCTAAAATTAGTGGTTTCTGATCCTAGATAGGTGCATTTTTTAGCTTCTTCGAAGCTTTATTAACTTATATTTGTGCTTGATTTTGCTATTACTGACGTGATGTTGTGGGTTTGATGGTTTTAGTTGTCACCGCTATATTTTGTTTTTCCTTCATTTAAGTGCAGATTCTCCTGAGGGTTTTATATTCCTCAACACCTGCACAATTTTCATGGAGGAGTCTTGAATAGTGCGTTCGTTCCTGCGTATGATGTCAATGTTGTTAACATAAGCCAGCAGTTGGGCAGACTTAATGACGATGATTCCCTTATGCTCACCTCAACATCTTGGATCACTTGTTGAAGCGCCAGGTTAAAGAGGGCACCTCTTACCGTAGAACATTGGAGATCAGGCTGCCGTAATATTGCTTTTCAGTTTTATTAGTTTGGTTGGAATATCGAACTGGCCGTGTTAAATTTTCCTCTAACAAGGCTATCGTAGGCGGTTTTGAAGTCGATGACAAGATGTAATAGCTTTAGGTAAAATTGTAGAAGCTTTTTTACTGACTTACGTAAAGAAAAAAGCTGATCTGTAAGTGATTTGCCAAGAGTTTAGTCTCACTGATATGAACAGATAACTTTATGAGCAAATTGCTAATCGGCCCAAAAAAACAGCGGAGAGCACCCTCCGTAGGAATTCCGCAACGTGATATCACTTTAATTACTACCCTTCGTGATATCTTCCTTCTTAATTATTGAGCAGATACGTCCAAGGGACAATAGTCACTTATAGCTTTACCATCTTGTTCCTTCAGCACTGGCCTATGAACCGCCTGATGCCATTTTTCACCTGCAGATTAGACTTCTTTGGTAAATATTCCCTCGGTTTCGGGTGATTTGTTATTTTTACCCGTTGAATAGCATAGATGATGTCTTTGATGGTCGAAGATCAGCTATCGTCCGTCGTTAGTTAACGGTACCTTTTATCGTTTTTCGTCTTTGTTGCTTCGCAAGCCATTAAAGTATTAAATCCATCACTCCAGTAATCAACGCAGGTCAGGTTAGGTTAGGTTATACTGGCTGGCACAGGGCCAGACATAGACCTATTTGGTCCGTAGTGATACCATTTAAGTGGACCCGGAGAAGGAAAGTTCAGTCCAAACGGCCATCGAAGGCCCCGGACTTTTTTGCGAACTGCAGTATGTCTTTCAGCCTCTGCTATGCTACATTTGAGATATCCACCAGCCAGTGCTCACGGAAGCAGCGCTGTCTGGTTTTTCCCAAAGCCAGGCACTAACACAGAAGGTACTGCATTGTAATATGAAACTCCCGGCTCTTGACACTTCCTTCAGATGTCGCTGGTTAGGAGTCCCATAATCATGGCATGTGCTGCTACAAGACAGTGGCCAGTAGTGATGCCGACCAGCCGCTTATCAGTTCATGTTAATTCGAGCATTCAGAAAATGATGTTTTCTATTGGTGCCCAGTCTATTCAGGGCCTGAATGCAGTCAAGTACACACTTCGATTTGTATGTGTAAGACATCAGAGCTTTAATCGCCGCTTGACTGTCTGTACTGATGTTGATTTCCTCACATGAAGTATTTCTGGAATGTATTAGGTCTGCGGCTTTACGTATCGCAGCAACCTCCGCCTGAAAAATACTACAGTGATTAGGAAGCCTGAAAGCCGCTTCCATAGTTGCATCTGCAGAAAATGCTGCAGCACCCACTCCGGCAGTTGTTTTAGAGTCATCAGTGCATATGCTAAGAGTTGCTGTGCCCATTTGCAAATTCCATTCTTTCCCATCTCCCACAGTCGCTCGATATCCCCGCTCAAAACACAGAGTGGGGACCAAGAGTAAAACTTGACTTGATGCATCACATAGGTCTTACATAAATTTTGCCAGATGTCTAGCTAGTATGTTTGTGTTATTGTGGCTGTGTGTTTGCTTTTGCTAGTATTTTTATTTGTTTGTTTGTTTTTTAAATTGTGGTGTCTTCTCAAGTATTTTTTTCTATATAATTTTGTGTGGTTTCTTCAATTTTCGACTCCTGCTACCACCTGTTCGCCTTCTGGTGGTAGAATTTCCCTGCTGTGCTGCATCAAGTCGAGTTTACCCACCGATTCTCTAAGCCTGGCAGCAGCTTCTGCGGCAGCGCCCCTAACGACGTTCAGAGAAGACAAAGGAGTCGAAACTAAGGCACCTGTGGTACAGAGAGCCGCTAACCACTGAACTCTGTTCGTCATGATAGCAAAGGTAGTCTTATTCACTGCTGGCCACCAGGCCAAGCATCCGTAAGCAAGGATCGGCCTAGCTATCATCATATAGATCCAGAGCGTGAAAGCAGTGCTTTACCCAGCACATTCTTGCTGGCGTGAATCGCATTGCTTGCCCGCTTAACTCTGTCCTCTAAATTCATTTTCTAGGTGAGCTTGCTTTCCAGAATAAGACCCAAGTACTTAGTTTGTAACTTGAGACTGAACCTGGCGCCACCCAACCTGATTGGAGCTAATTCAAAAATCTTGTACTTTCTTGTGAAGAGTATAAGATCAGTTTTATTGGAGTTGAAACCGAGGCCCACGGTATTCGTCCACTCCTCAATCAGCTCCAGAGCATTCTCGATGAGCTGGCCGAGGGTATGCGGAAACCTAACTGAGACTAAGATCTACTTACCCGAGACTTAGGTCACAACCGTGAGTCCCTTGCTTTCCAACCTTTCCAAAATTGAATTTGTAACCAGGTTCCACAAGAGAGGGGATAGAACTCTTCCTTGCGGTGTGCCTCTCTGGACCCTCGTAATGATTTGTGACTCCGCTCTTTCAGCTGATATGAGCCTTTGCTTAAGTATGTTACTTATCCAGCTACAAATAGCGGGTTGGGTGTTGTTTGGGTGGAGGCTCTCCATAATGGCTGTTGTATGCGTATTATTGAAGGACCTTCAATACCTAGAAAAGCTCCCAAAGCGTGTTCTTTGTAATGGAGTGCCTCTTCTATTTCGATGATTACCCTATGGCGAGCCATTTCAACGGATTTCCCTTTCATGTAACTGTTTTGAGCTCTCAATAGGCCAGAAATCACATTCCTTTCTTTACCTTTGCTTCATCCTACTAACATGCTGGCCAAACTTCTGTGACAAATTGTTATTTGTTGTGAACACAAATACATGATATACAAAATAATCACATGGCGAAACCAAGCGCAGAAAGAATTAAAATTAGCGATAGTTGCAACATACTGGCAGAAAGAGGAACGACTAGTAATATCAAACAGCAGCGCATTCAACAACTTCAACTTCAATTTCAACAAGTTTGCCAGGCAATATTAAGATCTTTTTACACTCGCGACTCTATTTACTTCTACGAAGGCAACCGTTACATAATGCTCCTCGTATTGCTTGAGCTGACATCAACCCTATTGTTCTTACTTTTTTTTTACCAGTGGGACCTAAGATGTTTGGGACCGCACTAATGATAACATCTTTGAGGTGATGCCAAACGATGTTCAAATTAGCTTCAATTCTAGGGCTACTCAGATTACCAGTGATTGCAGTATCCTTTGGGTGACTGGTAGACGTGTAGTAAGCCAACATCTTTCAGACTCTCTGTGTTGATTTTTGCTCTGTGTGTTCATTGTCGTTGAATCATTCCTAGTATTGTTTCACTTTACAAACGTGTTTTTAGAAATAGAAAATTCTACAGTATAGAGGTGTACCCTAAGCTTAAGACACTCATGATTGATATTCCTATTATATGCTATTCACGCGGCATCCACAACCAAGACGTTCCAGCATCAAATTTTTCCGGTAACACTGAAGCTAACGCGATATTGTGCATTTCTTGATATTTAATCTTGAGTGGCTCAGGATGCCGCTTAACTTGGAGACCCAAACCGACACTTTAGCACCTACATTTATATCGCTCCTAACAATTTTATTCTTTGTCTTTTGCATATTGCACTGCAGGAGTCAAAACTAACGAGGCTGGCAGCACATATTGCTCGGAAAATGCTAAAGCGAGCTTGCACAGTTCATTTTCCATCCTATCACACGCATCAAAATCCCTTCGAATTAACACAATATCATTCAGACGACGAAACAGGCTTTTCGAGCTTCACTCGAACGCCACAGAATATTGTAGGCTATAAACTCAAATAAGCGGATGATTCGATGAAAATTTTCGCATGTACAAATACCACAATATCCATTAATAATGAAGTGAACGATGAAAAGCAAAGCGAAGTCGATTCACCACACATGAATTTTAATATGCAAGAATTGGATCGAAATAATCAAGAATTGAATTTTAATTATTGAAATGTAATTGACGAACAGTGATATTTGATTAAAACATAATGCGTGGTGAATTGTGAATACGATTATATCAAAGTGCATGTGTGGGAGAGAAACAATTGACATCCACTTGAATCTAATTCGTTATAAATATTTAACAAACAAGTTATTTTCCAAAAAAAAAGTTTGACCGTAACTAAATGTGTTACAAATCAAGTTTTACACTATCAGTATTTGAGCAAATCAAATGTTGATAGTAAGGTATTGGATAAGCAAACCCTCATTTCAACACTGAAATCTAAAATATAGCCTCATTTAAAATTACCTTCTAAACTTTATTTGACTTTTTTGAAAAATATACCCCCTATTATTGCCAAAGCTCTTGAAGATGTTCTTTATTCATCTAAGCACTCCAAATTCATCTCGATAAGTCCTATAATAACAAATATGAAAGCGACTCTTAAAAAGTTTATAAAAAGCAAAATGAAAACAAAAAATTCAAACACCTTGGAAAATATGAATTTCCAATCAGCAATGAAGTTAGAATGTCCAGACATAACATATGATTTTATTACAAAATGTGTTCATCGCTAAGGTAACTGAACCTTTGTTTTTAAATTTCAGCATTAATCACCACATAATTGCTGGCATATGTCAATCCAGTCGAAATCGAAAGACTATTACGTGAGCACTTGACACAATTGTTTTACTCCACGGACTTTGGTGGAGCAAACCACTAATTGAATTTGTCGATTGAATTCACGAGTTGGACGTATATCCAGCTCAGTTTTTTTTTCCTGGACCAAAGTCAATTAACAATCATGCTAAAACTAACACGGATTACTGCATGAATCCGATTGCCTTTTGCATTGCAGCGCTCTGGTGTCATACTGATTGGATCCATTACGACAGGACAGTACACTTGGGGTTATGTTGGTGAGGAGATAGTAAGACTATTCTTTAACGAGCATCCCTCGGATATTCATAATTTTGGTATTTTAACAGAATTAATTCATTTAATTTAAAAAAATCTATGCGTTGAAAATGAGGAGTTAAAAACTTCGATTTCACAGTCAGAGCTTTACTGCCTTATATGCTTTAATAACCTAAGAATTTAGATAATTAGAAATGATTTTCATCTCTAATATGACTTTTTTGTTCGTGAAATCAATTCGTCAATGTATGATTCACCAATAACACATTGAGCCTTACTTGCTGGGCATGAGCTTTGCAGGAATTCTCGATACATAGCAATTCTAAAAATAATTTGTCACCGTAAAATTAAAACATTTAGAGAATAACACACGATAATTAACTTCCCCTGTATGAATTATGATCTTCACAAAAAAAAGCGTTAAAATCACCCTCCCGGAAAATTATGTTTCTGTACACATTCGCAAGTCATTATACAGATTTTGCATGTTTGCAAATATTTCAAACCACAAGCAAAACACGATTTCAAATTTGAACTGGTATGTGAATGATAACTTTTTGTTGAATTAAATTTGAATTGAAAGAAGTTTTATTTTATTTATTTTAACGGCACATTCTTAATCCAATTTAAAGTCACATAAACAATAAAAACAACTTAAAATCCAGCGGCTACATTAATTTGGCATGCGGATTCTTATTGGTCTATTTTCGAAAATTAGTATTAAACTTGCTTCGCCGAAAATTCATATTTCTTTATATATATATATATATATATATATATATATATATATATATATATATATATATATATATATATATATATATATATATATATATATATATATATATATATATATATATATATATATATATATATATATATATATATATATATATATATATATATATATATATATATATATATATATATATATATATATATATTATATGTATATATATATATATATATATATATATATATATATATATATATATATATATATATATATATATATATATATATATATATATATATATATATCAGCAGAATGATTAGGAGAGATAATCTCTGGAGTGGCCGATCCGATTGAGCTGAAATTTTTGGAGAACGTAGATGTATATAGTAGGTAGGTCCATGATTTGCTAAAGTTCAGATATCCTAAACCTTTTGGAGGCGGCGAGCGTTTAAGTGAATTTTGAGGTACTCCTTTATTTCCAAACAGTGTAAATTTTTGTTAAAATAAATGTTTAGGAATGAAAACTTATTATGTTCTTAGCTTGTCTATGTAAAAAAGTTGGAAATTTTGTGCCGCGTGTGGGTGCAGCGTGCCTAAAAGTAAACAAAGATTTTTTTTTCAAAATTTGATTTGTCATTATTTCTGACAAAAACATTGGATCATCGTGAAACTTGCAGAGCATATTGATGTTGACTAAGACTTAACATATATGGAATGCTAAGATAGTGCAGGTAACCCTGTAGCTACGGCAGGCTGCTGAAAAAAAATCATTCAAATCATTGATCTTCCTGAAAAATTTTTGATTTTTGACAAAAAATTTTATCATTGATAAATTTTGACCTTTGTTCATCATGTCAATCTGAAATTTTGAAAATTCCGATTTGCACAAGAACGGCAACCCATCACCAAATTACCTCTATTTTCAGCACTCAAAGGTTCTGTTCACGAGAACTGACGACCGGATTATTCGATCATAATGAAATTTACAGGATATGTTGATATTAACTAAGACCAAGTCTGCTAGAAGTGATTTTGAAATGCGGGTAACCCGGTGGTAGTGGTACCATCTTGAAAAATCAGTGGCCTATAACTTTCGACTTAGCCATCAGATTTAAACGAAATTCACACAGTAGGTCCAAGTACTTTATGTAACATTCGATGAAAATTTGACTGAAATATGAGAATAGAGTTGCCAGCTATAGTTATTTTTGTCTCCTAAATCTTGCAAATTTACTCAGCAAAATAAAGCTTTTTTCCCTATAACTTCCGGTTCAGTGTTGAAATCAAAACGAAGGTCACCCAGTAAACGGACCTTCATATGAACAAAATGTCGTACGAATTTTGTAGAAAAGTCATGAAAGGGCTGCAAGCTATGATCATTTTTGTAATTTTGTGGAATTTCTTTACTGGGTGATTATGCTATTAGATTTGCAAATGGGAATGATCCTAAAAAGAAAATTAAAAACAAATATTAACGTTTCAAAAGTCTGAAAAGTTTTGAGAGTGGCAACCGTAAAATTCTTTTCACCCGTATAACTTCCAGCACAGTGATGCAATCGAAACAAAATTTACTGGTTGGGTTGAACTTAACGTGAAGCAGATTTGATATATATTTTGCTTTGCTGCTAACACAGGGTAACCAGCATTGGTCATTTTCGTAAATATTGCACCAACAGATGCTTCAAATTACGTACTCATATGCAAAGCATGTGCGATAAAAATAAGAAACCAATTTTTAAATTTTCCGAATTTTGAACATTTTTCAGCCTCAAACAACGTTTAATCGCTGAAGCTTTCGATGAAATGCTCCGATGAGAACGAAATTCAAAGGATAAGTTGATTTAAGTATGAGCTTGTTAAGGTACTTATGGCTGTTTCGTTGGGAAAGTGTTGCCAGCACTGAACATTTATATCACTTGTGTTATAGTTGAGTTTTGTTGCTTGGGATAAGGAATGGTTGGTATGATTCTAGAAAAAAGTGTATAACGTCTTTCCACATTTTTTTGTCACTCAAAGACAATTTCTTCGAAAATTAGTTTTCTAGCGGTTCCGATGCGCTAGACTTTTTTGTATTTATTCTTTTTCACATTTTTTAATCTCATCCGTTAATAATATTACCCAGCCTGTACAGAAACTGAGATCATTTGTAAGTATTTATATTCTATACAAGCTATAACTTACATGCTATGTTATATACTATCTTATATCTAATTACAGCTAACTTAGCCCTAAAAGACCTAAATCTTTTTCTTGGTCTTAGATCTAGCCTATCCTGTTCGTTTTTCCGCCGGTACTGATTTGCATTTCGTTTATATCTGAAACTTGGGTTTTCAAGTGCCGCCGTCCTCACACTATCATGCGGGGTGTGCAACACTATGATATCCCGAAACAAAACGTCAACGAAAATTGATTTTGCATGTGTCTGTGGTGCACACAAAATGGTACTGTCATCCGATACCTTTAAAATTCGCTATCCATTCAACGGAACTATGATAACTTTTCATTTTCGAGCAGAAAACTGACAGACTGCTGCTAAAATATGTGTTTTGCTATCAAAATGTTCCTTCAGCCACCAATTCAGCATACGCTTTTGATATGAGATCTCTACTTTCATTTAGTTTCTGTAAAAGCTCATATATGTATGTAAAACCGGTCCAATCCAAGATAAGAAGTAGGCGCGCTGACTGGTATCATTCCTCATTTCATATGCATCACTATGTTGTTCTGATTGATCAGATTAGGTTCCTAACTATCCTTTGATATATCTATCTTAACTATCCGTTCCTAACTATCCTGCATTTGATTGATTCAGCTTAAAATCAAAAATCAAAAATAAAATATTTCAAAAAGCCAAGGACAGAAAGTGAAATTTCATAATGTTTCTAACTTGAATATGATAATGTTTTAGAAACTCTTAACTCTATGTGGGCACTAAGTGCCTAAAAGTAGGCAAAGGAAATTTGCGAAATTTCGAATTATGATAACTTCTCACAAAGTCATCAGATCGTCACGAAATTAACAGGATACATTAATGCATAAAGGAAATATGGTCGTGAAGTTTTTAACGAAGGTGCGTATCTGCGGTGGGTGTTTAAATAGAAAACCTCAAACAAACGAATCTCTTGAAAAGCGTTTGCTTTTTAGAATAAAATAGCAAACTTTTGAATAATTTTGTGCTTCGTTTACACGGGCAAATTGAAATTTTAATAATTTTTGTTCGCACGAAAAGGGTAACCTTTAAATACGTAAATAATAGCCCTAGTCCTGAAAATCTTTCGAATCTATGGCTTCACATGCAGCAATCGGATTAAATTTTAATACAAGTTGTTTGTAATAACGAGCTCGTTTGGTAAAACTTCTACACTATTCCTCTATTTTCCCACAATAATCAGTCTTTCCTTGCGGTGTTACTCGTATTCGAGGGTGGCTATTTCGAGCGGCCCATCGTTTTCGACTTAAGTTTTACCTTCGGGTTCTAATAGAAGTATGCTCATATTTTGCTGAAACACAAATCTGATGTCCCAGGCTACAATTGTAACTACCAACCAATTGCCTTTCTTCTCTGCTGTGGTAAATGGCTTAAAAGAGTTGCTTACAATAAGCTTATTCGTTTCTTTCATCCCTTATAGGCTGCTGAGCAGCATGGATTCAGGGCAGATGTTCACTCGACCTCATAGCATTCTCCAACTTAGTTACTTGTGCCTTGGATCAATAAAAACAAGTTGATGATGTTTACACCGATATTTGAAAAGAATTCGATTCTGTTAATCACAAGCTTCTCCTCTTGAAGCTCGAGTGTTTCGCCATTTGTGATTTGCTTCCATCTTGGTTTTTCTCCTATGCGTCAGTCGGGTACAGTAAATTACTTTTCCTCTTCTTTTTCCGTATTCTGTATTTCGTATTCTTCTTCGGTTTGACACCGGGATTCGATTGGCAATTTACCCTGCCATATCCGATGGCATCAACTGTCAATTTATGGTAGGCCATCTGATGGTGGGCAATTTCATGGCATGCCATATCATTTTGAAAATGCCTCTGAACGGTGAGGACGCGTGCTTCATCTGTACGTTGAATGCTCTCAAAAAGGTATTTGAAGTAGAGAAAGAAGGAATTCTGCTGTTGATGAAAACTCCGCGTGTAGGATAAATCTCTTTTTTGATAAACGAGTGAAATTTAATTACTCATCCTTAAAAATTGAATAAATATCTCTTTAAAACAATGTCCGTATCATCATTCGACTTTTTCGCAATTTTCCACCATTCCATGCCTTGTGAACTATTTTGATTACTCAACGAGATCTTAAAATCCCAGAAAACTTAGAATTCCTACATTTTCTTACAAGAAACGGAGCATGACCACGGTTTAATGCCATTTTGAAAATCAAGAACTGCCAAAATATTCCCAGGCAGATGGTTAAGCAAATGGCATACCATATTGCCTACTATTTATGGCATGTCATCAAATATGGCATACCAGAGGGCACCTGCACTAGCAATTTCAGATGGTATGCCATGGGTGATTGCTAGTTGTGGTGGCCTGTGATGTTTTGTAGGATTTCATTTTTGATTTTATTCATTCGCTCTGCCTTTTGTATGCTGATAATTTCAAAGTGTTCAGGGTGATTGAATCTCGCAACGATTGGCTACAATTACAAAATGTGTTGTGCACTTTAGATGATTTTGAGGAATTAACTTTCTCTGAAAATAGCGAGATGTTATCTAATGTCTTATACATGTAAAAAGCTTCCATTTATGTTTTGCCTACTATATTTTTGGATCCCCTCTCGCTACTAAAGGAAACTTCGAAGAACTTAGTGTGATTTCTGATTCGAAGCTTAAGTTCGATCTGCATGTAACATACACTACATCCGAGGCTTTTCATTTGTATGGCCTTGTCTTCAGAATTTGCCACCCTTTTGCGATCCTGTCTTCTTGTGTACGTCTGTTTTATTCGTTAGTTTGTAGTGTCCTCGAGTATTGCTGTCAAGTTTGCTCTCCACTGGATAAACATATGATTAACATGCCCTTTGTGGTTTGAATTCCACATCCCTTATTGTGAGTATAGTGATCGTTTATCTTTGTTGCCAATCCCGTCTTTGAGATCCTGCAGAGTATTCCTAGATAAATGTTTGCTGATTAAATTTCGTCCGTGTTCTACACTGTCTGACCTGGTTTTAAGTTCCTGCTTCAAAATGTCAGCTGATCTAATAGATCAGCAGTAAAATTTCGAATATCTTTTGCGCAAACTGATGTATATTTTCATTTTCCTTTATTGTGCATTCATAGATGACACGAAAAGCTCGAGTTCGATCCTCTACCACAAATGCACTAACAATTTAAGCATCAAATCAGAAGGTCATGTTTTACTCCTAGTCTTTCATATATATATGTACATAATAGGTGGGTTTTTTTGTACTTTGACTGAGCAGATTAAGGTAGGGATAACTTAGGATAACTTAACCAGTGCATTTTAACAGTCTTGAGATTCTCTCTAAATTCTGATGACCGTTTATCAAAAGTTTTATTCTCTGAAAAAATTAACATAGCGCGTAGCCCTGTGTAACATAGCGCAGTATTTATTGTCGCATGCGTTATGCACATAGTACATGAGGTAGAAAATTTAGCTAAAAAACTCCAACTATATAACAATACCAACGATATAACAATAGCTTTCCAATGATCTCTTCTAGCCTAGTGGGTAGAGCGTCGGCCCTTCAAAAATAGGATCACAGATTTGAGACGGGGTTTGAACCAGATTTTTTTTGAAATGCCTGAAAAGCGAAGAAATAATCTTGACAATTGTGAAAATCACGAAATCACCTAAAAAATGACAGTTTTGCTTTCACTTTGCTCTTTACCAGGGCTCTAATACATGGCGTTGAAGACTCTAATATATGACTTTGTACGCTATAGTACGTAGTGCCAACTCCTATGAATTTTTCACAATATGGTGTCAGAAGCTATGTATAATCTCGATCCCAAAATTAACTATATATATATGTATATATATATATATATATATATATATATATATATATATATATATATATATATATATATATATATATATATATATATATGTATATATATATATATATAAATATATATATATATATATATATATATATATATATATATATATATATATATATATATATATATTTATATATATACATATATATATAAATATATATATATATATATATCGATATATATATAGCGCCAGAAGTACATAAATTATCTCTAGTGCTTTTTGCTTTTGGCTATGTTTTTTTCAGTTTTCATATTCGCGAAAACGGAAAATTCCAAATTCGTATCGAACTTTGAAACAAAGTGTATAATATGTAAACTTTTTTTCGCTACAATATATATGTAGCTTGAATCATTCGATTCAACATTTATCCAGTTTTAGATCTCGCCACTACGTTTTTGAAAAGAAAGCTATATTTTCTCATTCTATTCATAAATAACATAAAAGAACCATAAATTACTTCCAAATTATTTGGAAAAGTGCTTTAGAACGGCCTCTACATCAAGTTTCTCATTAATTCAAACTCAACGACATCCTTTCCTGAGATATTACAATAAATTTTACAATTCTATACCGAAGTTCAGTTCAACCTGTTTACTAGCGAACTGTTAAATGATGAAAAGTTACTTACCTTCAAATGGTCACAGAGCCTCATAGGTACAGATCGTTTCAGCATTTTCATCTTGTTATTCTCACGCCCTGGGCAAATTCATAATTGCTTTATAAATTAAAGTTGGCTACGAACCACTTAAGGACAAACTTTCCCTGACTCGACGTGTCGAAGAGCGACAAAACCTCAAGTGGTTCCGTTATTTGTTACCGGCTGCCGCGTTGCGTAATTTTCCTGTGTATTGACGGTGGATATTACAAATTTGTTTGCACCGCAAACAATAAATAAGGAAAATTGTTATTTTGGAATACACTAACTTTGTAACACAGATGCCTGCTAGTCGACATATTTCGCGACAATGGTAATCTGCATAGCAATGGTTACATTCAGAGACCAACATAAGTATAACTATACTGTAGTTTCAGTTTGAAATTTTTGGCGGGCATCATCTGGAGAATAATAAAGCACACATCCATAATACATTCATATGAACAGAAAGTCGTTGGAAGTTAGATGTTAAATGATAAAGCTTATACAAAATAGACGCACCTATTGTATTTCCGTATAATATAAAGTTGCTACTCAATTAACAATACCCAAAGGGGTTTATTGATAACGTATAGTATATCCTGTATTAATAGCATAAACAACGACACAGAATATTTTGGTAATTTAAAAGTAAATTTCTGAATTTACCGCACGTCTCAATTACGAGTGCTTAGTTTTCAAGGCAGAATTTTAATTAAGCAAAACTTTCGGAGAAATTTTGCTTTTTATTAAATTTACCAGGCCGAGTATTGAGTCAGCTTAAGATAACCGCAGGTCATTTGAAAGAGAATGTAAACTGAAATATAGATCAGAAATATTTCATCAGCATCGAGTCTTTCCTTTTGTTGGATTTTTGAAGCAAATGGTGTTATTAAGTTTCTACATTTCATATAAAATTTCTCATCTTTAGTATGAATCAATACGTGAATATAGGATTCTCCGAACTTCTTTTCTGATGGAGCATTTTGAACCTTAAAAATTTGACGAAATGCATAGCTTGCACAATCTTAAATTTTGGCAATGAAGCATAATCAGCAAGTCTGAAAATACAGAATGGGACGTGGAAAATTTTTGTCTGGAGCGGAAATTCAAGTGATTAAAAACTGAATGGAACAAAGTGGAATATTTCAAAAGTAGCAACGACAATATTAAAAAGCCGTTTTGCAATGCAAAACTTTCAAAAGGAAATTCTTACCTTCTTTTGGGACGCTGATATTCACATGCTTATCACCTCCTCTACGCTGAAATCATTGGGCTTGAGTTGGTTTCTGATAGCCTTACAGATATCTTCCTTAGTGGTTATTTAATCGATGTCTTTAATTTTAATAACTTTCCTTTGCTTTTGAGCTCTTACCAAAGTTTCATTGCCCAAGATAGCATCAATAGCACCTTTCAACCCGTTGGTTTTTCACTTACCTCATCAAATCGCTAAATTTTAATTACCACCCCTGATTTTCGTGTCCAATTTAACTTTTTGTTGAATGTTAGGAAAAAACATTTCGCCCGTAGTTTCCATGATGACTGCATTCGGTTTCATATTTTTGGCTTTGGATTTATTATATTTCTTCTTAACGATCTTCTTTTATGTAATCTTAGTCCAGCCAGAGAAATTACCATTGTTAACTATCTCTTGTGCTATAGTTGGGAGATTGCTATATCCTTTTTCGAAGTTTTGAGACCCCGATACTTCAGAGCGTTGGTAGTAGCCCAAATTTTGTCTTTTTGCAGTAGACCTTCGATTGTATGCTTGCACTTATTTTCCCTCAGTTTACGGGGATGTTTGTGACGATTTAAAGAACATTATTACCTTCTTTGTTTTTGCATATTGGGTTTTTTTTATAGCAAGTAGCTCATAGAAGACTTTGGTTTTTTCAATAGCGTCGTGCATTGGCTGATGGTTCGCACGGAATTTCCCATCTTCCCTCATATTAACAGGGGCTGGTATATGCTCACCGACTTTACACAATGCGAATCGGTCTGGATTTTCAATGCCATATTCAGTTTTAGCAGGTTTTGTCGTTGTCTCAGCATGACGATCCGCAAATGGTTTGTTCACTCAGAAAACGATTCAATAAAATCAATAAGAATTTAATAGTTTTCTTACTATTTTTCCCATTAAATATGGTCAATGTGATTTATAATATTATTTCATCAATTTAAAAATTATTAAAGCTACTATATGTATATCTCATAGAACAAATGTGAATAACTCACTGAAATAATGGGTAGGCCGATAAATTTAAGGAGATGCAAACTGTATTATCTATTCTTACTTCTTCTTAATTCAAGTTGTATACGTCCTGCAGAGATAATGTGAAAGCCCCATGAAACTAATGGTGAGGTTTATTAAATATATCATGTACAGCCTATATCTTCCATTGTTAATTAATTGCTTTTTTGTTTTCAAATTTTTCTGGGTACCAACTCTGATTCCTTACCTCTGCTTTGATATGTAGTCGCTTTTAGACCCTATAATGGTCTTTCTAACCGGGGAGTCCATGCAAAGGTTGGCGAAATCCTTAATGGGAACATGTGTTCAGAGGTAGGTCAGCGTTAGCCCGGAATATTTCAACTGGGCCTACACCACCAGCTCAATAGTGTTTTTAGAGATTCGCCATAGTTTGCGCTGGACGGGGACAATAGTAGCATTAGGCTGAAAGCCATTTCAGCAAGATTTGACTTTGCGTACTGAAATAACGGAATACTACCATCATCAGGTTGCAGAAATCAGATCAAAATCGTTTTACGGTCTGTTTTTATAATGGCCCAGTGCTGTGCCTCCGCGTGTGACAAGAAGTCCGATAACACTCCTTTCGTAGTTTGCTCGGATTTTTGTGAAAAAACATTTCACGCTGGATGTGTAGGCCTAAATGGCCGTATTGGCGATGCACTCAACAGTGTCTTAGGGCTGTACTGGTTTTGCTCCCGCTGCCGTCCTTCGTCAATGGCTCATTTTGTTTCTAAATTACAAAATTCCAAAACGTGCCTCGAAGACGTTGCAAAGGTCTTAGCTGCTTCCGAGGAAAAAGTAAAACTCTTAACGCTATTAATCCTCTACTGGATTCTGCGATACCTGCCGCTGCTCCTACGACATGTGATTCTGGTGTAGCTGATGTTCCTTTGGTCGGTGTTACAACGCGGAATAAACAAAAGGCTCGCGCACAAGCTGCTCCGTGTACCGAGCCTGGTTCTTCAGTTGCCTCGACTGTTGGTTCACTTCAGCCGTTTCTTCCTCCGGCAAATGATCTTCCTGGATCTTCTATGGGACCGCCAGAACGTCTTCGGTCTCCTCGTGCCTCACCAGTCCCTCATCTCGACGTATCTGCTAGGAACGCTGATGCTGCTTGTGTTGCCTCATCTATTGCTTCTCTGCAATCGAGTCTACCACCGTTGATGATCTCGGTTTGCATGTAGCCTCCTCTCCAAATTTTTGTATCGCGATTTGCTTCTGATACTTCTGTGGCTACAGTCGAACGCTACATCTGCATGAAGCTTGGCTTCACTCCTCACATTTTAGATTGCGTCAAATTTACGAAAGATAGCCAGCCTAGAAGATATGTGGCTTGTTTCAAAATAAAATTGCCTGCCAACCTCGATATTGTCGCTGACTCCAAATTTTCAGTCAAAATTTTTGAAAACCGGCGAAATTTTCGATCATCAAACAACCAGAGAGCTCGAACCTAGTTCTTAAGCGTAAACAATTATCTCTGTATTACCAAAATGTTCGTGGCATGAGGACCAAACTTGATGACTTTAAAACTGCTGCTATTCTTGAAAATGATCACCTGATTTGCTTGTCGGAAACTTGGCTGACTGACGACATTTTTAGCTCCGAGTTCTTCCCTGCATACAATGTTTACCGTTGTGATCGCAATCGTTTGGTATCTAGTAAGGCTGATGGTGGTGGCGTTCTTATTGCTGTGGTTAGGGCTCTCAACAGTAAACTTTGCGCTGATTTTATCCCTAGTCCACCTGTTGAATGTGTTGCTGTTTCCATCTCTTTGTCGCCTACATCCTCTTTGCTTGTTGCGTCCTTATATATTCCCTCTAACTTGTCCTTCTCGACTTATGATAAGTTCTTTTCTGAACTCTCCACTTACCTTAATAGCAACTATCCCTCGTACTCAATCACTATCTGTGGCGACTTATATGCCTTCTGTTCAATGGGACTCTTCTTTTCTTCGTATTATGTCCACCAACAACCTTTATATTGCCTTATCTTCTTTTCTTTCCTCCTGTTCTCTTTCTCAATTTAACTGTTTCCCTAATTCTAATAACAAAATCCTTGACCTCATTCTTTCTAAAGTTGAGTCCTCTTCGATTTCTCTATCTTCTGCTCCAATACCCTACACGCACCCAGATCCCCATCATCCTCCTGTTTTAATTAATTTGTGTGTTAACTTTTCGAATCGTATTAAATCCTCCACTGCGCGCAGGTTTAACTTTAAAAAAACTAATTTTGACTGCTTGTCTAATGATCTGAATTCAATTAATTGGTTTGATTGCTTCCGTGGTCTCGATATTGACTCTGCTGTATCCAAATTTTACGGTATTCTTACTGATTTGATCTCGTCGTATACTATATAAAAATTCAACGCGTTTGAAATTTTTGATTTCTCGGTCGGGTGAAGATTATGCTATCTTCTCCCGTTTACGTTCCTCTGCCAAGAAAGAAATTAGAGTAGCACTACTCAACTATTCCTCGTCTGTTGAATCTTCTTTAAACTCGAACAACCCTAAATTTTTCTGGTCTTTTGTACGCTCCTTAAAAGCTTCCTGCTCTCTTCCTGACTCCTTAGTGTTTAATGCCTTTACTGCTTCCAACCCTCCTGACATTTGCAATCTCTTTGCTTTATTTTTTTCTTCTGTTTACACTATTCCATTGATTCCTGGTACTGACTGCTTTTCCTTTGATTTCCCTGCTAGCCTCTCCTCAATCGTAACTAACCCAGTAGAGGTTGAATTGCTTTTGTCCTCTCTTGACTCAAACTGTTCCCTGGGCCCGGATGGAATTCCCAATTTCTTTGTAAAAAATCTTGCTTCTTCACTTTGCGTCCCTTTAGCAATCTTATTCAATGTCAGTCTCTGTGCTGGTCAATTTCCATCCTCTTGGAAGCTCTCTAACATTCTTCCCATTTTCAAATCGGGTGATCGGAACCTTGCCTCTAACTATCGCCCTATCTCCATTCTTCCTTGCCTTTCCAAAATTTTTGAACGCCTTGTTTACAATCGTATCTATGATTCCCTCTTTTGTGTCTTTGCAGCGGAACAACATGGTTTTGTAAAAGGCCGGAGCACCTCTACGAACTTTCTTGAGTTTAATTTTTGAGTTTTCAATTGACAGCAATAATCAAGTTGATGTCATTTATACTGATTTTGCCAAAGCTTTTGACACTGTCAATCATAAGCTGCGTCTTATCAAACTGAAGCATTATGGCATTCGTGAACCTTTGCTTTCCTGGATCTCTTCATTTTTAACTGATCGCACTTGTATTTCTCCCTCTTTGGCTTTTCGTCCTCACCTTTCTCCCCTTCTTTTGGTGTTCCTCAAGGTTCCATCTTAGGACCACTTTTGTTCAATCTATTCATCAATGACCTTCCCACGGTTTTTAAGTCTTCATGTCTTCTATATGCAGATGATTTAAAAATCTTCCGGGTAATCAAAAATACTGATGACTCTCTCCTTCTTCAGGATGATTTGCATGCTCTCTCTGGTTGGTGTAACATTAACTGTTTGTCCCTTAATGTTTCCAAATGTTTTTCTATGTCTTTCTCCCATAAGCTTCACACTCATGTCTTTCCTTATGCTATTGATGGTACTTTCCTTTCTTGTGTCGATCATTTCTCAGACCTTGGGGTCACATTTGATCGTAAACTTAAATTCGACGTTCATGTCCTTACTATGAATAGAAAAGCTTCTCGAGTTGCTGGTTTCGTGGTTCGTTCCTGCCACAATTCATTTAGTATTACTACCTGTGTCCACCTGTTTATTACTCTAGTCCGTTCTGTACTTGAATACTGCAGTCAAGTGTGGTGTCCTCGTTTCAAATACCTCGCTGACGCGGTTGAATCAGTTCAGCGCAGGTTTACACGTACTTTACTTTTTAAATATAGTCTGCCGTATTTACCTTATAGTGAGCGTCTATCTCTTCTCAACATTCCTCTCCTTGAGCAGCGCAGAGTTTACTTGGATGAGTGTTTCCTGTTCAAAATCTGTCGCGGCTACCTTTCTTCCTCATTAGCATTTTTGTTCATTGAGCGGGACTCCGTAAGGCCAATCAGGTCCTCTATTTTATTTGAAGTGCCGTATGCTCGTACTGACACTTTCTTCTACTCTTTCGTTTTGCGACTCTTACGCACTCACAATAGTCTTCAACTTGGTCCTCTTCCACAATCTATTGTGGAAAATCATATCAAAAATATGGTTCGTCGTAAAATTTTTGATCCTGTTTCATTAATTTAATTTTCTTGTTTATAATGGATTCTTTCTTTTTTTTTGCTCTACTTAACTTTACTTTCTTATTTATTACTTGAATTTTTTTTATATATTTTTAATTTTATGTATAGTTATATATTTTTTTAATTAGTTTTATTTTCTATTTTCTTAATTTTCTTTTTTTTTTCTACTTAATTTTACTTTATTTAATTTACCACCTTAATTATTTGTTTTTTTTACATACATATATTTATATTTACTCATTTACTTCTATTTTTTATTAGGTCGATTATTGTAGAATTGGACATTCGTGTTTGTAATGGATTTTTGTTTTTCTTTCTATTTTACTCTACTTAATTTTTTAGTTTTATTTTTTATTACTTTATTTTATTATAACTTTAATTATTTTATATACTTATATTTATATATTATCATTTAGTTCTTGTTATTTTATTTTGTTCGTGGTATCCAATCTGTAATTGGGCAGTCTTGCCTGTTGTATTGAATACGTATCAAATAAATAAATAAATAAATAAATAAATAAATAAATAAATAAATAAATAAATAAAAGCCTTTGCCGGGCTCCGGCTTGATTTCTAAAAACATACTTTCGTCTCCTCAATAGAAACGCCTAGTGAGCTTTCATTACAGCAATTTTCACATGGAGGTGAAACTTATTCTTCTTGTCGAAGATGACTCTAAAATATTTCGCTGATTTTTACTTGAACTTCGGTTCCATTTATTGTTAGGGGCATAGAAGGACTACAGATTTTATGACGTTCAGTCTCATCTTCAACTGATCATAATAATTATTAAGAAAAGTTATTTGCCTTTGAACGCGAATTGTGGCATATTTAAAATTATGCGCTGATGCGTAAGCAAAAGAGTCAGCAACTCAACTGCGCACAAAAGGGTTTTAGCTTGGTTATTATGTGCACAAGGTTGATTCGCATTGAAAATGTCAAGGAAGATAGGTCCTAATACTGAGCTTGGAAGTACACCACTAGAAATTATTCAGTATGAACACGGTTCATATATATGTGGTAGTTGCGTTGAGCCTTTTGCGATTTGGATTCCGTACTTCGTATAGTTTTTCAATGAAAGGTAGCACAATTTAATACATATGGTAGTGTAATAACAATACCAAGGCTTTGTTCGTGTTTTGTAAGTTTCAATAGTGGATTCTATGAGTGGATTCAATGGCAGCTCAAATACTGAGTATTAGAGAATCGATTTTCTTTGAAGAAGAACATTGAAGATTTTTCGGAATCTCTCCATCCTGTTGACTGGCAAGGAAAATAAAAAAGAGGTTCTTCAAGAGCTTGAAGAAATGCTCAAACAAAATGTTGCAGCCATATTTTCTGAATCTGCAATTTTACTTTATCTGCGTTGTACTTCGCCAGCAACTAGCATCATTATGGGGAAGTGTTGCAGATATGAAGCACAAATCAATGCATGATTATCCTTTAGGTATGATAAACCAATCAAGTGCAAAGCTATTGTCATGCAACCTAGAAACTAACACTCGTTGACAACCGGATCGTTCCAATCAAAGTGTCAACTGTTGAAGCCGTCTCCAAAGCAGCATGTGAATAATCGATGCAAAATGTTTTAAGTATGGAAAGACCTGCTTTGACTTCTGCGGCTCAAGCTGCGCACGGAACCTCACATAAAAGAATGCATTTGTTGGGCTGAGGAACAAGTTTATAAGTGCATAGTTTGATTGCATTTGTCACTTTTTCAAAATGAAGCTTTTTTTTGAAAAGAACTATTGTCTGTGAGCTGTTATCTCTATATTCAAATACATGATTTCTACATTTATGATGAACACACACTGAAGACGCAGCTCGTAAAAGCAAGATTTTACTCTTCCTCGTCTTTTATTTTCCTAAGATTAAGAAGGAACTTTTTGACTTTCTTTATTTGACTGAATAGGTCCAAGCCTGTAATGTCCGGTTTGTTTTTCTTGCAGAAGTAAAAAGCTTCTAAGTTTTTATATTTATAATTTAAAAATTCAGCATTTTGAATCTGAAAGTTATAAGCAGCTACGCGAGCATATGATATTTTATTATTAGAATATGTACTTACAAACTTTTTTATGAACTGACTGTCTCTGTGCATTTTCCTGACGCATGGCTTCCAACTGCTTCTTAATTTGAGTGAAGTTACTGCATCCAGAGTAGCTCTCTAGATTAACTCCTTGCTGGCAAGCTCTTGGCTGGTGGATCTCGTGGCACTTTACGCAGTAATATTTGCTCTCACAGCTCGTAGCCTCATGTTCAAAAGTTTGGTAACTGAAGCATTTTGTAATGCCTCATGGACGTTGTTTCTCGAAGTGCACCTTCTGGTTGAGAAGGTGCTGGATATGAGTGAACTGCTCTAAATTATAGTCCACTGGAAGTTCCATCAGGAACATGTCAAGCTGCGTCTTCCCTTTGAACTTTCGAACTTCCCTTTGTCAAAACGCTAAGTTTTCATCAAACTCAAGCCTGGAATAGCTGTTTCAAGGGCCAATTTGTTTTCATTCGGAGACAACGAGAGATGAATTTTTGTATGAACTATTGATTTCACCTTGTTTTACATGTATTATACATGAAGCTTTCAAATCCATCCTTTTTCGGCTGCTCGAAAACCATTTTTTTATCCGTTGCTTTGATTATGGTCTCTTTGGCTATGACCTTTTTGATTATGACCTACTTTAGAATGACCTTAGAGATTGCCAACTCTATGACTTTCTCATTGATGTTCTGCTTGAATTTCCTCACGTTGAGATTTTCAAAGAGGATTGGGTTTTTATTCTTCTTAATTGGACTGAATTTCTCGATGATCGCTGTATCCTCTTTTGATTTCTCCAACAGGCCTCTGGTCAGTTCATCGTGCTCATTTTCGTCCATTGCTAGAACTTCATAGCGATTCCTTTCATTGCACGACTCTTCGGGCCAAAAAGCCGGTTTGCCTTGGATGGTTTCTTTCTTTTACCGATGGACTCTACGGCCGCATAACAAGGGGCGCTCTAAGCGCATAACGTTCTTTTTTTATTTGCCTCCTTCATGGCTCTCTCACTTCTTGACTTTAGCTCAGTTGAGACAACCTCCCATTTTCTTTAAATAAAATCGATATAATTGTCAGGAACAGGATTATTTCCGCTTTGGAATGTATTCAGGTTTCAGCCTTCAGAAAAGACTGCAGTATATGAAACTGGAAGTAATTTCTATGTATTCACATAAATGGATGTGTTTTTGGTATGGAATCAACAACTACTTCAATAAACCATAATTCAATATGTTCTAGCTAATATGTTCAAAATTTCCAAATCCAGAAGCAATCAAAACTCAGATACGAGCTTATAATGAAGTGCAAACCTGTAGCATATGCACTACAGGA
This sequence comes from Nemotelus nigrinus, assembly GCA_947369275.1. Classification (NCBI taxonomy): domain Eukaryota; kingdom Metazoa; phylum Arthropoda; class Insecta; order Diptera; family Stratiomyidae; genus Nemotelus; species Nemotelus nigrinus. The sequence continues at coordinate 51,147,233 of OX376372.1, read as the reverse complement.
ATATTGAATCTTCGTTAAATCTGAACAATATCCCGTCTACTCCAATATAATAACAAACATTCCGCATCGTAAACAGAATTTAACCATACTCTTAATTAAAACGAACACCACATCTACTCGATAATTGGAGGCCAAAGTCACAAAGATGACTCCCAGATGCAAGAGCATGCTGCATGCTACTAGCAAGATGGACCTTTCTAGCTCTTCGAATCTCTACGACATATGATCATTATTACAACCCTTCATTTTCTTTCCATTTAATTTTCAATTTTCGGCTTCATGGTTTCCAGTCTTCCCATTGCACTGTTTCCCCGGAAACTGTCAGAACTGCATTTCGATGTAGAACTCGAGAAACTTATTCGACAAGTTTCGTTTCAGTGTTTTCAAGTAACAATATTTTGTCGTTATTGTCTTACATCGCGATAGCAAAGATATTTCGCGCATTTCACATGCACTGATTGCAATTTAACATGTTCATTTTTAGAAGAGGTTTCGTTGTTTTGTAAAAGTTTCCTCTTGCATGGAAAGCTACCGTGACCTGATTACAGAAGAAAATCTTGAATGAATTGTTTTCCGTGAATTTCGGAATCGATTCTGCGATTATCGGCGATACTTCGAGACGATATAAGACAATTTGTTAAGGATAAATCGTACCTAGGAAAGATGTTTTACTGTTTGATATAAAGGATCACTTTTATTTAATTATTCTAACAAACAAGGCATTCATGTGCTCACATAACGTAATAAATATATATAAAAATTGCAGCATTGTTTTTAATGTAAACCAATTTTTTTTTTAAAATATTTTAATTTTAAAGCCAATTTTTCCTTTATAAGCTAGGTATATATAGCATTTTCAGTTTAAATGAAACCTTATTCTATTTAAATGAAACCTTTTCCAATCGAAATGAAACTTTATTCAATTGAAATGAAAGCTGTTGCAATTGAAATGAAACTTTTTCCAATTGAAATGAAACCTTTTGCAATTGACATGAAACCTTTTCTAATTGAAATGAAATCACTTTCATTTGAAATGAAACCTTTTTCAATTGAAATGAAACCTTCCTCCAAATGAATGAGACTTCGATAAAAAATAGTTTCAGGGTAATTTATTTTTGATGCAAATGTACGAAGAATAATAAAAACACGTGAAGGAAATAAAAATGATATAGAATATGATATTTTAGTAACATAAATTTTCATTGCAAAATACAATTTAATGTAATGTTTGGCCTTCTGCAGCTTTTGGTATTTGCAAAACCATATCTAAGACATAGTTAGAGCAATCTTCTGAAGTGACTTGAAGCACGCTTTCTTCAATAACATTGCTAATGCTATGGTCTGTACTTATGTCGCGCAATACAGAACGAACGTGCAATTTTATTTTCGAAAATGCTTTTTCGATTGGGTTCAGCATCGGCAAGTAAGGAGGTAAAAATTTTAATGTACATCCGCTACCTGCAACCACCTCCTGAACTCCTGGCATTTTGTGGATTCGAACATTATCCAAAATCAGAACTGAATTATCCATGTTTTGCATGGGACCAATTTTATCTAAAAGCTGTCGTAAGAATAGTTTAAATCTATCAGCATTTACCGACGCGTTCGAAATTATTTTCGAATAAACAACACTACCGTTATTCATGGCTGCATACGCTTATTGCAGTCCCTTTAGTTGCCTTACAGTAGGTACAACAATGTGAGCTCGTGTATTGACTTTCGAATGGCCCTAGGATCTCCGAAGGTGCAGATTAAAGCTGCACTCATCTAAAAAAATTATTTCTCCTCTTTGTTGAGGCGCCCACTGCGAAAATTCTCTGGCGTAAATTTTCCTCAATTGCAAAGTCAACTGGCAATTTATACGGTTAACCGAAGTAAGCTTCAGCGTAGTTTTCAGCAATAGTGCTTATCGACACAGTTAAGCCTTTTTCTTCTTAATTTTTTTTTTAAATCTTTTTAAGGGAAATTGTGGGATCACTTTCGACATAGCACTCAATGTTTCCCAAAACATCCGGTGTACATTTTTTTATTCTGTTTCCTCCACGCTTGCGTTGAGTTTAAACTTCCGATTGTTTCTTATAACGGGATAAAATTGTTTTCGCAGAGTTTACATTCATTGATGTTATTCGCGCTGCTTCGGGAACCGTTTTCCCTTCTTACTGCAATTTAATGAGCAGTTATTTCTTATTTTCGGTTATTTTTTGGTAGCGACCTATTCGTCTCCGTCCATCATTCACTCTAACAAGTGGGTTTAAAATTAATTCTTTGATAAAAGTAAATATATTCATTTTTTTGTTCAAAATAACGAATCACAATTTTTTTTACACATTGGATGTGTATTATTTGCTTTTACGTCATACCAACTGAATAATAAATAGTGTTTTGTAAATCTTAGCAAAAAGAGTGTAAATTTACTACTTCGCTGCTCACATTTACACCAAAGCTGTAAAATTGTATCATTTGCTCGAATTTGACTTATTATTGATATAACATTGTGACGAGAGACGGTGATTTGGCTAGACTTAACGAATCTGATATTTCGTGATCGTTGCTTTGAATAGCAGCAGCTAAGTGTAGAAGTGTAGCTTTTAGTTAATTCGATGTGCAGCTATAAGTTAGTTAGAAGTGTAGCTATAAGTGCTGTAATTTAATGTATATTATGTGTATATAGTGTATATATAAAATTAAAATAAATTATAAACTGGAAGGAATTGCAAAAAGTGTTTGTATTTGACAAGAAAAATATTCATATTTTTCTTTCTTGATTTGTAAGACTCTTGCCTTTTTTAACATTTAAATTTACCTATTTACAGTCTTTTGTTCATGATATTTAATTTTAGGGTAATATTTAATGTTATGGCAGATACCTGTCTTGAGTGGCTGACTTTTGGATACTTATCTAGAGGTTAGCTGAAATAGTGCAAACTACCTAAAATTGTTCGCAATATATACTTTTTAATGTCATTTGTTTGATAAAACTATCTTTAGGTGCGTTTTTTGCACTCTTGGGCGGGGTAAGTTACCTAAACTTACCCTGCCCAAAAGTGTAAAAAATGTACCTTTTTTATAGTTTTTTTAAACATTTTTATGGATATTCACGAATAAATTGCGCTTATTACCCTAAAAGACTCGTAAAAAGTAGCCTTTGATACATAAATTTCATGCGTTTCCGTCCTAAATTTACGTCTTTTTAGGGTAAAATTACACGATTTGCTCGTAAAAAAATTACACATCGAAGACGTAAAATATTCTTTGTACGCACTTTTATAAATTTACATCTTTAATAGTAGGAAACCAGTTTCCTACTATTGTAAGGGTAAAATTCAACAAAAATTTTTTTGAGTGTTGATGATGGCACTACTTCTGCTTTCTCCGCGATTTTACACATTTTGAGAAGTCACTGCACTAGAGGATTCCGGCTCGCAATCAGGATGCAAATAATCAGAGCTTCCTGATCTAAAATCTAAATCGACTAAGAACTGAATGAACCTCACAATTAGAATAACATACATATATAGAATTACTAGAATTAACAACTTTATGCACTTCACGTTTACCATTTACTGGGTTAACAACTAAATGCACTTCACGCGACTAGTTGCGGTCGCAGCTCATCTAACGGAATGTTATTAACGCAGTTAAACACTTTGTGATAAAAACTACCTGGCATGAACTAAGAATAATGAAATATTAACTTCAAAATAATTTTTCTAAAAATAGTTTTTTATCAAAGTTTCATTTATTTTGAAAAAGGTTTCATTTCAAATAAAAAAAGCTTCATTTCAATTGCAAGAGGTTTCATTTCAACTAGATAAAGTTTCATTTCGATTGAAAGAAGGTTTCATTTAAGCTGAAAATGCTATATAAATTTCTTGACATATATCGATTTTTTGAGGGTAATCTGACCTCTTCTTCAGTGTCTATTAGTCTTCAGTGTCTATCGGACCGACAAACACTGCAGAAGAGGGCAGGTTACCCTCAAAATATTGATAACTGGAATTTTACTTTTAATTCGATATTAAAAATTTCGTTGCTTTTTCGCTAGTCGAATTTTCTTTTAGCTATACTTTTTCTTTCCTTTCATAATTTAGTGCATTATTTATTTCTGTTGTGTATATTTTCGACGTTGTTAATTTCTTTCTCTCTTCAAATTATTATTTAATATTTATGTTGTTATTGTTTCAAAGCTGTTGAAAGTTGCGGTCTGAAGAAGTTGGAAGCAGTTTTTTCCTTGGAAAGCCGTCAGATAAGTGTTTTGTCCGATCCATATCATTCCCCATTTTTGTAGCTTGTTATTATTTCGGATGGAGTGATTGACAGCAGATGATGGTCTAAGACGAGCCACACCAAAGAGCACTGGCACTTATCAGTATTAAAGACGTGCACAGCTCCTCAATGCTCTAGTGTATAGTGTAGAGTATGTGACTTTATTTGATAAAACATTAGATTGATCAGATATAGTCATGTAAATTCAGGATCTTGGCCATCTGCTTTTTAACATTTTAATATCAGACTTATCGGAGGTTTTATCTTATGTACGTCGTCCACTCTATGCGGACGACCTGAAAATTTATCATACATAAAAAAACTAAAACTAAATTCCTTGGAACATTGGTGCTGTATTAACAACCTACCTCTCAAAATTGTAAAATGTCATGTGATTCTCGAAACAGCATGCTCGTACATTATACGTACCTTTTAAGCAATACAGCACTTAGTTGGGTTGACAATATGTAAGACCTCGATGTGGTGCTGGGTGAAAATCTTCTCTTTAATTTTCATTATGACAAAATGATTTCTCAAGCAAGTGAACGACTTGGCTTCACTAACCGACGAGCAAGGGAGTTTCACAACCTTTGGGCTACGAAATCAGTGTAGACCGCGCACGTTTGTTCTCTTCTTGAGAATGCTTGCATTATCTGGAACCCGGTTATATGAATCTCGCCTCAGACTTCTAAACTTGTCAGCACTTGCATCCAGACGATTAATGTTATCTGCCTGCTTCAGTTTCGATATCATTAGAGACGCTGTTAGTGTCGACTACAAACAGGAAGATATGTGCTCAATCAACCCGTGAGAGTCACTAGATTTCGAAGATATTTTTCTGTCGAAACATGAAACTTTACCTGTTGGGTCCCTTTCCACGTTGGAGGAGGGACCTTGAAGTAGTGGCCTACCAAGCCAAAAGTATTGCTGTTTTGCTACGAGCAAATCTAAGGGAAAGAAACCCTATATATCCAACAAGTGATCCTCAAAGTAGACAGAAATAAAGAAGGCAGATGCAGAATAAGGAAAGTCCAACGCAGAATTGAAAGACTTCACAAGCCTTTAAAATGAAGCCGAGGGCAGGAGCACGTACACATCTGGTCTGACAGCCTGCTCTACTCGTGATCGTGTGCAATATAGGAAGTTCATGTTAGCCTGAAGAAGTGCATCCTAAAAATGCACCTTGGATACTGCCAAGATAAAGAAAGATTGTTGGAAGAAACAACTGTCAGGCCGACTTTGAAAATCTTGCAGATTAAGTCGTCTGTGCATTATCATTTAAGTAATAGCCCGTTCACACTGTCACTAAATCAAGCAATTTTGATCAACTGATAGCTTTAGAACTAAATCGACCACAAACCCACCTGATTTGTCTCGGCTTCTGACAATCGAAAGCTACCTGATTTAGAGTTAATCCAGTATAAATCAGGTACTGTTGCAAATTTAGTCCCGGTTGAATTGTTCTCAGAGCGTGCTGAATTCCCTCCGCGAGAGAGAGTAGATTTGGATGAAATGACATTCGAATTTCGTTCTAAAATAGTGAAGATTGAAAAAAAAAAAAAAAAGGAAAATATGAGTTGTACAAAATGAAAAAAAAATTTTGTTGCATGTTCCTGCACCATTTTCAATAATTTTCACGCAAAAAAAATCATGTACATAAATTCGAATGACATTTCTCGCTCTTAATCTCCTCGCTCTAAATCACTTCGGCTAGTGTGAACCTCAGTACAGAAAGATTTAAGGAAATGAAACAATCGTATACATATACGAAAATCAGTGAAGCACTTTTACTGCAAAGATAAAATCTATAAATAGAACAAATCGAGAGAATTGCTACCTCAGATATTCCCCATGGTTTCCCCGATATCTTAGTTCTACGAGCTTTAAGTTGTCACTGAGTTGTACCTTGTCAAATTCACGTACACATGGCCTATCATCTTCCTCTATCCATCTCTTTCTCTATCTCACTACCTGATCTACCATAAATCTACCTGATTTATAGTGTAGTGTGAACACTATATAAGGGACCATATTGTAGATTTTCCTAGTGTGCTTAGGCATAGTCTACTAGCTAAATACGTTTTTATGCGTCCATTGGATGTATTATCGGTTTGTTCTTGGTCGTGAAATATTGAGCTGTTGCGTTAACTTGCTTTCACCCGGCTCAATGCTCTGAAACAATCTGCGGATAGTGTCACTTATCTGGTTCACTTCCTGTTGCAATCTAGAGTCACCTACATCTCTTGCTCTATTCTGGGTTTGATTCCTCTTCCGCATAAGTATCTTGTTTGTAGAGTTTTAATGACTTTTCTTTTTTCATGGACATTTGAGGGGCAGCTAGGTTGGCTGATTCGTCCGGTGTGGCTCGGGAAGCTTCTCAGTTGTTTTGACTGAGAGTTATGTTGGTGAAAGTTTTATCTATACATAGATATTATCAAAAGCACCCGCTTAGGATTCAATGGAAGCCTCAGAACATAGAGATCTAAGGAAATGAAACAAGCGTATACATATACGAAATTTAGTGAAGCAATTTTACTACAAAGGTAAAGTCTATAAATAGAACAAATCGAGAGAATTGCTACCTCAGATATTCTCCTTGGTTTCCCCGATACCTGAGCTTTTGTTGTTGCTGAGTTAGTAATTGTCAAATTCGCGTGCACATGGCCAACTATTTTTCTCTATCTAGCTCACTCTATCTTTCTGTTCGGCGGAGTAAGTGAATGTCAAATTCCCTTACTACTACTAACGCTCAGCATAGGCAAATTGCTTCACTTTATGCCATTTTCATTTCCTTATATCTCTCTCTTCTGAGATGGAAGCTCATCCAGAACATTTATATTCACGTTTTAATGGATTCCAATATTCATATATTTAGGATATTACTGCTCCTGTAACTAAAATGAGCTATCTCATTGGAGACGTACTATCATTATTGTGGATCAGTGACGAACCTGCACAGATTGGTTACTTCTCCCAGTTCTCCAATGGTGATTCCGCGAGGAATATGACGACTTGGTAATCAATACATGCACGGTGGTATTGAATAAAGTGCTGTCTCTCTCTTATGACGCTTGTGTGCCGTTTCATGATAATCTCAAGAAATAATATTTGTACTTTAATAATACTGGCTTTTGTAAGCTTTTTGTAAGAATTGGGAGGGCATAGTGGACTTTTTTTACAAGGATTGCTATTCATCCTATATTTTATAGGATGCTTATGAATTTATGGGATTCTCATAGGGATGGTAGTCGAACTGGTGATTTTGCTCGCTATTGAGGCAAAAGACTTGTTTAGTTTTTATCGAAATGCGTGAACTACACTGTAACTGGCAAGGTATTTATCATTACAGCTCACATACAGCCTTAATAACGGCTTTGGAGACACTTTGAATTCTAAGCCTCGATTTTCTTTCAACTCGAGAGAAAACACTGTAATCCAAGTTTTTAGAAGGTTGGGTTCAATAGAAACATTCTGTTGGTTAAATTTCTGACAAACTCATGTTGACTTGAAATGTGTAAGCTCAGAGCTAGGGTATATGGGGGCGACTTTTTCTTTAGATGACTTCACACATTCACAAAATTTATAGGTGGTAAAGTAGAGATCTATCGGATCTCTACTTTCCTCATGATATATTTCAGGAGTTTAACTACAAAAAACTGGTTTCAAATGATAAAAAATATCGTTAATTGTTGCCAAATATGCAAATTTTTTCACTGAGTGGGTAGAATACTGGCTACTGTGGTTTTTGCGGGCACCGGCTATTAAGTTTCGAGAAATTATCTAAGTCAAATTAGGTCCAATGGGACCAATCACACTTTACAACACTTTTCATTAATTAAGAAGGAAGGCACTTACTTCAATCACTAGAAGCGCAACGAGCTGTAGAAGGACAACTTTACTTTCACTTTTTCATCTGAGTATATGGTTGTTTCAGTCTGAAATTCGAATCTTGAAGCTTATCGCATCAGCTAGAATCTTCATGGGTTCTGGTTCCTAATTGGAGTCACAGCAAGTAGTATGCTTTTGAAAAGTGAAATTTAAATGCTACTTTGAAAAATTCACCAGTATCAAAGATACGACGTAAACATATAAGAGATTGCTTCAGTCTTTCCGAAATCGCGACGACTGATAGTAAGATGATACTGCAGCAGTAAAATGGTTGCTGAAGTCACTCGTGCGTTTAATCTTAATGGCAGTTGCAGCTAGTATTTACTTTGCTGGTTTGTTTCAACATAAGCTAAGTAAAATAGTTTAGAGCATATTTTCAATGAATTTTTCAATGCAATTTACATTTTATAATTTTCCAGTTAGTATGCAGTAATTAATGCGATATATACATAATTTCATGTGTTATATAACACATGATGACCTGCTCTAAAGATTCATTAGCGTATGTGAAAAATTATCTTCTTTACTTTTCTACAACGATTCCTTCTCCATTTTTGCTATCCCTGGCCTCGCTTACGGAATTTTCTCTAAAAATCAGCTGGATTTTAATATGCAGACAGTTCACAATGAACAACTTTTAATTAGAACCAATGCACTACTGTGAAATTTTCACTGAATTTTCGTCAAATTTTGTCTTTGGTTAGGTACTCACGTGTGAAATACTTCACTTTATACTCTTCTATATGTTAGTCGGCAGATAGGTAAGTAGAAGTAGATGTAATTGAAACTGTGAAGAGAACACTTTTAGACAATTTAAACATACTGGCATATATACATACATACATATAATACGTATGGTGTAGAAAAAAAAACCACTGCTGACTGAATAAGTCATATCTTTAACTTTCAATGCACTTTACATACCTGTGGCTTTACTATACATCAAACGTTGGCTGATGTAAAAAGTGAGAAGCAACAGAAACTATTTCTTCAAATAACATATTCCTAATGTGTAGTGCTTAGAAATGAAATATCAATTATTGAGATTAGCATTTTCATTCGAATAAATTTAGTTAAATGAAGTTTTAATGATGACCGAAAATAGTTTAGTTGAAATTAGTTGGCTATAATGCAATAACTGTGATCTTTTTCATTTGAATCTCTACCTTTCGAAACTATCCTTGGAAGACAAGAGAGCCTCAGGACAGATAGGTAGTAAAAAGGAATGTGACCAATAAAGTGAAAAATAGAAGGGCATTGAAAGGAAGTTCTCTTTCATAAACTTAAATTCTGGTAATGCATATAAAATTTTACTTTCGTACAAAAAGTAAATAAGTACCATGCGAAGAAATGTAGTTGGGGAAGGTGAAGGACATAAGCATCTTCACAGCTCACTCCTCAATAAAAAACACTTTTGAAAAATGATTTTTTCAGTAACAATTTAATGTTATATAATATCCTATATCAAAACAAGAACTCAATTCAAAAATGTTCTTTTCTCTATTATACCAATATGCAGGGTAGCGTAGAAGTTTCTGCCCTTAGTATTTCTTGTATAACATTTTAATGAAGAAAGGTTTATAACTTTCTTATAACGTGTACACATTAGGTAACATAATATATAATTAGTGTGAAGTATGGCCTCCTTCGTTTTCTATACAGTCTAGAACCAACTTTCTGAAACTATCACATAAAGTTCTTAGATACCCTACCAAAATTGCATAACAGTCAACTTGTATACGTCGAATTAGCTTCTTCCTATTTCTCTATTTTTACTAATGTTCGAAGAACTTTGTATTAAAAAGATTCGCACAAGCTTGAAATTTCCCTTCTTTCTCAAATAATGCTTTCATCAATGACACGAAAAGAAAACTAAAAACTGTTTATGGTACAAGGCATCTACGCGATCATTTAACACAAAAAATTGAAAATGTATCGCAAAACGAGAAGCAATAGGAAGGATAAAACAAAAAAACTAGACGCCCCAAAAAGATGCGCACATCGATGAAACTTGGGCAAACGAAAACTTTTTGTAGATTTCTTTGTACTGATTTTACGTAAATTGTTTGACTGTCGCTATGATGTGATATTTAAAGTAGGTATTTTTAAATAAATATAAGTAAAAGATATTCAAATACTTCTCATCATTCAAAAATATTCAAATAACTCTCATATCATTAAAATACATCACATTATAGACAATATATTACATACTTAATTTCACAAATAACATATTTCGTCATATTGTTTGAGCAAATTGTTTTATATTCAATTATATATCAGCATAATCATAGACAATGATGTCTTTGATGAACCAAACTGATTGTAACATTCACCAGTAAAATATCAGCTTACGATTTCATTTTATCGTTTTGGTTTCTATAGTGAAGATTCTACGTACCATAATTATGTATTATAGAATCGGAGACCGGGACAATATAAAAACGGCCCACAGACACGGAGATCTAGTCATCGACTGGATCTCAATTGATTTGCCATAGACAAAGAAGATAATCGCAACTTGAATTGCAATCTCATTCGAACGTCGTTTTCGTTGAGGCAGCACACGCTTTGGAAAGGATGTTTTCAGGTCATTTTCGTTGCAAGAAAATTGATAGTATGCATTAAAAAATGATGTTTTACGTAAAGTAATTTCGAACAGGCATACGGCTATATGAGGTATTTGTACTTTCTGGTTTATGCACATGTAGCCTAGTCATAGATCCCTCTAAATAATTTTTCATTGGCGGTCATCATAAACAGGCAGTAATTGTGCGTATTTGGGGTGTATTTACTGATTTTCGTAGAAAATTAAGCAGGCAGCAATTGTGCTTTAATAGGGTTTAAAATTATGTTTCATGTAAAATTATTTCGAACAGATATGTACGGGTATCTGAGGTATTTGTACTTTCTGGTTCAGGCACATATAGCCTAGTCACAGATCCCTCTAAATATTTTTTAATTGATTTTTGGTTACAATCTTTGGTTTAGATATATATTTAAACAAAAAATAATTAAATTCTAATATAAACTTTGTATTTGTAAAATTATATTTATGTAATTCTAATATTACATTTTGTTGCAGGTTTTGTCTTCTGTATTGTTGTAGTTGTAGGTTTTTTCTTCTGTAATCAGCAATTGTTTCATAAGTCCCTTCTACCGCTACGTATTGGACGTGCGAGACTTTTTCCACACGTATTGCATTTGACGATGCTTCAACAGCTGTCGATGCATTTATATCCTGCATAGGCTCCGTTCCGAAACATGGTGTTGGTAGCGACGCAGCAAAGTTGAATGTCAACTTATCCAACGGCCCCATAACCAATATGTGGTCCATTGCTTGTTTTGCATATATCTGTTGCATCGGTTTTAGTTTTCGGTGCGATGCGGCACAGCGTGAGCATATATGGCTGCCTCATCCTTCGTCTTCGATGTAAAACATTGTACAGCATATTTTAGGATTCTGTTCCTCTCTTCCATCCGTTCCTCAATGATTCGCCGTTTCTTCGCAATATGCAAAGGTGTTTCCTGCAAATATATATTTTTTACAATCAATATATGTTTGAAGTTGAATTATATATACCTACCGCTCCTATCACAATCGTTTCGTCCTGCGGCTCAATATCCATGCTCGAAATAGTTGGTAACGTTATTTCTTGATCTCGCAAAAAATGCAGCTGTCGTCCGCACTCGCACACGATTTTTCGGTTTTTTCTACTTTTTTTATTTCCCGCCGATAGACACTCCGAATGTTTTTTACTTTTGTTTTGAAGCTTCTACATTGCTTTCGGGATCTATCTCTAGAAATTTTTTTAAAAGCTTCTCCCATGCGAGCATTTTTTTTGTTTATTTTTAAAATTGTCATTTTTTACTTGCCAAAGCTCTGGCAATTGTTGAAAAAGTGAAAAAAAAATCCCCGCGCGAAGTTTCTTTATTTTGGATGGAACACATGTTGCTCAACAACGATTAAAAACAAAATATTCTAATTCAAACGAAAAACTGTAAATATATATATTGATCTTTTCTCAATGAATCTAAATTTGAACTCAACCTGAACCTCCTATTTATACGCTTTAATAGCTTCTTTATTATCCTTTTAAGGTATTTTCCTATTTTCATTACATGTATGCAAATTGCTTTCAAGATGCACTAAAAGATACCCAAGCCACGGCTGAAAATGCTGAAAACCCTGTGACACAGAGAGACAGGCTAATCGCAGCTGTGACACTTATTGACAAAAAAATGTAGTAAACCGAAATATTAGCATATATGTTGTTTTTTTTCAAATATATTTTTTTCATAGAATTACAGAGGTACCTGAAAATGAACTTAATATCCGTTGCTGCCAAATGTTTAAAGATATTTTACTTTCACATCTATTCTTTTCGTTCATAAATATTTCCTGAAATATATAAAACATTAACGGAACTATGAGGTATGCTAACTGACTCTTGTTGAGCATAATCATACACAATCCAGTCCGTTAAATCAATGATTTCGAATGATGTTACCATTATATTACACTAAATTCAAATGAGATCTGCATTCTAGTCTCAAAGTCACAACAGACACAGCAACGTGGTCGCCGACCACTAGCTCCGACCACCAAATATCAAAAAAATTTTGATATTCACTGTAACCGTTGCAGAGACCAAAAATGCAACCTGAGACTAGCCCACAGACAGAGAATTTTGTTGCAGATTTTGCATATTGCAGATCTAATTGTCGACGAGATCTCTCGTCTGTGGGCCGTTTTTTAATGCGTATGTAAGTAAGAACTCATATGTATATTTCAAAAAATAATGAACGAAACAAATCGAATTTGATCCATATGCACAACACTTCCATGCTACATTGGTTATGTAAATGCTCTGGGAATTCGACACGTTGAAAAGCCAACAATCGATTTGAAAGTCATTTTTTATTCCAGAAAATATCAGTATTCATTGGATGTGCCGATGCTATGAAGTGAAAAATCATCACATATTAATTGGATACAGCCACGATAGTAATAACGAATTATCGTTCAATTTTTAACGAAGGAACTCATAAACAATAAAAAAATATAACTGACGCAAACATCATGCGCGAATTGAAATGAATTTGCATATTTAAATGAATATTTTACCAATTTAAAATAAGGAATTCATTTCAAAATTCATTTTGCATAACAATAGATCTCTCATAATTTTTGATGAATTTATAGTGCAGCCTGCATATTCAGGCAGTGATTAAGGGTAAAATTAATCAAAAGGCTCCACTAACAGAGCTGAATTGGAAAAATGAGCTCTTTAAGAAATAATGCAATCAACAAATTATAAATATAAATTCCATAATACTATTTTGGCCTGCTGGCTCTGATTGGATTCATTTTTTTTTATATATTTTTTCAGCACAATTTTTTCTTACACTTTATTGGTATTACCCAACTGGTTTAACAGCTGGGGCTACTCTTGCAATAATTTTCTTAAAAATTACCTTACACAAAAGTAAGATCTAACCTAAACTTAGTCTAATTAGACCTAAATTTTAGCATAGGTCTTAAATATAACCCATTATGTTCATCGGGTGGACTATGTAGTTGTAGCATCCATGAGCCCCTGCTGCAATGCTTTCTTTGCGGGGCGCATAACTGGTTTCGTAGAACCACCTGTACGCCCTAGTGACTGTCTGTTTGTAGAATCGTGTCGTTAATTCCGCAGTTCGGTCCCTAAGTAGCTTCAATCCCGACTCTTGATACAGGAGAAGCTTCTTCGGCCACTATTTAGCTACCGAACTGTAGAACCTGCTAATGTAAAAGCGGAGGGTTCTTATTTCGAACATCTCGGCCTCGGCCATGACAGGTAATCTGAACAGGTAATCCAGGATGGGAATGCATAAGTCAGGATGAGTCCAATGAGAGTCTGATAGCAATTGGGTTTACCTTTGGGGGTCCTGCCATCTTTTTGAAAAAGAAGTCGGATGCGTTAATGTTGATGCAAACAACTCTGCTTCGTGGTCAGGGTTGCGCACAGCGACATTGTCAATCGTTACCACCATCACAAGGTGCTCATTGCAAAATTCATCAACCATCTCAGCAATTATTTTGCTGAGACAATTGATACACGAAAGTAGTGACTTGTACGACGGGTGATTCCTTCCATACCTTTGATATATTCACTTTGTCTTCCAGCGCTAAATATGTCTCACTTTCATGTGTTTAACAATTTTTGGCAGCAGTGCGTGTTTCTTATATTTGTTGTGTCATCTAGCGTGTATTATGGGCAATAGTTTCATTTATAATGTCATTGACGGACTCTATTAGATCATCAATCTGACGGTTTGTTGTTTCCCGTTACAGAAACATTAAGATTTCCTATCGCAACGTCATGTCGCGCTGAAATTTAGCCCCAATCGGTATTTTTAAAAGATTTTCTTCTTTGGGGGCCTTTCCATCAAGCTGAAGAAGGAGCGAAACTGAAATTATATATTTATATTGAGATATGATTGAGTTAATCATGTAATAGACTTGACTTTGACGAACTGCATCGAACATACAGGTGTTTCTACGAGGAGGCACATACAGATATGCTACGTTGTTTTGGCTACAGCTGCAGCAAACGCACATCACTTCAGCCATTGGCTCCATGTCCAGATTAGTGTTAATTAGTAGTCGAAGACCCTGGCTTGGGAGTCTATGGAATTCTGACTCCATGGAATTATGAGAGTCTGGTTTCTGTTATCAACGCAAGTTCCAATTTCAACGCATCAAGGAATTGTTTAGCAGATGTTCTTTGCGCCATCGAAATGAGCGAAGCGCTATTGAAAGTGGTCCCGTCAGCCACGTCAACTCGGCTGATAAAGAAAGTCATTTATCAGTTCAAGATTAGCATTATCAAGAGCTCGCTGAGCAACAGAACTCGGGGAAGCATTATCTTCTGCTGCATGTGCGTGGGAGATACCGCTACGCCTGTAGTTTGAAACCCTCTGCATCACAAACTGCTGACGTTTCTCCCGGGCCTGGTCGTGGCGCAAATTCTTCGTGTCGATCCTTGCCACTATCTCTTTATAAGGCGGTCATCCACGTTAGTTGACTGGGGGGCCATTTAGACCACAGCTGATGCATGCAGGCTTTGCGACTTCCATTTTTTTGCAATTGCCAATTAGATGCCTCTGCAGGCACTTCACGCAGCGGTAAACAATGGTGCAGTTGCCATGTCCAGTTAAAACACTGCAGCCTTCTTTTCGTTGAGGATTTTCTCCCAAGTCGCTTTCTGCCAGAGAATGGGCTGTATTTGAAATACAGCAACTAGTTTCTGGACAGACTCAAATTACCCAATGAAGAGCCCAGGCTGGGGTCTGAATTTTTCAAGCACTACCGACTTACTCAGTTCCTGGTCTTTATGGGTGGGAAAGTGCGATACTGACTTGAGCTTCAGGTCAAGGTACTGTGCCACTAGCTCAAGCTGAATGTTCGCAAGCTGCAGATGATTTTTCTAAAGCTGCAGTGTAGGTTGTTGCATTTTGACCATTGTTTTCAATCTGTTCGAAGACATCTTTGTGATTTTCTAAAGAGACACGCAGGATATATGATATATTAATCGAAATATTTTTGACAGGGACCTTGATTCCTTGAGCGTGTAGCTCAGTGATGAGCTTTGGAATGTCTATCCTATAGGGCGTAATTGGGGGATCTTAGAGGTTTCCGTGGGTGGAGTTGAATGGGAAGAGGTTTTAAATGTTCGTTGTATTACTTTTGAAACAATTACTTGCTCCTTTTTTCGTTTCGTATTTCGTCGTGCTACCACATTGAAATTTTGGATGTCGGTATCGATATCATCTAATTTTGACGGCGGCTCATGAATTTAAACGCACTAAGGGCAGGTGCTGTTTTCACGATAGGTCTCGCCGTGTTGATAATCACGTCTTGTTGTGGGTTGGTGGCCATGAAAATCGTCATCTGTCGACGTAGATTCAGAATTTCTTGCCGAAAAAATCTGGCCCAGAAACTGCGAGAACAACTATTTTAAAGTTTATTGCAAGGTACTTTTTGTGGACCACGTGAGCACATGTAAAAACTTATCGTGATCTCCAGCGGGTAGAGAAATGCCAAGCAACCCACAAAAAAAAAACAAGAGTAGAAGTGAAACTTTGAATGGCATGAAGCAATACAAAGTTTTAAATGATGTGATTCACTCATTTTAAGAATCTGGTGCAACTGCTCAAAAGTTCGGCATCGGAGTAAATATAGAATAATAATAGGAATAATAAATGGAAAGAAAGGCCTAACCGACCTAGTGACATACTAGTGAATGTTTACCAAGGTCACCTATTCACAACGCCAGAAAATCAAATGTTTTTGAGACGATTCCTGATAGAAAATTCTTTCACAATGCGTGGTTTGGAATATTATACTTAAATAATAAAAAAACGGGTGGATCTACGGTGAACATTTTCCTCATCATCAATCAGATATCTAAGGTGAGGAGACCATACTGGACAGCAATATTCGAATAAACTAAGAACAAAAAACAAAACAATTGAACACATGAAGACAAATTAGCAAAAGGTTGACAAGATCTGAGGACGAAATCGAACAAAAGAGAAGCCTTGAATGTAATTCTTACAATATGCAGATTGAACTTAAGTTTAGATTAGAAAAAAATCACACTGTAGTCTTTAAAGTTATCAAGTACAGTGAGAAGGAAACGATAAAGAGAGTAAGAGAATATAAATAGAAACTTTTTACTTATATAAGATATAAAATGACATTTCGATATGTTCACTGCAAGTGCATTTCTTATTAAGAGCACGAATTAAAGCACGAATCATCAAAACCGCAAAGGTAATTTTGAAGTTGGAAGTAATGTTGAGCGATTCAGTTACTCGGAACACTGTAATCCTCAGCATAGAAAAAGCTGCATGAATGACTAACAGAGAGGAGGTCATTAATAAAGATAAGTAGCAAGAGACGATCAATAATTGAACCCTGTGAAATTGGTCGGTATCATTAATGCCACTGACTTGGAGCAACACATGCCATGAAACTGCGACACCTAACTAGCAGCACCTGTAGAAAGTATATATAACCGGGAGTTTCAGAGACAATCCACCATCGCCTGTGTCACTACCCGGCACTGAAGAAAACCAGACATCGCTGCTTCAACTAGTGATGGCTGGTGAGCCTCATGGACGTGGCACAAAGCTAAGGCTAGTAAAAGCTAGTAAAAAGGTCAGGGACGTTCGCTGGCGACTTGGACTGAAACTATTTAGCTCCAGGTATTTTTATCCGGTAATGGACCAATAGGTTTATGTATGACCAATAGGTTTATGTAGCCAATAATACCTAACCTAACCGAACCCTGTAGAGTAACGAAAAGAGCATAGAATGCGCAAGATGAGGAGGAAAGCACATTTATGGTACAAATACGATCAGAAATATAGGCAGAAGACTATGATAGTAAGGAATCGGTAATACCAAAAACACTGGAATTTTTACAGAATGAAGTTTTTGACAAATTAGTGTAAACAACTCCGACCTGTTTATGGTGATCTAAAGCAGAAACAACCATTCTAGAGAAGGTTCTTAAGTTAGATTTAGAAGATTTCTCTAGATGAACCTATGCTGCTCAGAAACGAAAAAAAGTGATGAATTATAGGGATAAGCTAATAGTTATTCCGAGTACTTTATCAAAATATGTAAGAAGGGAAATTAGCCTGTAGTTAGAACAGCAGCCTGTGGCATCAGATTTATACTTTGGTAAGACTACCATTAGGATGGGAAGGAGCCAGATGAGAACCTAAGGTAGAAAATAAAGGACAGCGATGAAAATCGTGTCTTTGCTAGCAAAATCAAGATACCATCAGGACCGCTACTGATATTTATGGTTAGTGAGTGGAGTATGGAAGCAATTTCTAAAGGATCAAATTGGGTGAAAGAGAAAGTTGAAGAATTATCAGAAACTTAGGATAAAACTGAGGTTTGCTGGGAATAGAATGTAGAAAATAGCTGAAAGTTTACAAATCTCATGAAGACTGAACACAGTGGAACCGTTAATATAATACTTTTTGAAATCAATGTAAGACCACATATGGTAAGAAGATCAATCTATGTAAAAAAAAATAGCCCATATTTTCACAAGTTATAAGAATTGATAAGCTATAGCTTACATACGTACATACAGGGTACGAGTACGAATGGGAAAACTCAAACGAAACAAGCCACCAAAGCCTGGCTGATTCGATCTCGTCAATGGTAAGCTAAGTGCTTCGGTATGGCTGACATATATGATCTCACTAAATCAGATTCGTTGCAAAAGTCGAACCTCAACTGGAACAAGCCTTGAACCTATTAATAAGTAGGAACTCACATAATCATACCATATGTTCCAAGTTTCAAATGTCAATCCCACAAACAATTAAAATGTGTAGTCAGCTTCAAATAAGTTAAAACAATCACTTATCGGCAATTGATTGAAACGATGAGAATATTAGAAGGAGACACTAAAACAGATTGATGGATTGTTTCAGCGTGTGCGAGTTAGAGATGAAGCGTATATACTGGAACAGGTATATGAAACATGTATTTTTTGGAACAGCCAGTACCTAGTACGAAATTCAAAAATACTAGGCACGAGTATTTTTGTAAACTATACATGTAATCAAAAATTTACCCAATAAATTTCCTCCATTTGATTCAAAGTACCCTAATATTAATATGTACTCGTATTTCAAACTTGCAAGTGCTTTCATATTCGTATTCTATATTTTCATACTCACAGGTATTTCGTTCTTGCAAGTATTTTCGTATCGAGTATTTTCGTACTTGCAAGTATTTTCGTGCTTTCAAGTATTTTCATACTTGCAATTTTTTTCGTATCGAGTGTTTTTGTACTTGCAAGTATTTTCTAACTTGCGAGTATTTTCATATTTGCAAGTATTTTCGAATCAAGTATTTTCGTACTTGCAAGTATTTTCATACTTGCGAGTATTTTCGTACTTGCAAGTATTTTATTCAAATATTTGTATAGGGAAAATTGGGGAAAACGTCCATTTTTGCCAATATTATTTTCTAGTATGAATTCGGGGGCCTTTTTGAGCTGTTTCGAGCGAAATTTTTATACAATTCTGGGGGGAATAACGGCCTATTTCCGAAGATACGGCAAAATGAAATCCGCCGGAAAACTGTCCAGAAAAACTGAAAGTAGCACTAAAAGTGCTAAGGAGGAAAAGGTTAAGATCCTTTTTGGCTCGCCAGTTGGCTTCTCCGGCTGTGCTGAGGCCCACCTCGTGGCTGCAGGTCACCACGAGGGTGTCTCCAACCCTACCGGGGTTGTAAAATATACGAGGTGCCCCTGGACCCATATCCAGCCTTACCAAAGAGGTCGCCCCTTAGCGGGTGCATGTTTAACATGCAAAATGTTTTTTTTTTTGTCATTTCTTACTAAAATTTTCGACAAACTTCATCCTTCAGGGAGGCGAACTGGAAAACAAACTGTTTAGGATTAGCCAGGAAAAGTTTGGTATGAGAGATCGATCGATGAAAAGTCATTTAGATGGCAATAGGATTACTTGATCATATCTTAGTAAATTTTTCGACTTTGGGCATTTGTAATAATAATGTGCATATATTAACATTAAATTCAAATTAAATTGATTGAATTTGATTGAGCTGGTGAGCTGGTGAGCTGGTGTCTGATGAGAATCAGTGCATACTTTTGAAACCACACTTTTCAATAAAATTTTCAATTTTAATCATCCCCCAAAAACAATTCCACTTTGAATTTGATTGTTTTCTTTTAGATGGCCCCCAGGTAGGAGAAAGACTTGCCAAATAAATGACCGACCATTAGAAAGTTACGGACAAGCTGCACGGACTAATGACTCGGTACCCATTGAAGATAATCTTGTACCATCACCATTCTCGCTTGGGAATTTTGTGTCTGAAGGGTGGGGTTCATTGTATCACCGCAAATCGTATGTATTGTATGTATATACATATCGTCGCTGTTAAATCAAACCGGCATATCTGCAAAAATTGAGTTTTTGAGTTTTTGGTATCGAAAAATTCCTCTTTTTCCCGTCTATTTTTATGTCGCACCGGCATATCGTATAGTTGAATAAAAATCCGTCTAATGGTGCTGTGCCGGTATGTATTTACGAGCAAACAGCCCACACGCGAAAACTTTAAAGCGCTCTGGTGAAAAATATGCATTTTGCAGATATGCCGGTTTGATTTTACAGCGACGATATGTACCCAAATTCGGAATTCAGAATTGGTTATGACTATTCCGAAAGTGAGCGAAAGAGATAGAAATATAAAAAGCTCTTGAAATAAATAAAACTATTGACTGGGGTAAGATTGTTCATTATTTTATGAGAATCATATGAATATTTGTTAAGAATTCCTTCTGAAACAAATTTGAAATCATTTGGAATTCATTACGAATATTTCACTGAGTTCGAGCAAATTCTGAACAAAGTGCGAACGAATTTACGATAGGAAAATCGTTAAAAGTTTGTTGAGAAATACCTTGGAACTCATAATAAATTCCGAACTTAACGCGATTAGTGAATTATGTATTAAAACGGTACTTAAGCAATTTTTGAAGGTTTTAAATGTTACTCAAGTTTTTTGTTCTCTAGAAACTTCTCCCTTTTATATTCAGAAGCTGCAGTGCGAAGACTTTCGTCAATTCAGCCAAACGAGCTGGAAAGTTTTTAAAAAAAAAAGATTTTCTATGGATTTTCTATATTAACATAAGTCGTAAAAAAATACTATTTAAGAACTATAATATTAAGTCTATATAATAACAATAAATAATATATATAATAAACAATAAATATCCAACAGAAATAAAAATATTAAGTGTTCAAAGAATATGTGTTACATGAAAATATTAAAAAAGTATTGAAAGTATTCTCAAAGAACAAGAAATACAAAAAGGCCTAGAAAAGATTCTACAAAAAATTTGGGAACGATTCGCAAAGAATTCGACAAAAATTCGCAAACAGTTCGTTCAGAATTCGCAAATAATTCTTTAAGAATTCGCAAAGAATTCAAACGAATAACAGGTATTTGGAATAGGTATTTTTTTATACTAGTATATGCAAATCCTAGTTCGACCCAACTCTAGTGCGAATGCTACCATTTCGCAAAATGTCAAATGGATTTTGTAGAAAAAATTTGGAAATTTGAAATGTAAAAACAAATTTAAAGCTACATAAGAGCTAAGAAAATACAAATCCTACTTTTTTATCCAAATTTGCAAACATTGAAATATGTTCGTGGTGTAATACGAAAAATCTTAAAAATCTCAATTACAGAGTTCAGTGGTAAAAACAAAAAACGGCAGAAAATCATTGACTCTCCAAAAAGCACAGTGTGTTTGTAATGCAATTTTGATAAGCTCAATTCCAAGCAACAATATGTGTATTGTACTCTTTACTTTCATCATTTTTACCATAACTGTTAATATTATTGCCTCATAAAGCGTTATCAGCGTTTAAGTAATGATTTCTCGAATGCTGTTTAAATATTTTTCATAGATTTGAGTCGTTTTTCCCCTTTGATTTACTGTCGTTTTCTATCAAAATAAACCAGTTTTCCATATCTACATTTGACACTGAAATGCAAATTAACTGTTGTGCAAATTAAACATGCATTTTTATTGACTATTGTTTTCCGACGAACTTAAATATTTTTTCCCCATACCAGAATGCAAACACCGGCAAGAATCAATGTTACACATAGTGACAGTAGAACGTAAGCGCATAGATAGATGAATACTAACTCATAGCTTGGAAAAACCCACAACAACTGACAATCAACTACGATTTCATACTAACATGTTTTTACCAGCAACTATTAGTGAATTAAAATAATTAAGTTTGAAATGATCTTTATAATTAGTAATGTTGCGGTTAACGTAACTTAAGAAAAAATTAATTAAATCGGAAATTGAAAAAAAATCTCCAGCTTGAGGAGCTTTTCTCTCTGATTCAGCGGCGCTCTATGACTGCAGCCCCCGCCAAAAACCAAGCCAGACTTACGTACTCACCAAGAACTATTGTTTACACTTTTAAATTACTATAAATAGAAGTAGCTTTCAATGTTTACCAGTTAGTACTATTTGAATCCGGTGCGCGAATCTTAAGTCGCCCCCGCTGTTGAATCGTGGTTAAGTGAATTTTGCGATTTCGAGTCTGAGTGTTTTATCTCTCTTTCGGAACATTAAGATTTTGGCATTAACGTGTCGCGGATATTCTAGCCAGTTTTTTTTCGTGGTAGCTAGTATAGTGCTTCATTCTGAGTTTAATTGTGGTTTGTTTTTGTGAGCTGAAATCAACTAAAACAATGATGAAGACATGTAAGATACTTGAAAGAATTAATGCAATATTTATCTCTAGCACTTTTACGTAAACGATTACTATAATATATCCAACCTGTATACATTTTTCGACAAATATGTTATAAATTCAAATTCTTCAACGACGTTGGTGGTCATTCATTAAATTTGTATAAAATTTAATCACGGTGGGGGCAGGATCATTTCATAGAGCTTACATACCCCGAAAAGTGTTTAGATTCTCCAAACATGAATGCTTTTCATGCTTCGAGCACTTTATTTTCAACTCGCACTAGTTGCTTTGGTTTTTTGAAATGTTGAAGTACTTACTATTAACAGATTATTTAAAGATTGAATAATTTTATTTGATTTTCTTTATTGTGTCTCAGTAACAATATCTAAATCAAGTCTACAATTGAACCAAAAATAATCTTAATAGGCATCTGCAGCAAGTGCAGTTTTACAAAAAGAGGTGCTTGATGTCTGACATTGTTTTTTTTTCAAGCCGAAAGAATCTGCTTTTAATAACCCTGGTCTACATCAAAATTGCCTTTTATATGAAAATGTACTATCAGTGTTGTATTTGACTCGCTAATTCTAATTATAGTACTTGAAATTGACAGTTAGCTCTTATTTTTCGTTTATGCGACATTAAATATAATACCGGATAGCTTGATAGAACTATCCTATTTATGCAAAAAGTTTATTATAACTACTTCGTTAGTTATTTTTAAACATATACGAGGTTTGATCCAAAAGTAATGATAATCAATATAAACCAAGGTGATTAAACTTTAAAAAAATATTTATTTTTCAACATTGTCTCCTAACAAGTTAATACATTTAGTCCATCTTTTTTCCAAACCCAGGATACCCTTAGACATTTTTTTTGTGTTTACTCTCCCACAACGCCCCAACTGCAGCCATGACTTTGCTATCATCTTTAAGTTTCTTTCTCCGCAGATGTTTCTAGAGCCGAGAATAGGGGTAAAAGTCAGTGGGAGCTTGGTCTGGCGAATAGGGTGGATGATCAAGCAGCTCGAATCCTGGTTTTTGAATTGCAGCCACCGCAGCTGCAGCCTCGTGAACCGGTGGGTTGTCTTGATGAAGCAGTTTACTGCTTCTCTTTTCGTCAATAGCCCTCCACAATATTCTTATTTGGTCTGTGTAGTAGGATCCTGATATAACGGCTTCCTTTTCCAAATATTTCACCAGAATAATTCCTTCAGCGTTCCAAAAAAACTGATGTATAACCTTCCCTGTCGAACTCGACACCTTGAATTTCTTCGGCATCGGTGAAGATGGTCGCTTCCACGTCATCGATTGCTGTTTGGTTTCTGGATCAAAATGGTAGATCCAGGTCTCGTCCATCTGCGATCTGTCTGGAATTTTTCGACATTCACCCTCGAAATGTCAACTCGTTTCTCCTTTTGCTCGTCGGTTAACATTCTCGGCACCCGACGCGCAGTGAGCTTCTTCAGATGGAATTCGTTGGCAACGATTCTTTGAACACTACCATACGAAATCCCTGTGACCTCAGCTACACGCCTGATGGTCATTCTTCGATCTGTCAACACGACATCTTCGACTTTTTAACCTTCTTGGTTCAGCGTGCAACGGTAAAATATTAAGGAGCAGAGTATCCTAGTGTTTCCACCAAGTCGCTGTTTATGCTTTTGGTAGATATTTTTTTCAAACACAGGCACTTAATGACAACTCTAATTTCGTTACCTCCCTGGAATCGTAGCCTATTTACGTTTTTTTTTGTGCCCACTTAGTATGTATATGAGGTAGTGAAATTTTTTGTTTTGAATTTTATGCGAACTGGAAACAGCTGATCATCACTACTTTTTGACGTGAATTGAAATAGCCAAAGATGCCATATAACTCATCGTTTTAAAATCTGTTTACTTCAATTACTTTGGTATTGAAACTAAAAACCTAGAAGTATTTATTCTACTAACTTGATCAAGTGGCTAATTTGATGAAGCTTCCCACTTCCCACACAGTTGCAGGCAAATACACTACAGACAGTGAGGTTAAGACGTCTCCTTCTACCGATTCACAGGAAAATCAATCCTCTACCGGCTTTTAGTCGGCTGAATCTTTGCAAACAATCGATTCCGCACCCAATACTGCTTTAATGCTTTTAAATAATACCGAAATCGTGCCGAAATTTAAATATTCGAATTTCGTCCTTGGCAAGGATTTGATGCCATCTCAAGCTGGCACAACCATGATACCTAAACCCCCTGTCAGTCGACCATCTTCACTCAAATATCTCGAATCACTTGTACCGCCTGTCGAAAAGCTTACTGCAAACTCTAAAGATGATTTAGAGAGCAGATACGTCTTGTCCGGTTTCGGAGATCATAAGATCTATGGCAATGCCAGTATTTTCCTTGCATATATGCATGATGCACAAGAAGCCACGTGTTTTGATGGGAAAACGAAAGCTATCCTAAAAGTTATGATTCAACAAGAGAGTCTTTTCGCTGACCTTGACTCTTTAATACTTATTTTTTAATCGCTACCATGAAAAACTTGGAATATTTCCAGAACAATTCAAACGCGATCTTCTGACCTGTCGATTCAAATCATATTACTCTCTTACAAAAATTACGCGACGACCGGAAGAAATATTACTCCTAACACCAAAGTTGCTTCTATTTACTTATGATTTTTCTAACACAATTGCGGTGACATGAAAAGCAAATTGGACAAAATTTTTCTTGATAACAAATTCTGCCATTTGATTATACTAACGATCGCTGAAACATGAACAACTCGCATATAAACGAAAAATTCTTGACAGTAATTGGACCATTCATAGAACTGATCGCGACTACCTTTACACTGGAGTTTCAAGAAGAGGCTGCGTTCTTAATGTGATTCTTAATATCCTTTCAAGTGAAGTCGTGACCAGTTCTTAGAAAATTTTTGAATCCAAATTCATCAGAGTCTTTTCCGACAATCATTACCTCTACATTGGTATCGTTTATATCTTCTGTCAATCTGATGAAACTACTTACAATGACGTCTGTGACTTGATATCTTCCTTACTCAAAGATGATAAAATAATTGTTCTCGGGAACTTGGTTCAAAAATCAGTTTAATTCCGGCCGTAAATGATAACCGCCTCCTTCCAATCAGCCTTTCTGACTCCATTGGCTTCGGCCTTATAAGTATGTTTTATGCCAATGATTTACAGCAAATAATTCCTATCTCTAATCAAAATGGCAATTAATTAGATCTTATATTCACGAGCTTTTATGATGAATTAAAGGTTAGCGTAATTATTGACGCCGAAAATCTTTTCTCAAACAGTCTCCATCATTCCGGTCTTCTATCTGTTGTCTCCAAACTCGTAGAGAAGTTAGTTTGTAAAAAAGTTACTTGGACCCTATTTATGGACCCTATTTTAAATGAGCAACAACATGGATTTCGTAGGAGTAGATCGACCTACACCAATCTATACATACTTCAGTAAGGTTTTCTACCGGGCTGACCATCAAACTGATTTACAAACTTCGCAACTTTTGTTTAAACGGCTCCTTTCTTAATTGACTCCAGTTTGTCTGAGATACAGCTCACTGTACCCCATCTCTTTTGGGCAGACGACTTAAAAATCTAATCTGATGCAGCTTTTTTACACTTTCTAATCTCTCGAACAGAAGTACAACAAGAATAATCTGAATCTTAAGATTAACAATTGTCATGCCATAAGTTTTTTCCGTAAGAATACAGCTAAAATGTATTTTTACTGCCTTACCAACATTGAATTGAATAGAGTTGACCATAGTATAGATCTTGCCAAAGTATTGGATAACAATATGCGCTTCAATCTCCAATCATACAAAATCCTAGCCAGGGCTAATAAACAACTCGGATTCATTAAGAGACGTGCTAGGTTAGGTTAGGTTAGTGAAGAGGGCTGCCGGGAACGCGGCCAGCATTAGGCCACCAGTTTGGGCCCATTTGCCAGCCTCATGGACAATCACACGCATTCACACTAACAAGGCCCCGTAGCACGCCGCTTTTTGGCCTGACGCCTTAGCGAGCAGAGCTACCAGGCCCCCTAAGAGACGTGCTAAAGAGCTCAGCAATATATGAGCTGCCAAATCATTATGTATCACTCTGGTGCTTCTTCTGTTAAAATATGGCTGTTTAATATGGAGCCCAGCTTTTGAGCTACATACTGAGAAAGTTGAATCTGTTCAGAAACCAATTTTTCTTGTTGCTTTGAGAAATATCTTTGACCCAAAAGATTTTCAATATCTTCCATATTAAAAATACAGACTGAGCCTTCTGAATTTAATACATCTCTTTCTTCTAAAAGAACACTGCTAAGCACTTGCCTAATTTCTGATAGTATAAGTGGTGCAGTCAATGTTAAAGAACTCTTTAACAAAATTACTTTCAAGGACCGACCAAGACGTACTAGCTATGCAACTCTGCTCAAGAAGTACAATGACAGGCTTGGGCTTTCACAATAAGGAATACTGAACTTAAAGGAAAGCGAACGGGTGAATTGACGTTAGACAGATTAAACTGCACTAGACGTAAAGTGAAAACATCAAATTTGGCAACAATTATAAAATCGGAAAAGTGAGAGGACCTGACATTGATATGCAAGGTATGCCCAATCGAACTTCGACCTAGAGTTTAACATCTCGCCAATATTCTTGCAAATACCAAGAGCCAATAGGATGAGTCGAGACCACAGTATTAGAAAGTAATATAGTATTAGAAAGAAGGCACTACGAAACGGCACTTATGACTGACTGTGTTGAAAAAGCCACAAAAGAGCAACGGTCGGCAAAATAGGAGGAAAGGATTCAGTACGTGAAAATTACCTTTTTTTCTCCCGAATAGAAGGGAATAGAGGAAAGTCGTCGTAGAACTAGATGAAGCAAAAGCTTTGAAGCTAATTGATACTGGATCAACTAGAATTGGCTGGGTCAACGCTAGGGTAAGGAATCGATCTGAAGTTGCGTGCTGTTTCAATTGCATGGGATATAACC
Organism: Nemotelus nigrinus; assembly: GCA_947369275.1. Lineage (NCBI taxonomy): Eukaryota > Metazoa > Arthropoda > Insecta > Diptera > Stratiomyidae > Nemotelus > Nemotelus nigrinus. Next base: position 51,119,728 of record OX376372.1, on the reverse strand, counting down.
ATACAAAAAAAAGTCTGCAAAGGACCAGACCGTAGTACTACCTGCTGGAAGTCCGGACAAGTCGGACACGTTGCAAAGGTATGCTCGGCGGAGCCATTCTGCTTGTGCAACGACAAAAGCAAAAGAAGAGAAGCGAAGCAGTTTTGGGGTCAGGAACATGCGAAACTTTCTAGGAAGCGCTCGATGCGCAGAAGAAGTTGCTGTGTAGATGAAGGTTCTCCAGGGAAATCTGCAAAGACGCCACAATGACGCAGCTTATGCTGCTTAATTGCAATTATCAGAGAACCATATCCAAGGAGAAATCCAGAAACATGGTATTCAGATACTTTGGGGAGCCTTATGGGCTGCAGACACTCGGAAAGTCTGGGTTAATCGGCGAGGTTCAGGCAATGGATATGAAAACTAAGGCAACAGCTTAGTTAGCTACTATTTTTCATCGAATGACCCAATAAGAGGATTTCATAGAAAGATAGAAGCTTTCGAAGGCATTCGTCTAAATCCTCCTGGTGATTTCAAAGCGAGAGCTCTAGAGTGGGTAACGTCTACTCAAAACAAGTCCTAGCTCAGTAAATGTTTGATGATCAAGGGCTTGACACCAATCTACCGCAGACCAGGTTTTGAAGAGTCCAATCCCGATATAACTCATGTTTTGGAGGCGTTGTTCATGATGACGAAGGACTAGAGAGTGATTAAAGAGTGCACTGGAAGTAACCACAACTATATCACCTTCTGGTTGTCAGGAGAATCCCCGGCCCCTCAGAAGTCGAGACGAAAAATAATCGGGTGGAATATTTCAAAGTTTTACAGGAGGTAGCTGCTGAAGTCACTTGACACCCGCAGTTCAAGCAGGGTTAAGCAATAAAGTGGACAACCAGAGGCGCTGCGACTTGCCGCGACCCACGAAAAGGCGAAAAAAGAACCAGGAATATCTTTAAAGTGGTGGAAAACCAAATGTGGCAAACTCTATGCGAAGAAATGAACTCAGACCCAAGGGACCGAAGGTGCAATTTAGTAGGCTCGGCCACATATTCTCTAACCCACCTATAGAGGCAGATGGCCAGAATGGAGAACCGGAAAGCCCCAGAACTAGACAACATTCCAGCAAAAGTTCTAAGAGCAGTGGTGGAGAGACACCCGTCAACATTACTACGCATGTAGTAGTAGCAGTTGTCTATCCGTCACGCTGGAAAGTGGTGCGACTTGCTTTTATTCCAAAAAAAAAGGGAGACTCTAAGACACCATCAGCGTGCATACCTCTCTGCATGCTTGATACTGCAGGAAAGCTTTTTGAAGAGCTGCTGAAACCTCGGCTTAAGCCAGCTATACAAAGAGCTGGTGAACTTTCGAAAAACCAACACTCAACAATAAGTGTCATCTGTGAAGTTATGAGCGCAGTAGGTCGCGCAGAGGCCGCTTGTTATTGGGCTAGACCTATAGTCTTTTAGTAAGGATTGCCGCCACCCTTTTAGCTGGGCGAGATGGATAGACATATTGTGACATTTAAGCGACATTATCAGGTGGGGGAATACTTGCTGATAATGGTACGAGGCTACTTGAGTGATCGCCATTTGATTTATGAAACGAATCAAAGAGCTGCATTTAAACCATTACAGCTTTAGCAGCACATAGATCAATACTCGGGCCATACTTATAGAATATTGCTTATAATGGTCTGTTGTGCCTCAAAATGCTGGAAGATGTGCTCTTGTGCCGATGATGTAGCCGCTGTGATTACACCAAGAAATCCTTATCTTGTCCAGCTCAAACTAAATGAAGTAATTAGGAGAGTTGGATGGAAAACCATGGTTTCCAACTAGCAATCACCAGAATTGAGATTGTCATGCTAACGAAGAAGAGTATGCCAACCATTATACCCATGATAGTTGGCTCCGAAGGCTGGCTTATGGAGAGCACATCCTAAAAGTATACGATAGTATGCTATCTCACTTGGGAGACTCATTGTAAACGTTCGCAGTCCTAGTGCGAGTAAACGTAATCTCCTTAAGACGGTGACTCAGTCACTGCTGCTGTTTGGCGCGTAGAAAAGGGCCACTGCAATAAGGTTTCAATAGAATTGAATTAGAATGCTAAGCGTTCAGCGTTGAAGATTCCCGCGAATCGCAAGCACCTACAGAACATTTTCAGACAACATGGTGTTAGTCATAGTGGGTAGTCCCAATTGGCCTATTTGCGAACATACGCAGGGAGGTGCTCTTGAGCAGAGCAGAAGTGTCAATAGCTGCTCAAGCACGAACGCAACCGCTTGAGCTTTGGGTGTGCTGTGCAACGAGTTCAAAAGAGGAAGGATGATTAGGATTACGGTGAATTAAAACTCTGCCTGAGCCAGTTCCTATCGGACAACGGCTACTTTAGGAAATACCTTCACAGAATGGGGAAAAGGAGCACCCACTTTGTAAAAAAAAATATATATTAGCGGATTCCAACCAACCTCGTTGAAATATTAAGTTTAAAAATTTGCTATTGAGAAACACACGGAGAAAAATTTGCATCGCCATCAGCACCGCTTGCATCTAAACAGCTTATCAATAATTCGCTTATAAATAAAACTATAAGCAGCATATAGGTACATGTGGGTGAAGCAATTGGCGGCATAGATGAATTATTACGAGAACAGAAAAAAGAGGAGAATTGAGCGATAAATATACACAACGGAAGGAATGCTGGAGTAAATTTTATAAGAGTTCATATAGGGCCAGAAAGGCTTACCACCATCCGAAGTAATGGGACCTTCGTTATGCTCGAAGTAAGCCCGCAACGCATCATCGTGTCATGAAACTTAAGAAGGTCATTAAGCGATTCATATCTTATATATTTTCCACGCACAGTGACTTTAGCTCTAAGCGCAACATGGACGCTGAACAACGGAGGTTTGAATTTTTTTTACAATAACAGGTAGTAGTATAAGAGGAGATAAAGTTGGATTAGCAGGATTAGAATTTTCGGAGAGCATCATCTACACGTAGGCCTCTGAAGAAATGATACTGTTGTGATCTACCGTTAAACACCTTTTGTGGGTTCGATATTCTTCACATTCGTGAAATAAAACAGTTTCTTATAAAACACCAATTACACTTTTATTATAAACACTATTAATTATTTACACTTTATATTTGCACTACTATAATCTCGCGTTACAATTTAACACTTTTTCAATTTAATTATCGCACTATAATTACTCGCACTTATCGCTTTTAATTAATCGCGCCCGGATACGCTAAACTGCTGTATCGCGCCTTTACGCTGTCTTCGCTATCTATCAACTGATTGCCAGCTCCTCTCGCGGCGGTATTTATACTCATATCTGATCATTATTCTACATCTGGGACTTTCTAGAGCTGTGTCTTGGGTTCTGGATCCGTCTTCGAAATGGCTAATGGGAAATTCCGTCGCCATGTGAAATGGGAAATGGGTCCGTGTATTAGGTTCTCGAAGTTTCTCAAACTGCCTTCTAGAGAGTTATTCTACGTTTTATTTACGATTGTTTTCGTTGTTTGAATACATGTATGAAATACATGTATGGAATGTATGTCGAGTATTTCCTCGCCGTTTCTAGCCGTTTCTGGCGCCGATACAACGAAAGACGGCTCGTTTGGCGTGCATGCAACATTACCCCCTCCTTAGACCTGTTCGTCCCGAACAGATTCGTCGTCATCCATTGCGTTGTTTCCATGGTACGGGGCAAGTCGGTCTAGGTGCACGACCTTCATTTTTGATCGGTGTTTTCGATGTATCCGCCAGACAACCTCGTTCCGCCGTTCGTCGTACGATCCTTCCCATTCCGGTTGTAGGTTAGGACGTACGTTCCACACCGAATTGTTTTTCGGAAATCCAATTAAAGTTGCTTTCAACTCGTTCGGCTTCGCTTCCGCTTTCTTCACTGCTTGACGAATAGAGTCCGGCCGTTGGCGCTGCCATCGCTTCGAAACGCACCTTGCTGCCGTTATACGGTCCTCCAGCGATATCCCAGATTTCGGTCCAATATGCAGTTTTCGAGAAATATTGTCCATCACACATTTCCGCTCAGATCCGGATGCAAATTTCTTCGTTGTTTCGCTGCATTTTATGTTGCCCTGCGATACTTCTAATGGTTTTCCTTCCTTTTCCGCCAAAACGCCTACTCGTCTCGCAGCTACGCATATGTGGTCATCTTGTTCTTCTGTTCGATGTCTCCATCTTGGTCGACGAGATAATGATACTTCGTTGCTCCTCCACTTGATTTTTCGCTCTCCCAAATCCAGGCTAAAACCATGAGAGCCCAGGAAGTCCATTCCAAGTATACACTCGTCCGTTATCTCCGCTACCAGGAACTGATGCTCGAACATCATATTTCCAATTTGTATCGGCAGAACGATTTCACCAAGAACTCGCGTGGAATCACCCGTTACCGTCTGAAGCACGTACTTTTCAGTGTTATTAAGCCTCCAAGACTTAGCCATATCCGCTCTCCGGATCGACCTAGCAGCTCCAGTGTCGATGATGATTTTACAAGCTTCGTTATTGACTTTCCCCTGCAGACTCAAGTTATTCCCGCTAACCTGCAACCTGGCAACGGTGATTGTCTCAGGTTTACCAGTGTTGCAGTCACACCGTTGAACTTCAAACTTATTTCTTACGGGTCTCGCTGCCGTTCTCCAAGAATAAGTAGTTTTGTTTGACCGTCCACATTCATAACTTTGCTTGAATGCTGCTGAACATCCTTCACAGTACCTAGTTTGGTACTTCCTGTAGCAGTCACGACTTAGATGTCCATTTTTTCCGCAGTTCCAGCATCGAGGAACTCTGCTATGCTCACATTCCGGACAATATGTCGATTTCCAGTTCCTGCGACAATCGCGCCTCAAGTGACCCTTTTCTCCGCAATTCCAACACCGAGGGGCTCCACTTCTCCTTGGTTCCCTGATGCTGGCTTTCCTGCACATACAGTCCTCGCGTACTTCACCGACTCTAAAATTTCTCCGCGATGCCAGCTTCGCCGATTCGTAGATGAGAGCGTGGGCCAAAGAATCCTTCAGTGTTCGTTTTCCAGCTAAACGAAGTGATATTTGAAGCTCTTCATCACGCACTCCCTGGATGAAAGCATTTTTCGCCGTTTCATCCCGGTGCTCTGGATCCGACCTAGGGTAGGACAGAAGTGTTAATCGCTCAACGTCCTGAGCCAACTCCTGCAACGTCTCCCCTGGCTTCTGTATCCGTGTTCTCAGCTGTGATCGATGAACTTCCTTTAGGTGGTCTTCGCCGTACCGCATATGCAAAGCATTCGTCAGGCTTGAATAGCTGAAGCTATCGTCCTCCGGAATTGTTAATAGAACTTCCGCTGCGGCTCCTCTCAATGACACCATCAGCTGTAACGCTCGCTCTCGATCGCTCCAGTTGTTAAACTCTGCAACTGCCTCAAATTGCTTCTTGTAGATGGTCCAAGAAGTTTGCCCATCAAACGTTGGTGCTTTCAGCGCTTTGCCAGCTCTTGGTTCAGCTGGCACAATTCCTTCCGCTCTCACGCGTTGCAGATCCGATTCCAGCAAATCGATTTCCTTTTTAAGCATTGCCAGCTTCCGCTCTTGCTTCTCGCACTCCACGTTTAACTCTGCCATTGTCAGTTCACTCACTTTCGGCATTGTTCTCCAATTGCACAACTTCTCACGGTTTCACTTTAGTCCACTCAACTTTTCACAAATTTCAATTAGTCCGCACAATTTACAATGCTCACTGTCCGAAACTTTTACTTTTTGCTTAGTCCGCGCACTTATTAATTTTCACTGTTTAAACAAGTTCACTGTCCAGAACTTCACTAAAAGTCACTTTTTAAATCACGAACGCGACAGAATCCCACTTCTGACACCAGTTGTTGTGATCTACCGTTAAACACCTTTTGTGGGTTCGATATTCTTCACATTCGTGAAATAAAACAGTTTCTTATAAAACACCAATTACACTTTTATTATAAACACTATTAATTATTTACACTTTATATTTGCACTACTATAATCTCGCGTTACAATTTAACACTTTTTCAATTTAATTATCGCACTATAATTACTCGCACTTATCGCTTTTAATTAATCGCGCCCGGATACACTAAACTGCTGTATCGCGCCTTTACGCTGTCTTCGCTATCTATCAACTGATTGCCAGCTCCTCTCGCGGCGGTATTTATACTCATATCTGATCATTATTCTACATCTGGGACTTTCTAGAGCTGTGTCTTGGGTTCTGGATCCGTCTTCGAAATGGCTAATGGGAAATTCCGTCGCCATGTGAAATGGGAAATGGGTCCGTGTATTAGGTTCTCGAAGTTTCTCAAACTGCCTTCTAGAGAGTTATTCTACGTTTTATTTACGATTGTTTTCGTTGTTTGAATACATGTATGAAATACATGTATGGAATGTATGTCGAGTATTTCCTCGCCGTTTCTAGCCGTTTCTGGCGCCGATACAACGAAAGACGGCTCGTTTGGCGTGCATGCAACAATACCAATCAGTAATATTAATTTTGTTGGTCAAACGTGACTAATTATCCTTTTTAAAATTCAAATGAATAGTACAAGAGGATTTACCATAAGTCGAGCAAATGAAAGTTAATTCCATGAAGACAAGAGGATTGTTGATTAGGCCGCGCTTTAGGGATAGGAAGATATTTAAGTGAAAGGTTAAAAGAGGAAGACTAGTTTATATGAAATAAAGGATCATGTTGTTAGCATTAAGTACATTATTTAATTGGGGAACAAAGATAAAAAAAGAAAGATATAATGAGTGAAATATGGCTCAGAGATAGACATTTTTCAAAAGCTGATATCCCAATCCTATATAGAGATATTTAAATCTTCGACACGTAAGCACAGAAGGGAAGCAGCCATTAAGATAGGACAAAATTTCCTCAAAAAAAGCTCATATACCAATACGAGCCTACTAGAAGAGATGTTGATTGAGAAAGTATTCAAGACTGAAGACAGCAAAGCTGACAGATGGACAATTACACATTCAACTAAAGAGGAGGGAATGTAGTCACTACAGAGACTTCCATTCGGAGGATTTGCGAACACCAAAAAAACATCACATACTAAAAAAAATCACATATAGATCTGTCCCGATCCTAGCGATAGACCGTGTGAACGAATAAAATTGACTGAAATAGTCGAAGAAAAATAAATCAGACTGAATTTTAAGCTAAGCTTTAAGTGGTCGGCGTAAAAGCAAAAGCCGCTATTTTTTAAGGAAGAATTAGTGTCATTTATGAAGACAATAAAAAGTACAGGAGTCAGAACCGAACCTTGAGGCACTCCTGATGTAGCATATAATTTATGTGATTCATATCCGCAAAGGATAACTCTCATATTTATATAGACAATATAATTTACACAACAAACTATTGATATCTAGTGCAGACAGGTTATTCAGAAGCAAAGTATGTTCTGGAAGAAGAAATAAAATAGTTGAAATTTCAGAATTTCGTAAGTACCTACCTACATTTAGGTAAAACTTGGATACATGTGACTTTTGCAGTTTCGCAGCTGAATGAGCTCTTTGGGAATGGGTCAGAAATTTTGCTATATCATTATTTAGCTCAACTTAATAGCAACGTATGTTTTAAAATCAAATTAAAAAAATACCAGACTAGTTTTTTCTCTTTTACTTATGCACACAGTTAGAGAGAAAAACAAATCTGGTATTTTTTTAGTCCTATATTGAAATATATATTGCTGGTGAGTTGTGCTAGTCAACGTGTTAATTATGTAAAAATAAATGTAGAGAAGATCTTGGTCAGATGTTCTTTCATGTCTCTTGGGTTCATCGAGCTTTTTGTTGTAAAAATCAGGACTACTGTTGTGCCAGAGACTCGAACTTAATTTTTCCTAATCCACTCTTCTTCCGCCGATTCGTCCTGTAGCGTTTTTTTTTTTTTTTTTTGGACGCAGACAATCTATCTACCATTTCCGAACTGTTCAATCACAATCTCAAGTCTAACTTTCGGCTCATACATATCAACACCTCGACATATGTTTTCTCGAAAATCGAAATAATATTTCTTCGGAGCATCATAGAGGCTTACATAATTCTTATCAACAACATATATTTGCAGATTGTTTTGAATGGAATAAGCTATGATGGTTACCAAATTTATTTTGTCGAAAATTTTAGAATATTTGATAAACAATTGTGAACCATTAATGCTGTGAATAAAAAGTATGTAATCATATTCATGGAAAATAGTGAAAAACCAAGAGACTGCGAATGAATAGTAAATAAAATAGCGTAACAAATACTGATTTATTGTGAAAAAATCTAATCAAAGACTCATTCGCTACGGAATAAAATCATAAAATATACTTATGAATGCTATCTGATTTGATATGATTATAAAGTACACGGTAAAGTACCATCAGATTTTTCACTCAAATTCAAAAGTAATTTTCCGACCACACCATACTCAAAACTCTCACTGTCATGGAACGATTACTGTTCAAATATTTACCGTTTAATTGTGGCTACGAATTTCCGTGTCCTTTACATATTTTAGTAGTTTTCCTACTGAAAAGTAATCGCCTCGCTGAGGTCATTTTCGCAATGAGAACAATTTCGTAAAAGCTTTTTAACGTATCACACTCGTATTGTTTACGAACGATTTACATTCAAAAGACAGTTGTTCCATTCGATTGCTTAACAATTATTTGCCGGGATTTTAAATAAAACAGAAATAAAAATCTTAATCGTAAAATAAATCTTCTTCAATAAGCTTTTTTTATTTTATGAATTGAGTGAGATAAAAAGAATTTAATCATTTTTTGCACCTCGCAGGAAATGATAACAACTTAAAGTTGCAAGCTTGCAATTATCTCTCGCTGTGCATCTCTCAGCCATTCCGCAACTTTCAGATTGAAGGTGGGGTAGGGTCATGAATGAATGTTTTACTGCATTACTAGGGCCACGCCACGCCGGCTTGGTCTTCGCCACCGAAGTTCTGTTCTGCAGTTGCACCGAATGTCTCAGCACTGGTCTTATCAGCGACACTACTGTAAACAGAACAGCCGTGAAATTTGCATACATTAACTTATTGCATTTCGGTCTTGAACGTAATAGTCATACTGTTGCGGTTGCACCGAGTGCAAAAGTCTGGAAAAAAAATTGTACTGAAAATTTATGCCATTTTAAAGCAATGAATCGAGAGCTAGGCTATTGATTAATTTTAAGTAAGTTGAAATTACTGTGGTCTGGTGCTCAGTAGCATATGTTAGCGATAATCGTAAATTAAAAACACTCTGACTCAGTGTTTGCCAGACGGAAGATGAAGGAAGTAACGCATATCTCATCTATTGCTTCTGTGTGGAAACAAGTGATTTATTTCAAAAAATGTTTTTGACGAGACTTTGAGATTGCAAAATTTGTATACATTTTGATTGAAAACGGGTAATCCCATTGCCTTGACTGCATGACCTGGCCTTATCTTCTAATTTGATTACGAAAGCTTAGTTAATGAAAAATATGAATTACGAACAACTTGTCACATTATTTTTATAGATTTTCATAGAATAGAATAATTATTTTTAGATTAAATTTTTGTAATGAGCATAAGTTTTTAATGAAAACTAATCTCACCGGCTGTCGAGTGTCGCTTTCATATAAACAATGGCTGACAGTTTACATCATACGTTCAACTTTTGCAACAAAATTAAATATTATTCGCTAAAACCGACAGATTTTCAGAGAAAATGCTAAGAGTGAAAAACTCCGGCTAAAACTACTTATAACCACGTAAACGAGGATGATTCGTTCTGGTCGACTGTAGTTTTTGCGGAAGAATACAAGATTTTAGAGTCTAATGGCTTCGGTGGCAGCCTAATACAGAGTTTGAACCGAAAAACTTATTTAGCACAGCTTAAAATGGAAGTACCCATGTAACGAACTGAGGTTATACGTTAACATCCTGCTTATATTGAAAGAATTATAGGAACAGCACAATGCTTAAAAATATTATGGGGCAGTTCATTATAACCCGGAAATAAATTTCACAATATATCACATCAAAGACAATTTTCAATTTAAGCTACTCAATGATCTATAGCCATTTGTTTTTGCAACACTGGCTTTGCACACTTCGCGAAATAATTATAAGGGCACGAAAGCTTTCAATATTAGAGGATATATATCAGAGGATATATATCATGATATATATCACGATATATAACATTTGATATTTATGCGGATATATATCAATTGATATTTTCTATCTAGCATCTTGGCAACACTAAAAGAAAAACTAAAATTTAGATTATTTTCCCCCGAATAGCTATTTCATCAGAAGTTCGGGGACTCCCCGTTTTACTAGCGTGCACGCGGACTAGCATTTGAAAATTGTTAACTCAAGTATACTGCCAATTTAATATCTACCTAAGAAATGTTTTGCTAGTTTAAAAGGTTAATGCTACAATCCTACTTTTGTATTTCATTTTAATATCGTTATTTAGTTGGTGTAGTGCAGTGATCTTTGCGTTCATCTGCTGCGCGATATTCATTGAAGTAGATAACTGACCTATTGAACCATTAGTTTGAAGGTAGTGTGAAAACAATACAAGTTTTCAGATCGATGAGCCTAAGTGTTTTTCTTTCTACATTTCATTTTTCCACAGTATTCGAAACAATTTGAACAATGCCAAAACCTGCGAATGCTGTATGGGGGAAATTTAATATTATTTCAAAGATGGTGAACAGTGGCAAACGGGCCCAATGTAAAAAGTGCAAGAAAGAGCTGCAAAGCATTCCTGTGCGGCTATTGAAACATGTGAATGTTTGTCCAGTGTCAAGGGCTTCTAGCTCATATGTGCCACCTTCAAATTCTGTTCATGATAACCACTCCTCAACATCAAATAACACCATAATCGAATCATTGGCAAAAAAACGTGCATTGTCGACTGGCGGACCATCATTCAACATATTAGAAAAAGTAATTGTTACATCGGAATCCCAAGCGAAAAAAATTGATTTGGCGGTCGCAAACTTTTTCTATGCCACCAATACACCGTTTTTCACGCTGATCCCTTGAAGTTTAAAGAAATGATCATGGCACTTCGGCCAGGCTGTAAGCCTCCCACATCTCGTCAAATAGGAGGCCGTCTCCTAGAAGAAAGTAATGCTGATACCTTACAAAAACAAAAAGATGAAATCGAGGGCAAGGCCGTATCTTTGTCTTTGGACGGTTGATCTAACGTTCACAATGAGCCTATAATTTGTTGCAGCCTCACTACACCCGAAGGGCAATCGATACTAGTTGATACTATCGATACATCAGGCCATCCTCATACTGCTGATTATTTAAAAGAAATTGCTACGGATATAATTACAAATAACAACAAAAACTTCAAAGTGATTGTTAAGAGCTACGTTACCGACAATGCAGCTACCGTCAAAAAAATGAGGCACGAATTATGTAAAAAAGATAGTTATATCATAATTCAATATGGTTACTGTGCGCATATACTAAATGTGGAAATCAAAGGCGTAAAATAATAAAAATGAAGTTAACAAAAACATACTCGAAATCGTAAATGATGCAAAAATCACGAACAATGCAATTCAACTCTTGTCACGCTTGGATCCAATAGCTAGAGCCTCAGACAGAGCCCAAAGAAATGGAACAACAATATCGGTGGCAGTAGAAATATGGCACCGGCTAGAAAAGGATTTAGAAAATGAAACATTAGAAGTCAAGAATTTATTTCGGTATCGACGTGACGTGGCATTAGAGTCTGTTCATTTTTTGGCTAATATGTTGGATCACCGATTTCTGGGCAAAAATTTGAGCAATGATCAAAGAGATAAAGTTTTTGCTGAAATACCGCCTGATTTCATGCCTATTGTAACGTCATATCTGACGCAATCATCAATGTTTCTTAAGTATCTTTTTGGTGAAAATTTTAAACAGACTCCACCTTTAGAATGGTGGAAGCTCCTAAATATGAACAGAAACGATAATCGATGGCTCAACTGGGATGGCAAAGAAAGATTTCAAACACTATGTGAACAATTATTGTCAGCAATAGCATCAACAACTGGTCTCGAAAGAATATTCTCTACCTTTGGTCTTGTGCAGTCGAAGATACGTAACCGATTAGGAATCGAGAAAACCCATAAATTAGTCCATATCTTCAAGACTTTCAACCATTCGCATAAGATAATTTGTCGTACGGTTCCTTCATACAATATGGACTGGGTTTGCGAATTCAATGCGAATATGGAAATGCAAGAAGAAATATTGGGCGTAGATTCCGGAGGCTAATTTGATTGGGAGTCAGACGATGATGTACCACTTATAGATCTGTGCCTGACAAGCCTGACAACTGACCCTGATTTTAATCAATCAAATTTTTACTCACGTCTTTGCTACTTCAGGAATAAAAAGTGAAATACTTTTTTTTTTAGTACTATATCCTGTTTTACGAGGGTTAGGTTGGATTATAACGATAACGCATCAGCCATTGGTTTCGACAACACCCCTTTATGGTGGGTTTGACCTTAAATAATCATTGACAACACAAACACATAAGTGACTCAAACAACGCAACGAACACGAAACCGCAGTTTAAGACACGTTGAAACACGTATTGTCAATTCCAGAGACGCGAAAGAAGTGAAATACTAAGACTAATTTTTATTATTTTTCCATTTTGACAGTTTCAAATAAATTACACACTGGAAAATGCTTACTTTTCGTAAACCTGATATATATCCTATATATATCGGATATATATCAAAAATCGGATTTTTTTGATATTTATTAGAAATATCGGATTTTTGCGAACCCTGATTTTGAGTCATTTTTAAAGTTTCAATCAAAATTTATTACTTTACGTAATTGTACTTTTAATAACAGTGTATTAAAAAACTAAGAACCTTTCCTTTAAATTTTATAATAATAAAAATTAAAAGTTTGAACGAAATAATTACAAAGGCACTTAAGGGGACATAGCACCTTAAAATTTTTCATAGATCGATTTTTGTTTTTTGATTGAATATGTTAGAATGAAGCTTTAAAAACATGATTTTAATAATATAAAATTGAAATTATAAAAAAATGTATGACCATATATAGCGAAGCGCGCCAAGGTCTTTTTTCTCTGATTTTCGTTCACTTCGCTATACCGCTACATCGACTTAGGCTAAAGTGTAGAGAAAGATAAGTGAGTCAACTCCTTCAAGAAAAAAAGCAAAAAAAAAGTTAGCCTCGGCAAAAAAGAAACAAAAAGAAATTGCTGAAAGAGATGCTTCTAAAAAAAGTGTTGAAACTCCAAAAAAGGTCGAAAAAAGTTCAACTGACACTAAAATCAATGAAAAATGTATCAACATATTATCGCCTACCTATACGACGAAATTATAATTCGGTTGAAAATATGCGCAAGGAAATTTGGGTAGCATATTCCCAAAAAATGTCAACTGATGAGAACCCTCAACACTCTTATTGTCTTGTTGGAGAAAAGACTTGATGTAACTGGCGCAAGGCGGTGGCAGCTGGTGGTAATACTTTAAAAAATTTCAAGTATCCTCCACCTTTAGATGATGAGGTACCAGAAGTTTTGAAGCCTATTTATGAAGACTTATCATCAAAAGATTCTTGGGCGATTTTACGCAGAATAATAATGAAAGCTTTAATTCTTGTATTTGGAATTTGGCCCCTAAACATACTTTTTGTGGAAAAAATATCATAAATATGGCTGCAAATATTTTTGCATATACATTCAATAAAGGATTTATGGATATCTTGAAAATAATGCAAGTTATGGGAATTACAATTAGCCAATGTGCGCTGGAACATACAGAAAATAGAGATGCTGGAAGAATCAACCAGGCGGAAAAACACTCGATTGAGGCATCTAAAGAGGCCAGAACTGCTCGAAGAGAGCAAAAATCTTTGAAAAAGGAGGAGTATGAACAAGAGGAAGGTATATTGTATGGTCCAGGCAAAGCAGATTAAATTTCGGTAAGATTTATTACAAAAAATATTCAAATTTAACTTTAAACGCGATTTTCTCGAAACAACCCTTTTCAAGTTGGCGTGCATGATTAAGAAAAACGTTTTAATCCAATCGTTCTGAAATTTTAACACGTTAATCTGCACACGTTAATGCTCAGAATGAACTACGGATGAAAAAAATGGGCATTAAATATTTTTAGTTATAACCGATTTTTGGGGGGAAAAAACCTCGATTTTCGAAAAAAAACGCCGCCATTTTGTTATTTTTCAACCAAATTTTTTTTTAGTTCATTCCAAGGCCGCTTTGATGCTGATAAAAACCCCGTTTTTGTTTTTTTTCTCAGCCTCTTCAGAAGGCACGTGCACGCCAGGTTTTTTTTATGTTTTTTCAAAAAAAAAATGTAGCAGACGACAGGGGGCCACAAAAAATATTTAACAATTTTTTTTTATGTAGTGTAAACTAGTTAAATATGTGTACAAAGTTTCATTAAGATATGTCTTTTTATTCAATTAAAAACTAACCTTTGAAAAAAGTATTTTTTTTCAATTTGAAGGTGCTATGTCCCCTTAATAATACTTTTATTTTTATTTTGGTAATGACTATTTATTACGTAAACTTAGTAAGAAGTATGATCGCCGTTATTGTTTATAACCTCACCTAAACGCCTTGGCCCTCAATTCGTTAAGGTACAGATGGTTGCAGGATCGATGTTCTTCCACTCCTTGTTTATTGAATCTCTTAGCTCCTTTACGTTTGCGTATTGGCGCCCATGGTGAAACACTTAATCTGATATGATAGACCACGGATTCAAGATCCGGACTAAGTGAGAGTCAGTTGACCATTGGAATGCCACAAGACCTCAGAAAGTCTTAACGTTTATTTCGAGCGATGGATCACTGCATTATCTTGCTGAAAAATGATCTCTGCGTCAGCACTCTTCTCTTCTCATCTAATATATTAATATAGTATTTCGAGTCCTTTTTGATCGAAACCAAGGAAATATGTGTGGTACTCCCACACGATATCCCTGCCCAAATCATAAGTCACCCTTCACTGAAATTTCGACGTTGACGCTTTTCATTCGCAGAATCTTTATCCCGCCAATATTTATGTGAACCGTCTGGGCCAGGGATGGCCAACCTTGCGTATATCATGCGCCAATTTTTTCGCAGACGAGTTTAAATGCACCATATAGCTCGATTAATTTTTTTACCTACTTAAGCTCACGGTTGGGTTTAGAAAATAGGAAATCTGGTAAGATGTGTTTAATAACTGAATCACGTAATCAGATCAATTAATTTACGCTAATTTAAAAGGCACAGGGTTATCTGAGTACCAATCTGAAATAGAAGTGATCTCCTGAACGAGAAGGTGATTACTGCCGTATTTCTCGCCGTTTGTCCTGGTGGAGGTAGAGAAAGGAGTGCGGTGATGCGTGTACCATCAATTTTTTTTGAGGAGTTTTGACTTAAAGTCAATGTTTTGGATTCACCGACAGCCCCTGGACACGGACGGTATAACTTTCCACCATTAGCCCCTTCAATCCTCTCGCGCACAAAGCATGTTAAAACTGCCTTTACGCCATTTCGACCTCATTGTCAAATTGGAGGGGAACTACTTGGATTTGACTCGATTTGACAATGAGTAGCTAAAAAATTACTACCATCCCCTTCAATATAAATCTTATGGGCATGTCCACTCCATTTCTACTATCTCACTGTTCACCGAAACTAATCAAACTGACATTGACATTTATTTTCGTGCTGCCCGTTGCACGCTTTTACCACGATCTGATATTCCTCACATTTTTCGTAAATAAGAGACAGCATTAGGGCTTTTCGGTTGTGAGTGCGGTAGAAAGGGGTGCATTGAGCGGAATTTTTGTGAGAGAGCAATGTTGTGCTTGTATTAAAAAAGGGTAACTCACATATGGGTGGATAGCCATTTTGTATCCATTTTCTTTTATATTCGTGGTCCCAACTCAGAGATTCTATCGCAGTCCGTCGCTGATTCCATGGTTGCATATGCAAGCGCGGAGGCCATGCGAGGGCTAGGACGTGTCCTTGCGAGGGGCATGTGCTCCGAGCCAGACTTAATAGCGATGAAACAAGTAACCGTTAACTTATGAGATGTTTTCATTAAACCTGAGTACACTCTGTCACTACCGCGGACTAGTTTCAGATTGCTAATTTCACCAGCCTAGTAGCGATTGATCAAAGTCTTAAGAATATGGAATAATCCGAGGATGAAACGGTCGTTATAGAGAAGGAGAGTCTAGAATCATTTTCGTTACCCAAGACGAAATTGATATTTTGTAAATTTAAAGTAGTATAATTTTGTACGATAATTAAATAAAAATATCCCTATGTGAATATGTACTAACATATTTCCAATAAACCAACCCAGCTTTAAATCAACTCATGATTAAGAAATCACATAAACAAAACGAATCTACAGAGAAAAACAATTTAACAACATTTCAGAGCTCATACATTAAAAACAAATCTGTCTATTGACTACAATCATTAAATCTAGATGCTTGTGAAATTTTCCCTGATAAATTCAATTATTTCTTCAGTTTGTGCAATAGACTCATGCTAGTTACAGCATTTAATTTGACGAAGATAAAGCTCGAAATTACCAAAATCCGAAGCTTTGCTTTAGTGCTTGTGTTCGTTATCAAAAATTGTTGAATTTCGAGTTCAAATTAAGCACAAGTAATTATTTTGGCTTGAATGTTTGTAAATTCCATTATTTCATATTGCGGATCCAATCACTCCATAAATCTCCCTCCAAATTCTTTCCCCACAATTCTCAACGTTTCAAGGTGTCAAGTCTAAAAAATATTCGTTAGGGTTATTTATTTTTCATATTCTTCATATATTACCTTCACATATTCTATCGGATTTGAAAAATATAAATATAAAAATATAAAATAATTAGCTAAAAACACAAAAGAATGGCCGTTAAACTTATAATTTTCTTTCTTTTGTGCAATTTTCCAAAAACAAACAAAAAATTCCCTCCATTCTCGCCATTTTTTGACATTATTGGCGTTTTTGTTTATTGTTGTTTATTGTTTATTGTTGTTTATTGTTTATTTTTGTTTATTGTTTATTGTTGTTTATTGCCTCTTATGTTTTCTCTTTACAGCCATTTTTATACAAAACGACCCTTGGTTCTTGCATTTGGTTAATCGGTTTAATCGGTTTGGCTCCCGCATTTCTCTGTTCTCGTAGTTTCGCATCGTTTACTCAACCATTTTTATTTAGACACAGTTTTGGCCCATTTTAGATTCAGAAGAAGAACTATAATCTTTTAGAAATAAAAAACACGTCGTTTTTTCCGATTTTTCCTAGTCAAAAATGTCTTTTGACAATTCTTAACAAAATTTAACTTTTGTACAATTGTACCGCTCAAGATTCTACACTTGTTGCGTCTACACTAGCTAATCAAAACATGCTAGATCAACCTCAACCAAATACAACAACCGGAATACATGATATGGAACAGCTGGTTGTTTTCTGTCAATTGGCGATGATGTCATCTGTTGTTTATGTTTCCATTTCTGTTCCGCCAGTCCAAGTGAAAATATTTTAGTCATCTGCCCATACTGATTTCGCTAATCTACAATCTCTTCAAAAGCATTCCTACGAAAAGCACTTAATAACATCATCAGCGGCGAGCGAAACACTTTGAGCTCATGAGTCACAACACCTGACACATTCGTAAGATACTTTCCAGTAGGCCGGCAACTACCGACATTTACAGCTTTTCATTCCAAATTCTGATAGCAGCAAATAGCGAGAGTTGGTCTCGCTACGTAAAAAATATCCGTGAGAAATTCTCTCTTCTTGTTGGAGGCTTCGTTTCGTTCAAGCTTCAGCAACCCCCACAATTCCAGACGATCAATTATTTTCGGTAAATACCTTTGTGCAATAGTTCGTTCCGAATAGTCGATGATTAAATATCGTCTGCTCCTGGTGTCCGGTGAATATTAACGAAATTTTTTTGAACTAAATTAACCGTAAGCTGTGTTTGGTTTGTGCAGAAATTTATTTGATTTTGTGTTTTTTTTTCGTTTGCAGCTGTTCTGATTTTGACCGTCGCTCTATCGCTTATTCCTCACAATACAATGGCTACCGTTTCGGGCACCGAATTTAACAAGCGCGCAGCAGCCTTTGCATTTGACCTTTACCAACATGTCACGAAAGGGCGCGAAAGTGAAAACGTTGTGTTCTCGCCGCTCTCTATTCACACGGCCCTGGGTCTCGCCTATATGGGATCCAGCGGTAAAACCAAAGAAGAAATGTCGTCGGTCTTGAGAATCCCAGAAAGCAAAGATGAGTCTGCCGACCGATTCCGTCACGTTCTGTGCAAGTACAAGAACAGCACGATGGTTGCCATTGCCAATAAAATATACGTGCAACAAGGCTATGAACTGAACCCAAAATTCGTCGAAATTTCCCAAAAGAGCTTCAAATCCGAGGCGGAGAACATAAATTTTGGGCAGAATGATATAGCCGCAAAGACAATGAACGACTGGGTCGAGACGAAGACCAATAACAAGATCAAAGACTTGATCAGCTCTAGTGACCTGAACTCAGATACCAGACTTGTCCTGATCAATGCCATTCACTTTAAGGGTCTCTGGGAAAATCAGTTCAAAAAAGAGCAAACTCGCAAAGATGACTTCTGGATCAGTGAAACCGAATCAGTGAAGGTGGACATGATGTCGAACAACAAGGCCAAGTACATGTACGGTGTGTTCGATAATTTGGACGCCAAAGCCGTCGAGTTGCCCTTCAAAGGAGAAGATCTCTCAATGTTAATCATTTTGCCGAATACGAGGACAGGTCTACCTGCTCTGGAGGCCAAGCTCAAGGACTTGGATTTGTCTGAATTGCGAAAAAGTATGTACAAGGAAGAAGTCATCGTCAGTATGCCGAAATTTAAAATTGAATTCAGCATCGAATTGGAGGATGTTTTAACCCAGGTAAGTGCAGATCGATTCAATATGTTAATAATAATGGAATTAGTAGTTAACTTGATGATTCAATGTTAAGCTTTGGCCAATCTTTTGAAAGAAAGCCTAAGTATCAAAACGTGGTTGTTCAATCAGTAGGTCGGTATTTGTTTAGTATTGACGTTAGAAAAATCTAATAATATGTACTATAAAAGAATATAGCCATAAAAGCTTTCTTCATATTTTGAACGCTGTAAATATTCCTCCGAATCTTAAAGTCGTAGGACGTGTCCACTTTGCTTTATAAAAACTTTAGCTTACCTTTTCCACCCAGTTTTTTTTTAAATTTTGTTCACACTTCGGAGTTGAGTTCCCATCCTTGTTTGAACACTGCCTACTCTTTTTTTGACAATATTTGTTTTTCACGATAAGGATTGTCATACAAAACTGCAAATGTTTTTGAGTCCTGTGTTTCACATCGTGAAGCTTTAAAATAAAAATATAGTTTTCATAGATTCTATTTACTTCCACGTTTCATGTAGCTCATTCATAGGTTTTTGAGGAAGTATATATTCTTGAGAATCTTTAGATCTGTTATTCCGAAATGCGTTTGATTAACGGCAATTACTATTCACGACGATATTTATAACTTTTCCTGTGTGATATGCTATAATAGTCGTCACGCCTTGTAGCGATTTGATACTCATAAATTAATTTAATACAACAGTATTCGATACTTTTTTTGAGGTGGAGTGGGCTATATAGTAAATTATGTTGCAATTCTCCTCAGCTACGCCTCTACCAATATCCATACAGCTGCAGAATAGATTCAGTCCTTGTCTTCCAATACCTATATGTAGCATGTTGAATACAATGCTCCGATTTTTCTTAAATCCACTATTGATTAAAGGACGTATTGATTTATCTCGATCCGCATCTATACTGTATAACGATTTTACCGCCGCCTTCTTTCTACTCTCTCCATCACTCTTCAGCGTAGACACTGCACAGTCCATGTGCACCATCTTTACCCTCCAGTAAGTTTTTCATAGTGCTTCCCAGACAACTAGTTTGTTGGTATAAGGGAGAGCACAATTCTTATCAATATGATGATGATGATGATGATAGCCTGGAGTGGGCCCAGAGGGCCCTAGCACTGCGACCTCTTGGGTCTATTGTGCCTCCTCTGCGTTATGCCCTAGAGGATGTCCAGGCTTCTAATGAACCTGGATATGTTCCTTGACGGGACATTTGTGATGTCCCTGATGGAAGGAAGAGCAGAGCCAAGTAGCTCGAATCTTCTTCTCGCTAGTGCTGGACAGACTGTGAGCAGATGTTCTACACACTCTTCATTTCCCCACAGTATCTGCAGCGGTCGTCCTGCTCCTCATCTATCCTGTGGAGGTACTTTTTGCATGGAAGGTGTCCTGTCACTGCTCCGCATAGGGCTCTTATGCCACTTTTGCAGAGAGCCACTGTTTCTTTTGCTCTTTTATTATCGAATCCAAGGTATATTTTTGAATATTTTAAACCTTCAATATTAAACCAGTAATCTTCGATCTTTTTCTTGCTCCATATTTTAAGTTCCTTTTCCGTATCTGCCTGTGTAAAACCCCAGTACGGAGAAGGACCTATGAAGGGCATTTTTGCTCCTTTTTTGGCTCTGGTATCAGCTTCCTCGTTTCCTCGGCGCTGATGGAAGGAAGAGCAGAGCCAAGTAGCTCGAATCTTCTTCTCGCTAGTGCTGGACAGACTGTGAGCAGATGTTCTACACACTCTTCGTTTCCCCACAGTATCTGCAGCGGTCGTCCTGCTCCTCATCTATCCTGTGGAGGTACTTTTTGCATGGAAGGTGTCCTGTCACTGCTCCGCATAGGGCTCTTATGCCACTTTTGCAGAGAGCCACTGTTTCTTTTGCTCTTTTATTATCGAATCCAAGGAATATTTTTGAATATTTTAAACCTTCAATATTAAACCAGTAATCTTCGATCTTTTTCTTGCTCCATATTTTAAGTTCCTTTTCCGTATCTGCCTGTGTAAAACCCCAGTACGGAGAAGGACCTATGAAGGGCATTTTTGCTCCTTTTTTGGCTCTGGTATCAGCTTCCTCGTTTCCTCGGCGCCCCTCATGGTCGGGGATCCATATCAACTCAAGGCTGTTCTGGGCCCATATTTCATTAGGGCCTCTCTCACTTCTAGGAGATTAGTCGAATTTATTTGATCGTCATTTATAGCCATGAGAGCCGCTTGACTATCCGATAGGATCTTAATTCTGACCCTATTAGTGTTCCTTATTTTTATTGTTTGTGAGGCTCATAGTATAGCAGATAGTTCTGCTTGATAGATCGTGGCCTCCTTTGGGAGAGGGAAATGCATTTTGCACTTGGACCTACGATCACTGCTCCTACTCCACAATCCATCTTTGAATCATCCGTATACCACATTTGCGCTCCGTTGTACGAGGGAGCTGGTCTACCCTTCCATTTGTCCCTTGATGGAGTTGTGACCTTGAACCTCTTTTCGAATTCTGCCTTAGTCTTTATTTGGTCGCTGAGCTTTAACATTTCCATTATGGGCCTGACGTCCTCCAGGATTTTTAGGTGGCCTTTAAGGTCCCCTGATTTATTTATATTTGTAGGCCTGTTGTAGGCTAACGGCTTGTTTCGCTGCTTCCTCCTGAATTTTGAGGTGTAGCGGTTCAAGGTTTAGAAGGGCCTCCATTCCTGCTGTGGAGGTGGAGCTCATTGCTCCTGAAATCAGCAGGCAGGCCCAGTGCAGTCGTTTTATTGCAATTGCAGTATATCTGTTGCAATTTGATGCAGTTTACTGCCATTACATTTGAGTTTCATATATTGCATTTTACAAAATTTGCTACTTGTTTAGCATATTTAGTAAGTTAGTTTCGCCCTGTTTAGTTATATATGCAAGTGCTAGCCATTTTGAACTAAGAATGAATAGGAATTTCACGAATTCTTAATCCTAGAGATATAACTGTATATTACAATTTATTTTCTTTAATATGGAAAAAGTGAAATTAACAATAGTATGTATTTTTCACCAAACGACTTAGCTCGAATTGGCTGATATCTTTCAAAAAAATTATATATTTTATGTTGAATATGCTTTGTTATATTTTTCAAACAATAGTTTTATTTTAAATGCATGTAAGAAGACTTATATGTGTACGCATATGTATACAGGTATACCTATTGAAAAATCGATCTATTGCAATTTAGAGCAATCTGCTGCAACTTCGAAGGTTTGTTTACTGCACAAAGAAAAATTAAAACGACAGCACTGGGCAGGCCATCATTTGAAGCTTGCTGAGCCTATTAATAGCAGTTTTTTGTATTGTTTTCTTCCACCACACTGCAGCTCCGTATAGGAGAATAGGTCTCACCATTTGTTTGTATGCCCATAGGGTCTCCTTTGGAGATAGTCCCCAATTGCGTCCAAGCATTCGTTTTGCCGCCCAGAGTGCCTTAGTGGCCTTCATTGTCGTTTTGTTTAGATGATTGTCCTAGGTGGGTTTCCTATCTAGGTGTATTCCTAGATATTTTACCTCTTCCTGCAGACATACGACTGTGCTCCTAATATTTAGGGCTCCTATTTCGATTGTTCTTTTTGTGGTGAATGTTATTATGCTAGTTTTCTGAGGATTAATGAATAGACTCTCTTTTTCGCACCATTGGGTTGTTTCATATTTTGCATTCTGGACCTCACGGTATGCATGTGTGAGCCTCTTATTATTACCGTGATGTCGTCAGCGTAGCCGAGAGCAGTTAGGCTCTTACTATTGAGGATCACGAGAAGGTTATCAACTCGTAGGAACCATAGCAGGAGGGATAATACCCCTCCCTGTGGACATTCCCTCCTAGTGTTCGCCTTTAGCTTCGCCTCCTCCAGCTCCACAAACACAGTTCGATTCCTTAGTATTTTGCTCGCCCATTTCACTACTTCTTGAAGAGTATCCCGCCTCTGGAGAGTGACGTACAGCGAGTCATGTCTTGCATTGTCAAAAAAGGGCACATAGTGCGATTTCCTTGCATTCCAATGCCTTTTCTATTATTTGTATCAGCTTATGTGTAGCTGATATAGTTGATTTGCTCTTTTGGTAGGCAAATTGAAATTTATGAACTGGCATCTTTGTCAAAAGATCATTTGTTATGTATAGGTCAATCAATTTTTCCATGGTCTTTAATATAAAAGATATGAGGCTAATTGGCGTGTATGATTTTGGCAGGTCGGCCGGTTTGTTGCCACCTTTAGGAATGAACACAACCCGCGCCAGTCTGCACAATTTTGATATATAGCTGAGTTGCAAGCTCGCTCTAAATATGTGTACCAGAATGGTTTTTAGTTTTGTAGTAGAGCTGGGTGAATTCCGTCTGGTCGTGGTGATTTAAAGGGTTTGAAGGAGTTTATCGCCCATCCAACCTTTTCATACGTGATGATTTGTTTAAGCAGAGAAAGTGAGTGACGTATCCGATCAGGAATGTTCTCATCTTCCTCAGACTCATTGCTTATTTCGCACCCTGGAAAGCGTGTTCTAAGCAACACTTTCAGTGTGTCGTCAAAGGTGGTCGTCATCCCTCCATCTGGAGTTCT
This sequence comes from Nemotelus nigrinus, assembly GCA_947369275.1. Classification (NCBI taxonomy): domain Eukaryota; kingdom Metazoa; phylum Arthropoda; class Insecta; order Diptera; family Stratiomyidae; genus Nemotelus; species Nemotelus nigrinus. The sequence goes on along the minus strand of OX376372.1, from coordinate 51,096,173 downwards.
TAGTAGTCCTATATGGCCTTGATAGCCTTTGGACAGAGCTTTCTGCATCCTGGCAGTCTCTGGGATACTATTGAGACTTTCGCAGAAGACACTCCAGGCCTTCCTTTTGGATTTCCTTAGCTCTTTGTTGTATTCTGGGAGTTTCTTTTTATAGGCCTCCCAGCTTGATGTAATTGTTAATTTCTTTTACCGAGTCCCCTGATTCCAGTTTCTACTAGTTTCACTTTTTCTTTGGGGCCTCGACAAATTTCTTCACTAACACTTTCGCCTTTACCTTCACTTTTTTCAGCATTCTTAGCGAATTGATTGCCATATACGTGGTTTGCTAAATCAGTAGATTATGACTAGGTCGGTAGGCTATAACTGGTCACCTTTCAGATGCGAATGACATATTTATCGAATTACTTTGACTACATGTGTGGAGAAGCAAAATCAACCTCATGCTAACCGACACCGTGTTGGAAGCGCCAAAACTTCCGTACTAGCCCTCTACAGTGAGTATCCGAAAACTCACTAATAAGTAGTAATCCGACAACAACCCTTTACGGGTCTAGGGGTTAAAGTTGGTAGAGAGCTTCATCACAAATTTCCAATCAAGGTAAATTCGAGTGTGGTGTGATTAGTTCCACGACTCACTTTACCCCTAATTAATTCAGGTTCCTATTCAGAGCTTGGTAAACACGAATCTTGGTACGCGGACCCTCGTTCGAACCTGAAATCGAACCAGGGACCCCACTCAAGAAGCCAGTGCCCTATCCACTAGGCTACTCAAGTACGATAACTGTAACACCATGTACACAAAGCAAAGTAGGTAAGTACGAGGGTACCTGAGTTTTCCAGTCCTTTCTATCTTCGCCCGATCCTTTCTGCCCTCTCCCCGCCTATGTGGTAAATTGGAGCGCATTCCGTTTTAGACTCGCAGCATAGAGAGTTTTAGCGAGTTTTGATTTGAAACTTCTTGAGGATACTTTTAAATAGTTATGTTAATAATTTATACAATTAAAAAATCGGTATTTGAACTGTATAATGTGGTGTCCCATTTAAAAAAAACTACAAGGTTTGTATAAAGCCTTTTATAACAATTGTTTGCCGTTACCTTTCCTATTTGTGCCCTTAAGCATACTCGTATAAATACCTTTAATTTCATGTTGATTGATATTTTTTTAATAGAATACTTACATGATAATCATGGTCTTACACCGCTATATAGCTAATCTTAATAACTAATCTGTTTCTATCTGCGTGAAACCACTACACATCCGCTGTGTGATTACTTAAGAGAGATGTAAAATCTTATCTGAAAAATCCGAAAAGAACCTGAAATGGTTTTGTGACTCTGATAAGATTATGTGTAATAAATTTTTAAAAATTTGTTCACAATTGTCGATTCGTTCACAATTGTCGATTCGTTCACAATTGTCGATTCGTTCATTTCAACTTCAAAGCTTAAGTCAAAGTTCAAAGCTATGTCTACAGATTAAATATCTAGTGCAGAAATATATCAGCAGATATACGACAACTAGGGCTGCCAGATTTTCTTAGAGTGACAGAGCTAAAATCTCAAATAAATGTATACCAAGTTCGCGTAAATGTTAGTCTGTGCAAAGTTTGACCTGTGCTGATTGCTACGAAATTAAGCCGTGTCACGATATGAGACTATTAATTGTAAGGAATAATCACGCCGACTGTATGCGCGACTTCTACGAGTCCTTTAAGAATGACTACTCAACAGCTACAAAACATTCCTAGCGGATCCGAAACCAATAATATCAATTTAACTGTTTGATTGATAGCCTGGAGTAGATTCAGAGGGACCCTTGCACTGCCACCTCCTGTCCTGTAAGATGTCCAAACTTCTTATGAACCTGGGTATGTACCTTGTCAGGACATTTGTTATGTCCTTGGTGGAGAAAATAGCAGATAGAAAGAGCTCTAATCTTCGACCCCGCTGGTGTTAGACATTGTATGAGAAATGTTCTATACACTCTGCTGTTTCCCCACAGTATCTGCAGCAGTCATCCCGTTTGTTACCTATTCGGTGGAGATACTTTTTGCAAGGAAGGTGGCCTCCACATAGGACTCTTATGCCACTTTTGCCGAAAGTCACTACTTCTTTTGCTCTTTTGTTATTGAAACCAAGATATTTCTTGAATGTTTCAAATTCTCAAAATTTAGCCAGTAGCTTTCGACCATTTTCTTGTTGTACGATTTAATTTCCTTGTCCGTGTCTGCCTGTGTAAAGCTTCAGTATGGAGGAGAATCTGTGAAAGGCATACTTGCTCCTTCTTTGAATCCATATCAACTCGAGGCTGTTTTGTGCCCCTATTTCATTTAAGACCCCTCTCACCTCTAAAAGTATAACTGAATTTGTTTGATTGCAATTGATGGCCTTAAGTACCGTTTGACTATACGATAGGATCTTAATTATGACCCGTTTAGTATGTGATAGTGCCGTTTTGTTTAGATGATTGTCCCAGGTGAGTTTCCTATCTAGGTGGATTCCAAGATATTTTAGCTCTTCCTGCAGACATACGACTGTATCGCTAATATAGAGAGCTCCTATTTCGATTTTTCTCTTTCAAGTAATGGTGCTATGCTAGTTAGTGTAAACTATCTTCCTCGCACCATTGGATTGTTCATTTAAGGCTTTTTGCATTCTGAATCACAAGGTATCCACGTGTGAGCCACTTATTGTTATTATTACTGTGATGTCGTCCCTGCATCCGAGAGCAGTTGTGCCCTTACTATTGAAAGTCACGAGAAAACCATCAACTAGTAGGAACCATATCCCTCCATGTACACATCCCCTCCTAATGTCCGCAAGCACACCTCGATGTCTTAGAATTTTACTCGGCATTTTTGCTACTTTTTGAGGAACATCCCTCCTCAGGAATGCGTGGTACAGCGAATCATGTCTTGAATTGTAAAATACTCCTTCTATGTCCATGTCCAATGCCTCCTCTATTATTTGTACCAGCTTATATGTAGCTGATATAGTTGATTTGCCGTTTTGGTAGGCAAATTTAAATTTGTGAAGTGACATGTTTGCCAGAAAATCATTCCTTATGTATAAGTCAATCAGCTTCCTTATGGTCTTTAATATAAAAGATGCGAGCATAAGTCGGCCGGTCTGTTGTTTTTTGTACCCAATTTCAGTCTCCCAAGGTGGTCGTCTATGACGTCCATCATTTTTCTGTATTCTAGCAGTCTGTGGGATGCTATAGAGGCTTTCGTAAAAGGCGCTCCTAACTTTTCTTTTAGATTTTCTTAGCTCTTTATTGTATTCTGAGAGTTTCTTTTTATAGGCCTCCTAGTTTGACGTAGTTTTGGCCCGGTTAGACTCCGTTTTTGCGCCTCATCTGAGTTTTTCTAACTCGTTCCACCATGGCATCCTCGTTTAGAATCATTAATTTTTTCAGGGCAGTTATCGTGTTATGATGTAAGGATAATTCAGGTAATATTATTCACAGTGTCCTCCAATCCCGCCTTCGTAGTGAAACTTGGGCGTAGGCCATGGAGTCCCGCTGTAAAGAAATTTTCATAGCCTTCTCAGTCCGTGCACTTTGGTTGCCTGTATTTTACCCTTTTTACGATATCTTTCCCTAGTTCGAAGTTTATCTGTCTGTGATCTGAGAACGATGCTCCTTTTAGGACATTCCACTTCTTCTCTAAATGCCATACACTGTTTGAGTTGACTTTGCCAAAGTGGGTACCTCTTGCTTGTTAACTGTCAGGATCGTCGGCATTTTGCCCTTATTTGCTATATCCCTATTGCTGGTTAGGAGGAAATCTAAAAGTGACTCACCTTTAGGGTTGACCTCACTACTCCCCCATCGTTGGCATCGCATCCAATAATCAGCATTTTGTTCTCCTTATTGCAGTGTGCTACCGAGTCCCTTGATGTTTTTACTTGGGGCCAGGACCTCATCCCATGGGAAGTAGGCTGGGGGAAATATCGCCTCTCTTGTTGCTCCTTCGATGAGGACCTGTGCTTGGGCCAGCAATGTGTCACCATTGGTATATTTTGGGATTAGAAGAAAGTTAACATTTTCTATGATAATACCTCATTCCCTCTCCTCAATTGGTTGGAAACCGCTGGGACCTAGTGTTGCCTCCATGTCGGTTCCACTACCCTTCATGTTGGTATTTGGATTAACTGCTAGCTCTGGTGCTTTTCCGCTTGACTTTTCGACGGTCAACCTAACCTGCCCAAACCAGAAGCTAATGTTGCCATGTCCGTCAGTTATTTTGGTGTCCGAGGCCTGGTCCGTGATTATTTTTGGTGCCTGAGGCCTGGTCTCTCGCTATGACTAGTATAGTGCACTTACCTCTTTTTTCTTAACATTAAAATCCTCATTCTGGCATTCTACGAAAGCCAGAATCTTTCCTCAAAGCCTGCGTTGAGGAAGTAGCCAACAAAGATCTCAGAGATTCCTCCATGGTCCATAGGTTGGCTCCTTCCCACGGCCTTATCTTTTAGGCCTCCGCCATTATCCACTTATCCACTTACAGTGGAGGGACAAAACCTACTCTGTAGGTGATGCTAAGGAATTGACAGGCAACGCCTCTAGCTGGCTCCGCCAATAACCTCTCCTTAAGGGTATTTTGTCCATTTGGTCAGTCTTGAGAAGTCATTGGCGGAAAGTCCTTCAACATGACTGCCATTTTTACACCCTGCAAGGTTCCACTATAGGCTAGTTGGCGCTGTCTTTTGCTGGGTTTGAGTGTTTGGGTCGACATGGGTGCCTCTTATTTTGTTTGGCTTCCTGTATCTAGGAATGCTATCCTTGGGTCTGGGCTTTATCCTATTGGCCTCTGGTGATTTCTTTTGTGGAAATGCTTTTTGTTATGGAGAATTTCATACGTTTTCTGGCTGCGCTGCTCATGTTCTTCTTTTTTGGAGTCTCCTTGTATGGCTCATTCGGAGCCATGTTCAGTGCTTCCATGCTTCGCGAGATGTCCTCTACGATTTGTAAGGAGAATCTGCCGACAGAAGTAGAGAGGGAGGCTTCAGGAGCCTCTGCTATCATTCCTTCTTTCTGTCTGCCTCTCCCTTTTTGTGAGTCTAACTGGGATTTTTGGTCCTTGCTCACCTATATATTTTACTGTGGAGCTATGCTTAACTATCCTCCTGGTTTGGTTCTTTTTGTGCATTTTTTCTGTCAAGTTCTCATGGGATTTTGGCCTCGACTGTTCTCTTAATCCCCTTGCTAATTCACATTCCCCTTGCTAATTCACAATTTCCACTGTTAGAGGGCTTTGGGGCCTTTAGGTTTGGAGCACTTAAGGTAGCGTCCTCCTTTTTATCTTTTGTACTCTCGATTTTGTGCCCACGAGTATGATGGATATAAAAGACCAGCCGCATTACCCTCTATACCCCGGCTTAGGCATTGAATTAGACGAGCTCTTGTCATCTCACACTCGAGTTCGCATTCCTAGCAGCCGTTCAGTCCTCGGCATATGCTAGTTAACTACCCAAAACGTAAATCATATTAGCCAATCTGTTTTTCATGGAGGTAAAGATCACACTTCCATCAGTATTAATAGTTACTGCATGTGCATATTGTCACATACTATATATTATTCCCTCTATTCATCTGATGACTGCTGCCTGGTGCGGACCTTGCTCTTTCCTTCTTTTTATTTCACAGATTAGGTATTTCTCCTAGGCTGCTTTGTTTTGTCTTCTCTTCGTTCTTCAGAACACTATATTTTTCTTCAGTTGCGTCAGCTTTACTAATAACAATATTCTGAAGATGTATTAATTAATATACAGGATTTACTCTCCTTTCATCGAGCTCTTCAAGAGCGAATGCTAGCACAAGGCCAATAGATTCGAAGCTGGTTCGTGGTTGCGATAGGTCTGCACAAAGTAAATTGGAATTGTTTTTGCGGTATGATTAAAATTGAAAAATTTTTATTTATCTTGAAAATTTTATTTGATAAAGTGGTTTCGAAAGCATGCACTGATTCTCATCAGACACCAGCACACAGTGCATACTTGACTGGTGTGACCACTTGCAGTTAGAAATCATTAATTGTTATTTCCGCTGGTTGTGACAAATTTTAACATCTCCGTAATTCGCGCTCGAAAACCATACCAACAAGATAGTGGTCCGAGTCTATATTGGTACCTCTGCATATTCGAATCGTCATCTGGCTCAGGATGGGGTCTTTTAAAACGCGATCTATCTGATTACTAATAGCTTCATCACCCATCCTGGATTACCTGTTCGAAGACTGTCATGGCCGAAGCGGAGATATTCGAAAAAAGAATCTTCCGCTTCTGCACTGGTAGGTTCTACAACTCGATAAGTAAAAATTGGCCGAAGAACCTTCTCCTCTATCAGGAGTCGGGACTGAAGCCAGTTAGACATCGGGTTGTAGAATTAACGACAAGATTTTATGGACAAACTGACATACATGAAAACGGACTAATTCGGTCAATAGGGTGTACAGGTGGCTCCAATGAGCCATTTATGCGCCCCGCAAAGTCAGCGTGTCAACGGCAGTTCATGGATGCGCTATTTAACTATGTAGGCCTTCCGTCGAACAGAAGGGGCTAAATATAAGACCTAGGTTAAGTTTTAGGTCTAATTAGGTTAGATTAGTTATAATTAGGTATACTTTAAGCTAGGTTAAAAATGTATAACTAAAATGAAATTAAGTCTTTCCAAACAAGTAGCTTCATCAGGTAATACCCAATTGGCTGTATGGATATCTATACGCAGAAACCTGATACTCGCGACGACCGAGCACTTCGATGCTGATACTTCTATGGATCTCTTAGTCCGTTATCGTTAGTCTGCTAATGTAAGCTATGGGTGCCTGCATAATGTCTAAATACTGACTCCCGACCTCCGTTAACATCTCTTTTGGGCAGGCATTGACGATCCGCTGGATCTGTTCATAATATGCTTCTTTTTCGTCGTCAGCAGATTCCTCCATAGGCCCGTTAACATTTATCATGATTTATCATGATTACGCGATGGGTTCATAACCGTAGTGTTAAATCCAACAATGGTAGACTTCATTTTTTGGCTGACTGGGAAACCTATCTCAAGCTAATCGTGTTTTAGATGACTGCTGAAGCACACGTCATATTCTGTCTTTTGTAAAACACAATTTTCTGTCCATCTGATTTCATGCATTGATGTTACATCAGTCTTATTCTAAGACAAGACCGAGCTCTATAGAGTAATCTAATATTCCGAAGCTTAAGGATTCTATGTATTTACTTTGCCTGCACAAAGTCTATTATTTAGTGAATATCTAGCGTGATTCCCTGCATACAATGAAGTTGAAGTCAGTGTTGGTAAATCTATTGAATTACAACATACAGAAACTAGACGAGAAGATATAAATCAATGATGAGATGAAGAAGACATAAATGAGTGTTGAGAATGATGATAAACAAGGAAGAAAAAAAACAAATAACACCTCCAAAAATAAACACACAAACATATCTGCCGAACATCTGTCGGTTAAATTGCCTAACGGCTGTGGGTGCACATAGTCTAGTTTAGTCGATGTTTAGTTTTATGCTCAGTAGGAGAAATTGATATCTCTTATAGACTTCTATCATAGACGCCATCCTTATATCTGATGTTGTGGATATCTTATATAAAAGAAACTTGGATCCGACCACAATTTTTACTTGATTTTTTTTATGATCAATTCACTTTCTGGAAGCCAATTCTATTATTGTGCCAGGTCAGCGTTTATGCTGAAGTCCAAAGCCGATTCATCGCTCCTTGAATATAATTATCAAAAACGACCGCTTTGCTTGATAAATGAGTATTCTGCATATTGCTAATACAGAATAGAAATAAAAGAGGATATAGTAGAAGAACGCCATAAGCAACAAGTGCATTTATGACTTGTTACGATACGCCTATTAAATACGCCTCCTTTGACGTAAGGTTGTATGGTCTATAGTTTCGAAATCTTTGTTTTAGATCCACAAAAAACGCTGCGGTATAATTGCATCTATCTATTCCACTATTTAAGCATTGAACAGCGTTTAGCATTGCGGCCAATGTGCTGCTGCGTTCTTAGGATCCATATCGAATTGGTGTCCAAATTGAACTAGAATTGACGAACTGTAGCATTTGTGCTTGATTGACTCTCTTAAATACTTTGCTCGTAAAACTTGTCATAGCTATTTTGCGATAATTTGACAGACCTGTATTCTTGGTAGACAAGTGTAATTTTTGCCAGCTTCAGACAACTAGGAAATGTGTGACCTAGAAATACTTATAACCTTTTCTAAGTTAATAAACATTGACTTTTTTTGCGGGTAAAAGAGCATTAATTACAAATTATTTTATATATAATCTCTCTAAAATGTATAAAAAATATATACATAAAGAATTCATTACATTATTTAACTAAGTAATCTACAATCAGGAAGGCATAATAAATTAAATAAAACAATTACTTCATGCTGAAAAAATCATTGTATTCACCAATCTATTTTTATAGAACTTCCATCAGCCACATATACAAAGTTTATAATAATTCAAACAAATTTCCATATATTCCCGATATATCTTCGATCCGATAACAAACCATTCATCCGGCTGGCAGCCAACTTTTAATTCCTCTTAAAGCTCGAAGTGATAACGAAAACACTTGCCGCAATTGCTCGCCCCATCCAATTGGGCAAACGTAGATTGTGAGGCCTTCCAGATCGTCTCTTATTGATAAATAATTTCAATTCCGATTGAAATGCTGAAAGCGTTTTGCAATATAATTCAGTAATTGCACGATAAGATACGACACGCATACAATTGCAATGACTCATTAGACCACAATTGTTGTAGTAATTTTCTGTGACTCTCTCATGATTTGGTGTTAGTCATAAATTTGCATGTTTATGACTTTTAAGATAATTTACGATCAACCATACATATTTGACGAGAAAATTCTAGTGATCAAATACTAGTGCTAAATTCGAATTTTGCTCATTTTTTGCATACAGATATGTAATTGAATTTATTGAAATAGCTGATCTGAAAAACGAGTTGCGTAATCACTATAGAACAACAAACACCTCATATTTTTTGCTATTTTCAATTGAATCTGAGCGAGACGTGAAATTATTTTTGCTCATAATCTTTGTGCCGATTTTAGATTTACAACCTTGAACTATATCAAAAACCTATATCAATTCTAAGTATACAATGCTTGCTAGTAATGATTATCACCTGAATTTTTTTAGCTTATGTGCATCTATACCTGAAAACGTTCATCTCTTTGGCGTCGAATATTTTCTGTCAAAAGCATTACTTACTGTGATTCGAACAAATTTTGTGGTAGACGAAGAAATGAATGTAGTCAAAATAATGAGATGCTTTTTGAAAAAAAAATCGTTATGGAACTGATACTGCTATCATATATACACAAAATTTTATTACCTATGCATGAAGGTTATAAAAAATTCACAAACTTAAGATTAGAAATCAATAAATGTTTCTCAATACATTTGTTTATTAATTTCGAAAGTCAGCTCTCCGTTATAATTCACTTCAAAATACCACTGGACAAATGAAATCTACGTATTTTCTGAGGTGGTCATTTCCTTGTTTATTGAGTGTTAGCTACTGCTAATTATGCACAGTTGTTCAAAAGAGAATAAACATTCCCAAAGTACGCTTCAGAGAAAAAATTATGTCTTGCAAACTATATATGTATTGTTTACTTACGAAAAATGGAAACATCAGTAACAAAACTTAATTTCATGACTATAAAAAATACAAACTGTGAAAATACAGCAATAATCTATGTAAAAAAGAACTCGAACGCTTAATTTTTATTAAAATTTTAGAATATTTCATCTTGTGCTGCCACTCCTTTATTTTCCACGATGAGTTTTAAACCTATTGGGCTAGGACTTTACAAATTTTGTACAGAAGGAAGGATCAATTTTTGCCCATTCAGCCTAGATCTTCTAAATCTTCCTTTGTTTTAATGATATGATTTTTTAAGTGGTTTATCAAATGCTCAGTAACGTCAGAAGATTGCCGAGGTGTCGAAAAAATGCTTACAATTATGCAGTAGAAAAGAAAATATCGGTGACGGTTAATCGATTAACCGGTTAAATGGATTCACCGATCGAATAATTTTCACCGGACAATCGCTTTCACGCAAATTGACCCAACCTTTCTAGACCCTCACTATAAGAAGTTCGTTTTCGCAAATCGACGCGTTGCTTCTTCCACAATTAGTAACCTTAGTGAGTTTTTCACCGTTCGATTTGTAGTCTTCGTAGTGGGAAATAATTCATAGGAGACTTCCCCTCTAAGGTGCTGCCACATGCACGCGTTCGTCCTGTCCAGCAGACCGGCTGAAGGTGGATAATACGGATAAGTGCATTTGTCGACATCCTGATAAAGTTGAATCCATCGTATCCGGTCCGGCCTTTCTGATCAAAACGAGGGTGGAAAGGATTGTTGTGTGCAGTGTTAGGACATCGATACACGTTATTTTTCAGGTGGCCATATATCGAGAATGATGCGTGAATCGAGTCATACTATGTTCCTGGACGTTGTGCCTGACGGTAACGGCGAGGGATTCTCATCGGAGATCAGGTCAACGGTAGATAGTCTCCGGTGCCGAAGCTCTGCGAGGGCACTAGACCAGAAGGGCGTCAGGTGCCATCACATCGCAGCTAAACGCGAACCTCACCAACACCGTTGTGGACAGACGCACAAACCCAGTTCCTGAGTCGGTGTGGGACTCTGAGAATTGTGCATGAAAAATTGTACGAATTAGCCACAAAAGTCGCTGACTTGTACGAAGCATCTGGAATTGCTCCTATTCCTACATTGCGTTACCTTGGAGTAGACATGCATGAACTTTTGAAATTTAATACATAGGTCCGACGTAAAATTAAAGTAGTCAAGTACGGCAGACAGATGGGCATTTCGACAAAAGCTAAATCCATTTCCTATGGGAAACTCATTTGGCCAATTCTTACATATGCATCATATGTGACGAATCGGCGGCGTTAGTGAAGACCTAGGTTAAGTTTAGGTCGAATGACGCTAAGCTAATTGCAGTTAGACATAAGCTAAATTTAGTTTAGTAATTAAGTTAGCTTTTAAGTAGAAAATAGTTAAGTCTACCCCATGTACAGCGCTCGTAATATTCTATAAGAGTGACAAAAAAAATCATCCGATAAAAGCCAGCCGGCCAAAATACAGTGAGTGATCAGCGAATTACGATCACTTTGAAAATTTTCACGATTTCGACTTTAATTATCTCGGAAACTTACAAAAATGAACAAAAAACTTATTTTTGAAATTGAAACTAAAGAATGTATTCTTATACTTTTGTAAATTTAGTGAAAGAGACATTCTATGCTAATATTAATTAAAGCTCCCATTTGTTTCTAAAAGCTCTTTAATTCTATTTGTCATATAATTCATATTTTTTACCATTAAGTTCTTAAAATCTAAGTTATTATCCCATACAATTTTAACGTTTTTTTTTTAATTATATTAATATTCTGCTGTTGATACACTAAGGTTTTCAGATTTACCCAACAATTTTGCATGGGACTCATATCCGGTAAATTACCTGGCCAAGGCAAAACCATGATTTGCTCCTTGTCAAAAAAAAACTTCGTTTGGATGCCGCTGTATGGCAAGGTGCCCCGTCCTGCATGAACGTGTATTCCGATCTTCCGAGGGATAAAGAATCCATAAATAGTATAAGTTCATCCCGTAAAATGTTTTTATACTGATCTTGACGAAGACTACCTTCTACAAAACGCAATGGTCCCGGTTTCTCGGATGCATATCACTACATACTTGATGATATTTTTCTTGTGGTCGTCAATAAATTGTGTTGATTTCGTTCAGGCCTCTAAAGGGCACTCGTCACTAAAAATAATTTGTGTAGATTTAAAAATATCGTTATACCAAAAAGTCAAATAGTTAGCAATTTGTTAGTATGAAGAAATTTTATTTTATCTTATCCCAATTTCTTTCCGTATATTACTTATGAAGTTGCGCCCATATTGACCTTTTCTTCTTCATCTCTTCGATTATTCGTGGTCTTTTTGCAGGACGCCTACATTTTATATTTTCGTAAAGTTTTCTTCGTGCTGTAACTGCAGGTAAATTGACTCTTTCCTCTCGTATTGCTTCATTTAATGCTCTAATAGGTGCGTTACGATGTTACAGAGCGGTACTAATACTTTTTCTGTCCATACGGGGTGTTGTCTTCCGTTTACCACGGCAGTTTTTGCGTTTATTTGCCCGTGAAGACAGTGCTAATTCCTGTTTTTTTTTCAATTTGTTCTACTGTTCCGTAAGAAACGCACTCATTTCGGGCAATTTCGCGATAGGAATATATGTTTTGTTTCAACAGCATTGAAATTGTAATTTTTTTAAGCCATTAAAGTCGTTTGCACGACCCATTATTAACACTTTGAAAAAAAAACTCTTAATTTAGACTTGAAGATAGTAAGCGTCTAATTTAATCACCATAACATATTTTTTGGAAACAGAACTTTACTTGAACTTATCCACGAACAATATCAGAATAAGTTTGGTTAGAATACCTCCGTAGATTTATATCTTATTTAGTAGTAGTAAAGTATTTTACGTGGGATGGACATTTCCTCTTCTTTCTTTGAAAATAAGAGTTGCTACCTGCTGGCACGTCATTAAGGATTTGTATTTCACCAAATTTTCCTAAGAGACCGAATTTTGCCTAATCTAAATCTAAGACATTTATATTTCATCGAGTCTTTTCTAAGTCTAAGTTTAGAATTTTGTATGATCTCATTATCCATTTTTGAATTTTACATTGTTGATCAATTCTAATTCTTTTACAAAAAATCTATTTAATTGTTCTCTTAAGTGCGTTTGTTCATAAAAATAAATTCTATTTGAAAATCTTGAATCTTGATTAACCACATTTTTCATTAAAATGATCAAAACTCGTTACAATTCAGAATTTATAATGGTTTTTAGCAATTTTCCAGATTTTTATTCTAAAATAAATCGGCGATTAATCAGTTAGTAAAATTATTCGCCCCAGTGCTTTCAACGACATAACGCCGCTCTGTTAACCGTTCACCGGTGAATAAAATTAGCTTTCCAACCCTATATATCGAGCCGCCGCAAATTGTACTGTGAATCGTTATCCTTGTAGTATTATAAGTTTTCTTTCATTCCCAATGTTGCAGCACTCCTCAAAAGCTGTGGAGTGTTACTTACTTACTTTTTCCCCAATATTACTAGCTGGTGTTTCCTCTGTATAATATTTTATAAATTCTCTAACTTCTGATGGTCATGTTGTCTTCCCATTTTAAATGTTTTGCCCAATTTAGTTCATATTAAGGAATTTTACTGAATAAACAATAAATTTAATTATGTTACTTACAATACGTACCTAGAAAACAAAGGACAAAATAGCACAAAGCTGCGTTCAGAACAAATTGAGAAGAATATCTGTTACAAGAACTTTGAAAATGACATTATGAAATCGGCACCAAAGGTTTGAAGATATTTTGATTTGAACTAAGTGAAGACCTACTCCTTGTATTTATCAGTTTTTACTAAAAATGTCAATTAAAACAAAGCGATCATGGTTTATGCTGATTGATACTTGTTGAGCATATACATACGCAATCCATTCAATTGCATTAATTATTTCCAACGATGCAACCACTACGATACACATAGTTCGAATGATATCTCGGCTCAAGCCTCAAATTCACTTGGTCGTTGACCACTAACCTACCAACAAATATCAGAAAAAATTATGATCTCAATTACAATTCAACCGTTGCGGAAACCAAAAATATAATCTGAAACTAGCCCACAGACTGCCAAACGGTTTGCCGATGAAGAACAGTTGGCCAATGCTAAATTGTTTTTCTCTGAAAAAGTTTTTTTTTTTACTGCCAAACTGTTTTTTTTTTCTACCAAACTGTTCTTTCCTCTCCAACTTTGTTTGTGAATCGAATTTCGTTCAATTTATTATGTTTTTTACTTATAACATCTCTATTTCGGTCATGATTATTCATTTTGAATCTTTTATTTTAGATGGGAATGGGAACGATTTTCTCAAATGCAGCTGAATTTAGTGAAATGCTTAAGTCTCCCGAACAACTTAGAGTGTCGAAAGTCATTCACAAAGCCTTCATTGACGTTAATGAAGAAGGTGCCGAAGCAGCTGCAGCTACAGGTAACTTTTTCGTTTGCTATATGTGTCTTGTGGTGGTAAAGTCTATTGTTATGCATTGAAGCATTCATAGTTATATTTAGCTTGCTAATCACATGCTGTTATTATTTAATGTTAACGTTATTTGCCGTATGTTTATTTATGATTATATTTGTTATTTGTAATCGGTACTTCATTGTAACTATGTTAACATAAAATTATTTCCTTAAATTCCTTCCATTTCCGTAATAACTTGCCAACTAACCAATTTTACTGGTTCCTTCAACTCTATCTGTTCTTATCAACTCATGATTGGCATAAAATTCATTATATATCTTCGTCTCTCTTGTCATACCAGGGCACGTTATTCAAAAGCGTTGTATTGTATTCACAACGGAGTTTATTGCTGATCATCCATTTATTTATACACTTATGACTACGGATCATGAAGATACTATTCCGGCTTTTTTTGGATCCTTGAAATATCCTAAATCTAGTCAAACTCATGATGAACTTTAGAATATATTATATCCTCGTGGTGAACATATTGTATTGCTGCTATTTATATTGAATATTTTAAACTGTGTTTATTTTACCTGCAAGTAAGTTTTTTAAGAATCTTGTGAACCTTTGTATCCCACTATAATTTAAGTTGTATAAAAATTGACCCATATATTATTCAATGGTCACTTATTAAATTTACATACATGCTTCGACATAGTCGTTAGTACGCAAATTGTTTGTTTATCTTCTGAATATGTGCCTCCCATCCCATAGGTAATTTACGTTTCGATTCAGAAAAAAATAGAATAGAAACACTTTTTTAATATTACAATTAATTAACGAAATGATCTTCGTAACTACTTCGATATATGACTGCTCGTTGTTCGAATGCTTAACCATAACATTGCTTGCATCAGCGTATCTGTCGATTGTTTTTTTAAACCATACAATTGTCTTTTGCTTCTTTCTGAGCCTTATAATAGTTAATTTATGTGAATGAAACATCCCATTTACACATGCTATTCAAAATATCCTCTTTATTCTTCTTTTTAATAGGTATGATGATTAGCCGTATGTGCTTGGTGATCAATCCTGAGATCATAGTTGATCGCCCATTCATCTATGTTTTATTGGACACTGATACCAATGAAGTTCAATTCATTGGATCCGTTAAAAAAATTTAAATAAGTTTTTGAGATTAAAATCTGCTGCTATTCACTGTTAGTCGAAGCTTAAAGTATAATTTTTTTACTGTCATTACAAAACGGCATATTAAAAAATATTATAGCGAAATGTCAACTATCTTTTCACGTTACACAGCTAAAGTTGCTGGTTTTCTTGTAGATTGAACATACAAAATTATTGTTTTGTCCATAGGTCTTTTGGAGTTAGATATTTTACCAGGGATGCTAGAAATCAACCATGCTTTCGTCTTTGCAATCACAAGAAACGAGTATATAGTTTTCGCAGGATCAGCTAAGAACTTTAGTAACTAAATAAAGGATAGAGAGAAACTTATTTCTTCGCCATATATGTTGTTTTCATTTTTCCTGAATAAATTTTTGATACGTTGTAATTTTTCATCTTTTAACTAAAGAAAATCATACAAAAAAATATATTTATGCGTTTTGAGCCGTAAAATTTACGTTCTGTATTGGAAATAAAATATAGCGTCTAGTATTACATCAAATGACGCATTGTTCAATAGATTTCACATATGACTTGCAAAAATATAAAATATGCTTCTTATTAGATATTTCAGCCGACCAACTTTTGTCTAAAACAACATTTCAAACGGATTTAATATAAAAAATACAACTTTTAGGAAGTGTGGGAATTGTCCCAATCGTTATTTTTC
The DNA here is from genome assembly GCA_947369275.1 of Nemotelus nigrinus. Lineage (NCBI taxonomy): Eukaryota > Metazoa > Arthropoda > Insecta > Diptera > Stratiomyidae > Nemotelus > Nemotelus nigrinus. The sequence goes on along the minus strand of OX376372.1, from coordinate 51,080,131 downwards.
TGCTCATCTATTAGTTTAGTTCGACATTTTCAAATAAATCAAAATTTTATATTTATTTATGAATAAGATACCTTAAGTATTGATTAATGAAAATAGTATGTATACCGCTTTTAAATCAAATTCGTAAATTTTCGATCACAATTCAAAAGTTTTTTCATAATTTTTTTGAAGTCAAATTTATAATTTTTTTTGAGTCAGTCATAAATTTTTCTAATCAAAATCATAATTTTTTGAATCAACATTGTCGTTTTTTTAGGCAAATTCCTAATGTTTGCACGTCAAGATCATAAATAATGAATTTGATACACATATAAAATTGCCTTTAGAATGTATGAATTCAACTTGCAAAAATATGCATTTATCTTGGAAGAATTATGAATTTGACTGGAGGAAATTATAAATTTGCTGAAAATTTACTAATTCGATTTGAAAAAATATTAATTACACTCGAAATTGGTATATTACGTAAAATGCTAGCTTAAAGTATACATTAAAATAAACTGCAGTATGGCATTTGGTGCAGCCCAGATGGCAGAAGTTTATTTGCCGCTGTGCACAATTTTATCACTTTTAGGCTGAAATTGCTCCATACCTAAAATAAATACTGCTGAATAAACTTCCATAGAATAATTTTAAATGTGCTTTCAAATTTCAATAATAAATTCAATTTTAAATTATTTACCTTTGCCACTCTGATGTGGTTTTTATTGGTGGCCCCACACTATTTAATTTATCTGCAAACATCTGCTACTGCCGATTGATATTTTCTTTCCAATTTTATTTCTCTTGGAGAGAATGAATGTGTCTTGGCTAAGTGTGAATTAGACTTTATTAGTTGAATTAGCTTTTCTTCTTCTTTCAACTTTTAGTCAAAATCTCACCGTTACTTGGAGTAGCTTGAGTACTTAGAACGTTACTTAGCTCCCGGAATAGTCAATAGAACGAAAATGTCACTTCAGGTTAGATAAAGACAACTCACGTGAGGTAATTTTCAGAATAGAGCCCAATATTTTGGAGACCATTTGCTTAATCGATCCAAAAAGAACAATTTTGCAATGCATATGGTGAAGATGCGACGAAAATATTCATATACGTTAAAACATTACTAATATGAGGATCCTGATTATAATATCCGTTAAAGCAAAACGAATATGCGAATATCTTTATATGCGATATTGGAATATGAGGACGTTCATTACGGTGGACGCATATCTGTAGTATTGTGATATTCTAAAAACATCCAAAGTCGTCCCGTCTTTATTTAGTTTTGCCACTCTATGCAAAGCAGATAAGCAACAAATTCAGCAGATAAAAAGGATATAATTAAGCGTAAATGTAATTATATGTGAATTTATGATAGTTTTTTTTTGTTATAGATACGTTAGGCTTGCGAAGAAGTATGTGTCTAGGAAATGCTTCCTCCTTCTAGCAAAGGCCGGGCATTTACATAATTGGTGTTGAATTGTATCTTCTTCCTCTTTGCATCTGCATATCCAGCAGAAGTCAGTCTTTTTAAGGACACGCAACCGCGTTGCATGCCTGGCAAAGAATATCCTGTTAAAACAGCTACTACCGTGCGGAGACACTCGTGTTAATTGACCAAAGTCAAAGGCTATACACAATTGTTGACTTAAAATTGCGCAGAAAGGTTTCTCGACCCAGGTCATCAAGATGTTTTTGTCTTATGGTCAATTTAACTGACGCAATAGGAATGCCCACTTTTAAAAGTTCGTTCACTGCACAGAGCGAAATTGAAACGCACAACAAAATTGGTTCCACTATACTGGTGTAAATCCAGAAGACGATACAAGGTGTCGACCTCCAAGTTTTGCCTATAGCGCTTTTACAATTGTAAAGAGCACTTAATGGCTTGCGAGCCATTCCCGCTGTATTTTCATCCTATAGAAGCTTGGTGTCCAGGATAAGCTATTAATTTAATTTGGTTTTGGCGCTTATAGGAGTTCCGTTGAACTTCAATAGGCTGAAGGATAGGAACCTATACTTCCTTGCGGAGAGCAATAGTTCCGTTTTGGTAAAGCTATCACTGAGGCCACAATAGGTAAGGAATGATTTAATACATTTTGGAGAGCATACACAATCGTCTAAAGATGCACCCTTTTTAACGTTCCCTTGTTGTCTAGAAATGAAGCAAGCGACTAGGCCAACTGATATGTTATCCTTTGGTTTGGCGTGCGATGCTTTCTCTGCATTAGGTATGAATGCAAATATCGTTTCCAGCCAGCTGATAGGAAGGTACGAAAGTCTTAAGGAGGCATTGTATAAGCCATAGTGCTCTCTAATATTTGCCGGGATGATTCCATCCAATCCTAGTGACTTGTATGGCCCAAAAGAAATAACAGGAAATTTAAAATACATTGCTGTATGATTCTAAGGGTAAAGTTGAAGATGTTTCCTCACTACCAGAAAAGTGAGGAAACATCTTATCATAACTCAAAGCTCAGGATTTAAACTATCAGCTTCTTTCTTGTTTAAGCAAGTAATTGCTTCTTTATGTAGGAATCCTCCCAATGTAAATGCCACGTTCTTTTGGTCTGACAGTAAACATTCAACTCTTTAGGTAGTGCTCATTTATAAGTGTTATGTCTAGAATCTGACTTCTGTTATATGTTTTGTATGAAGTCTCATTGGCAATATTTGCAATGGTAAGTTTGTTAGACACAATGAACGCATAATGCTTCATCTCTTTCGTAGGTGTCCAAACTGCGCAAAAACTCCTGCTGTGCTTTCGCATCTGCATCTATTAGCGGAATATGCTGTAAATTTACGGCTGCCAATGTCCTTAAAAAAGCCGCTTATATCCAAAGCCGCTTATATCCACCTTGCTTTGTATGTAAGTCCTTCGACGGAGAAATTTTTAAGTCCTTCGGTACACCGGTACGGTACTGAAATTGAAACAGTGGCCGATCTAGTGATGGGCGTTTCTGTTGTTTTCAGAATACGAAAACGAACTGTTTTTTTCCAAAAATAACTGTTTTTTGAAACTTTTTGAAAACTTTTTTCACTCGACCAGCAGCAGATTGATACTGGGTGTTACCATTAGTGATGGGCGTTTCTGTTGTTTTCAGAAAACGAAAGCTATTTGGAAAAAAACAGTTTGAAAAAAACTGTTTTTTTCAAACTGTTTTTTTCAAACTGTTTTTTTCAAATAGTTTTCGTTTTCTGAAAAAACAGAAACGCCCATCACTAATGGTAACACCCAGTATCAATCTGCTGCTGGTCGAGTGAAAAAAGTTTTCAAAAAGTTTCAAAAAACAGTTGTTTTTGGAAAAAAACAGTTCGTTTTCGTTTTCTGAAAACAACAGAAACGCCCATCACTAGGCCGATCGTGTAGCCACAATCTTTTATGAACGGAAGGGATTTTTGATGGATAACGGCGAGGGATTGGCGTTGGCCACCAGATACCTTGGCCACCATACAATCGCATACAGGCAGATAACTGTTACTTAGTCTTATGACCTGTATAATCTAATTTTATTTTTATTATTTTTTTATTTAAGTATTTTAAATTTACTCTTCTGTAAGAGCTTACACGTACAAACAAGTACTGAATGTATATTGTTAGAGAACTTATATTAGGCAAAAACAGTTACAGTCTAAGTATAAAGGTTGCAGTGGATGGATTATGTCCTGATATAAAATATATGATTTTCGGTGGCGTCGATGAAAAGGACAAGTTTTGTAGCGATTCAGGTTTGTGCTCATGAACAAGTCTCGAGGATGTTCTATATTGGTCAAAGAAATAATAATTGAATCTCTGTGTGCCAAAGTGGGGCATGCATAAACAAATAAATAAATGGGTTTATTGATCAATGCGTTGAAAATTGTTCAAGACTGGCTGAAAGGGGTGGATGTGGCTTACACACTTTTAAGTTTGCATTTACATTGACCTAATGTATAAATAATGTGGTGCGTTTAGTATCAAGTTTGACATTGATTATAATATTATTTAGCTTACTATTTGGTTTAAAAGTAGAAATTTAAGGAGCAAGGTATTAAAGAGTATGAAAGGAGAAAGTTTATTAGGTGGTATGTTTTTGGCTTGGATTTTTTTTTGAGCAGATGTCGAAAAAACTTCGTAAGATTACCTGCGTCCGATGGAGGATTATTTGATTCTTATTCACTGAAAAACATTCTTCTCTGCACAGCCACAACACCTTCTCCTCATATGCCGAAACAAATGAAGCACAAGCGTATCGGGCGTCGCAGTGAGGATTGCACAGAAACGCGTTTCTCATTCTCTTATGAAGTGGAGGCAATTAAAGAAAGTGTACAATACATCATTCATTTCCTTAGTTCAGTAATTGCAGTGTTCCTGACATTGCCCACTCTATGAAGGAATTTTCCTAAGTACCTGAGACCTGGTAGAAATTGGTTTAGGTAAAAATTTATTTCACCCTGGTCACAACTATACCACGATTTTATGACGTGGGTTAGCTTAGTCGTCTACGTTCCTGATGTGCTCTTAGCCCAGCTTTCCTCTCAAAGCTCAAGCGTACGCGCTCGTGCTTTAGCGGCTGCTACCTACCTCTCTTTCTTTAGTCTCTCTTCCCTGCTATAACCAGCATGGCGTTTCCTGAGACCGTACGGTAGCGCTGATCTGCGTTGAACGCTCACCAAACAGCAGCATACAGCTGAATTAAATGAGCCGTCGCCATGAACAGTTTGCGTTTACTCACAAAAGACCGCGGACGTTCGCCATGAGTGTGTTCAACGAGATTAAGTTCCTTATGCCCTTTTATATGCTTTTGGGATGTGCTTCCCGTAAGTCAGCTTCGAGTCATGAATCACTCAGACATTTAACAGATTTTCTGGTCTCGATTATTTCGAAGCCAGCCATCATGAATATGACTGTTGGTATCATTCTTTTCTTCAGCATATTTTCTCTCAGTTTTCGTGATCGCCAGCTGGGGACCATGATTTTGCATCCAGCCTCCAACCCTACTCACTACTAACGACAGCAGCTACGTTATTCGCATAGAAAGAGCACATCTTCTGACAGTTTAAGGCGCAGGAGACCGTTTTATGATGCATTCAGCAAGTCTGGTTCAAAAAAGAATCCCTCAATTTTACAACGGCTTTCCGATATTGCCTCGCGTGTGAAAGAAGCATTTGAACTTTAACCTTTTTAAGTTTCCTCGCCCAGATTGCTGTGTAAGCTAGGTAATCCAGTACCAGCCAGGTAATACCAGTACCAGCCAGGTAATACCAGTACCAGCCAGGTAATACCAAGACCGGAAAACTCCCTTAGCAGTGGAACCTATTCTAGAGGCCAGCTCCCAAATCGAGAATGCTATTATTGTAGTTAGTGATGTTCAAGGAGGGTGTAATGTAGTGCTTACGAGAGGAACTATTTTAAAAACTTCTAGAAAATGCTGAATTGAAGAGTTTTTTTTATTCTTATTGATAAATTAGATTATTCCATCTCGAAGAGTGTGCTCCATGATTCTTGTTCCACAGATTTATTCTTTTTAATCGGTCACTTCGACAAAGTAATAACCCAATTGTACTAAGCTATTGAAATGATCGAAACTTGCCATCACTACATCTGTATTCTACTATTTTTTCTTTAACATGGTCAATTTTTTCTATCTGGCACGCATCACCTCCTAAATATTCTGCGCAAGTGTTATAATGGAAATTAACTAAAATAGCGGTTGTTGTTTGCTATAACCTACAACAAATGGAGCAATAGTCGAGTCTACCTTAAGAAGCCATGGATGAAATTCCAACTAAATTAATCAAAAACGATGGAAGCAATATGAAGACCATACATAAAACGATCCAGCACATCTAGGATTAAGAACGAATGTCGCAGGAGTGGTTCAAATCCATCATATGCGCTATCCACAGAAAAATAAGAAAAGCTTCGCTGCGAAAATTGCAGAGCAACCAATGCGAATAGGGTATATCCACGAGCTGGCCGAAATATTCAACGTTACAGAGGTCACCACAATCATCAGACTGTGGAAGCTGCAATGAGATGACCACGTGCAGCGAATAGCCGAAGGCTTATGTAAAGCCATAAGAAACACTGGTCCGACTGGGTCTCAGATTTGGTAACTGGACGACGCGTTTGTCGGACCGAGACAACTGGAGAAGTTATCTGGTAGAAGGCATGGTCTAAGAGGGGCTATAGTTGACGATGATGACAGAAGAAGAACAGCAGTTGGAACGGTTAATAAAAGGTTTAGATGATCTAATGATGAAGCCTGGAAAAATAGTAATCCTTGGCAAGTTGATTACATCTTATAAGAATATTATATCGTAAGGTCCAAATTTTTACTTGAAACCAACCTGGCTATGTTGTATTACAGTGGCAGTAATGTAAATAATATTAGAAACAAAGGTATTAGAAAGGTAATGATGAAGCAGAATGTTTCATAAATATTTAATACTTAAAATTCCGGTACTTTTCTGTTTTTCCCCCCCCATTTTTTTTCACTTTTTGTTGTTGCAATTTTTCTAAAATTGATTAGAAAGTAGTAATTAACCAAAATTATGATGGAGAAACACGTTTAAAAGAAAAAAAATTTTTTAATTTTTTTTAAATTAAATTTTTAATTTAAAAATTAATTAAATTAATTTAAGTTTGGAATTAATGTCACATAACAGTGAGAATAAATTTTGGTACTTTTCTGTTTTTCCCCCTCCATTTTTTTAATTTTTTTAATGAAAACTGCTCGAAATGGGTTAAAAAGTTACTCCACAAAAATTGAGATGGAAAAATTCATTAAAAAAAATTTTTTTTTTTCAATTTTAAATTTTTTTTCATTTTTATGTGGCAGAATGAGTTTTTCAAAAGTTAATGTGTTGTTGGGGAGGCCTGCTCATTATACTGTTATTAATCATATAAACAAATTGTATTCAACATTATTAATGTAATAGCTTAATTGTAAATTGCGTTGAAGCTTCGGAAAGGTAAGACGTCAAAAATGGAGCAAAATTTATTCTCACTGTTATGTGACATTAATTTAAAATTTAAATTAATTTAATTAATTTTTAAATTAAAAAATTAATTAAAAAAAATATTAAAATTTTTTTTTTTTTTTCTTTTAAACGTGTTTCTCCATCATAATTTTGGTTAATTACTACTTTCTAATCAATTTTAGAAAAATTGCAACAACAAAAAGTGAAAAAAAATGGGGGGGGAAAAACAGAAAAGTACCAAAATTCCACTTCAAATAATTGCCATAAACGGATCAAGTGGACGTTGTGGAAGTTTAGGCTACCTAACTAAAATAGTGCAGTGTCTTTCAATCGGAGGTTTTGGCGATACGCTAAGTGGGCATTTAGGTCTTATATGGTCAAATAATCGGAGTGAAAATTTGGATTTTCACTGACAACCAAGCGGCTATACAGTATCATGCAGGAGTTGGCACCTCCTTGAAGCTGGTGCTCCAATGCCGTTAACCTCAGATATCGAGACATTCAACGACGCAATTATTTTCGGCAAGAGCTGGCACGATTTTATTGGAGGTAGCAGTCTCTCGGCTCCTGCTTCGCAAACCTAACCGAAGTAGCGTCAATAGATCTGAAGAGGGTCACCCAGCTCTTTCTATATGGAGAAGACAGCCGCGGAACCTACCTACCTAACTAAAACAATCATAGCTGTTTAGCAATCATTTTAAAGGTTGCAGCGTTAAATAATGTTTTAAGGGTCGCTATCGAGGAAGTTTCGTTTTAGCCATCGCAGTTTGTGATCGCCGCAGTTGAAGATTCTGGATTTCCATTTCGATAATGCGCTAAGGTTATCGATAATTCGTTAAGATTATGCGTTAAGATTATGTGCTAATGCGTTCCAGGGTTAAATTCAATAAGTTGTCACCGCAAAACTCCCTTATGTTAAAATGTGCTTCACTCACATGGAGTTTTTCGTGTCTTGCTTTTTTCGAACCAACCTATCTCAGCGTATTCCATATGTACATCATTATTCTATCAATATTACTACTGACATAAATCATGATAATAAATCATACTGACATAAATCAGTCTTCTAGATAGTTTGATAAAGGATCCAAGCATGGCGTGACCAGTCTTGCATGACGTACAAATAATTCTTTCTCGTTGATTTTGAGCACACATTGCTTGCAAAAGTTTGTCGTCGGTGTGTTTTTTTTCATTTCAAAATCAGAAAAATTGTTAATAAAATTTGATATTATACAGGCGCAGTGATTGTGTTGGAAACAATGATGGTTCAAATGGCAACTACCAAATTCTGCGCAGATCATCCATTTTTGTACTACATCGTTGACAATGACAACGAAACTGTCTTTAGCGGAAACCTTAAAAGCATTATGTGAAAAATGTCTGTATATATATATTTTGTTCATGGCTGCTTTTTCATATTTTGTACATTTAATGAAGTAAACAAATGTTGTTTTTTTTAAAATCTAGTTTTAATTGTCCTACCCTTGTTCTCATTCATTGTTGTGATGGAAATGGTATTATGTTTGAGTCGAATATCTTTCTGAAATTCGTATATGCTTCACCCGAGTTGTATGCATGTCAATTTTGTTATTTAAAGTTTTCGTCAATCATTTAGTCCATAACATTTTGCTTGCGGTGGTAAATCGAATAGTATTTTCGTAGTTGTCTTCATTTTCATTGTCACGTATATAGTTTGTATTATTATTTCGAGAGCTCTTAAAATTCAGAACTATTTACATAATTTACAGGTGTAGTGATAATGATGCGTTCAATGCCTCGTTCACTGCGATTTAACGCTGATCATCCTTTCATCTATGTCCTATGGCACAAAACTACGGGAGACATCATGTTCATGGGGAGAGCTGAAAAGTTATAGAAAGTAATGTAGGTTTTGAAACTGTTGAACTCAGATAATAAACGGCTCTAGGCTTTTCAATCTTTTCGCATAACACATTAGGTCTGCATGAATTTTAATTTGTATGTGACTGTAGGCGTATTTAAATTAATGCCACTCCAATGGTTTTGTGTATATTTATTTTCTAAAGTAAAAGAGCTTGAAATAAGTTAACAAATTAATAAAAAAAAATCAATAGTATAATGCATAAATAACAAGATTGCATTTTGGTCCTAAATTGCAGTGTAACCAAAAAGAGACAATCCAAAATGACCATCAATTACATAATGAAGCAGCGAAAAGAAGAGAAAATTCCCACTGTAGTGTTTCCTAACTTATCGCAAAGCCAAATTACTCTCATGTTACAGATAACCATACTTATAAATTTTACATATATAACATGTCGATAGGGAACAGACTTCACTTAAGCAGTGCTTCGAACTACTTTCACTTTTTTCAAAAGTCCGTTAAAATTGCTCCAATGACAGTACGCCGACCAATCGATGTATATACAGTTTTGCTTTTATATAAACTATATCTTCAAGTTGTATCTGCTGAAAAATCTCGCCGAGAAGTCAAGTAAATTCACCAGTAACCGTTTGAAGCACGTACCGCCCAACGTTACTAAGTCTTCAGGACATCGTAATATTTGCTCTCAGGATCGACCTAGCAGCCCTAGTGTCGTTGGTGATATTTTAAGCTTCGTTGTTGACTTTCCCTGCAGACTTAAATTATTCTCACAATAATATAACTTGGCAACGGTGATCGGTTCAAGGTAACCAGTTGGTGGCCAATCACTGATCTTCGAACTTGTCTCCCACTGGCTCTCTGCATTTCTCGAAGAACAAGTGATTATATCTGGACTCATCGCTTTGCATGTGTCTTACTGAGTATCTTCTTTTAACAGTCACGACAAAGATGTCCTTTCTCTCCGAAGTTCCAGCATCCAGGAGCTCCACTAGCTGGTGAGGTTCCGGAGGTGATTTTTCTTCGATGTAGAAATTTCTGACAATACGTCGGCTTCCATTTCTTGCAACAATGGCGCCTCAAGTGACTCTTTTCTCCACAGCTCCAAAGTTGGGAGGCTCCACTTCGCGTTGATTCCCTGGCAATATTGGCTCTTCTGCACAAGCATTCCCCGTGTACTTAACGGAGTCTAACTTTACACTGTGGCGCTTGATTCGTCGAGATCAAAGCTTAGGCCAAAGAATACATTAGCGTCCGTTTGTCAACCAAACGAAGTGCTAGTTGTAGTTCTTCATCACGTACTCCTTGAATGAAAGCATCTTTCGCCGTTTCATCCTGATGTTTTGGATCCAACCTGTGGTAGGATAGGAGTGTTTACCGCTAAATGTCCTGAGCCAGCTGCTACAACGTCTCCCCTGGCCTCTGTGCATGTGTTTTGAGCTGTGAACCATGAACTTCCTTCAGGTGGTCTTAGCTGTATTGCATATCCAAAGCACTCGCCAGGCTTGAATAGCTGAAATGATTGTCCACTTAAAATGTTTGAAGTACTTCCGCTGCAGCTCCTGTCACGAGTGTTCGCGGATTCGAACGTTTCCAGATCTTTGCCTTCCATGCTCAAAGCCTCTTTTAGCCGCGATAGTAAAGCCGTTTTGTTTCCAGTCGCCAACAGATCTCGTTTTCCGCACTCTACGTTTAACTCTGCTAATGCTAAATCGTTCACTAGCTTCGGCCTTGATAAGATAAGTCCACACAATTTCACTTATTTCGCACAACTTCTTACAAAAATCACTGTGTGAAAATTTTTTCTTCTTATTGAGTCCGCACATTATGAATTTTAGCCCACTCACTGTCCGCAGCTTGATAAGAAATCAATTATTTAATCGCGAACGCGAAAGAATCCCTTTTCCTCTGACACCAATTGTTCACGCTTCGTGGATTCAATATTCTTTGCAATTACGAAACAAAACTTCGTTTAGTACGATTAACCACACTCTTATTCAAACAATAAGTGTTACAAATCACATACACACTTTATAAATCGTACTAATAATAATTTCACTCACGTTACAATTGGCTCGCTTTTAAATTAACGCACCAGGAAACACTCAATATCTTTTTCTCAACAGATTTAATTCCTAAGATTCGCTTTACAAGACTGACTTTGCTGAGACATCTTGCTGGGGCTATTTACGCTTTGTGTCTTGTCACATTGTATGTGTCGCTTATCTACGTTCTATGGAATTTGTCCGTTCTATAAGATACATGTATGTGGTAGCGATAGAAGAGATTTCTCGATGTGTCTCGTAATTTATCGTAATTTCTGACACCAATAGAGTGAAATATAATTTATTTTATATACATGCTACGATATTGTACTAGCTGTATTTAATGAGCAGCTCTAGGTTGATATATCTCAGCCATATGTGTTTTATGAGCAATTCGGTTGCTCTGTGGATCAGCCTAGTCGTCTATGTTTCTGATGTGCTCCTAGCCCAGCTTTCTTCTCAAACCTCAAGCGTATGCGCTCGTGCTTCGGCGGACCTGCTATCTCTCTTTCCAGCTTACCTCGCTTTCTTTACTCTCTCTTCCCTGCTATAACCAGCATAGCGTTTCGTGAGACCGTACGGTAGCTGCTTCGTAGCGCTGATCTGCGTTGAACGCTCACCATATAGCAGCATACAGCTGAATTAAATGAGGCATCGCCATGAACAGTATGCGTTTACTCACACAAGAACCTCGGACGTTCGCCATGGGTGTGCTCAGCGTGATTAAGTTCCTTATGCCCTTTTACATGCTTTACGGTTGTGCTTCTCGTATGTCAGCTTCGAGTCAGGAGTCACTCAAAGACATTTAACAGATTTTCTGATCTCGACTATTTCGGAGCCAACCACGAACCATCATGAATATGACTGTTGGTATCATTCTTTTCTTCAGCATCATTTCTCTTAGTTTTCGTGATCGCCAGCTGGGGACCATGGTTTTGCATCCAGCCTTCAACCCTTCTCACTACTAGACGACAGCAGCTACGTCATTTGCATAGGCTACCAAGAGCACTTCTTCCAACATTTTAAGGCCAGGAGACCGTTTTATGATGCATTCAACAAGTCTAGTTCGAGAATGGGCCCTTCAATTTTACTATGGCTTTCTGATGTTGCCTCGCGTTTGGAAGATGCATCGGAATTTTAACATTTGCAAGCTCTCTCGCCCGGATTGCTGTGCCCACTTTTCTTGGATTTAAGGCTGTCGAGGTTACGAACTTCGATTTTGGCCTTGGAGCAAGTTTCTTAACCTCCCCGAGTCTCCCGATGATGATACTTAGTAATGCGGCATTTTTTTGTATGCTGATTGCAGAATAACAACTTTTCTCGATGCATATCATTGCGTGTACTTGAACCATGCTAAACCGTGCTTAGCTAAACATCTGCGCAAACTATTATACCTGTCATATTCGACTGGAATATTTCCTTCCGCATTGAAGCTTGCACACGTTCAGCCCATACAAAAAAAGGGGGATGCTTGTAATCCTCGACCTATTACAATCGTTTCGGTTCTGTCTAAGGTATTTAAATCATTCGTGAACTCAAAATTTATGTAATATCTTGAGTTGAACCGTCTTATCAACGACCGCCAGTATGATTTCCGTTCTGGGCGCTCCACTGGGGTCTTACTTACATTTTTCACTGAGAGATGGAACCGTTGTCTCCATAATTTTGGTGAAGCAATGGTAATTTTTCTTGATATCTCGAAGGCCTTTGACAGAGTCTGGCACTCTGCCCAAATAGCCAAGCTTCATGCATTTGGTCTTCACCCCGTCCTCGTCAAGTGGATTGAAAGTTTCCTCGTAGATCGTTCCTTTCAAGTTGTTCTGGATGGACGCAAATCCTGTGTCCACTGTGTCGTAAGGTACTGTTCTTTCACCAACTCTCTTTCTTTTATTTATAAATGTCCTCCTTTCCTCGACTTTCAATCCGATTCATAGTTTTGCTGGTGACAGCACCCTTGACTTCGCATACTCTTTTGACAGAGTAGCCGACTTACGTGGAAATGCTACTTCTGTTAGTAAAGATCGCATGTCTGCATCGCTAAACAGGGACCTATTAAACATTGTCGCTTGGGGCTCAGCGAACCGTGTTGTGTTTAATGCGTCCAAAACCCAATGCTGTCGTCTTTCGCTCAAGCCTTACCCTCCTCTTACTAGCCACACTATTTCCGTTGATGGTGTGAGTATTTTCAAATCACCTTCGCTGAACCTATTAAGATTTAACATCTCCAGCAATTTATCAAATTGCGAAAAATGCCATGAAATCCATCCTTCAGAGAGGTAAGAAATACTTGAAACCATCAGACATAGCGCACATCTACAAGACTCTCGTAAGACCAGTCTTGAATATAACTCGCATATGTGGGCTGGGGCAGTCTGCACTGCTTAAGTGGAACTAGACAAAGTCCAACGCAAAGCTTTCAAGCTTATTGGCGATGAAACTATTACCTCACGTATTGAATCCCTTAAGGACCGACGTAATGTGGGTTGCCTTTCTCTTCTTTATCGCTATTATTATGGTCTTTGCTCTAATAAAATATAAAGTCTGCTCCCTTGTAGAGCACCTAGTACACGCAACACCTGAGCCTCCCAACGCACTCACTCTCAAATCCTTTCGATCAGTGCCAGTCGTACCATCAAAATTCACGGTTCTTTTTTATCTAGATCAATAGGATTATGGAACAGTCTACCATCTATTGTTTTCCCCGCGGACTATGAGCCACAATTGTTCAAACGAATCGTGCATCGCTATCTCCTGCAAACTCAACCCTTCCTTTCTCCCTTTACTTAAATTTCCTTCCGCCAAGGCTGTGCTATAGCATAATAGGGCATCCCCTGAGCTTTGGTATTATCATTAAAAGAAAAAAAATAGATATTTTCCTTGCAAGAATATCGTTTGAGCTTACAATTAAATGAGTATCCAATAGTAAATTAATTTCCTACCTATGCTTTGTGTTTTTATTTTTGTTCGTTCGATAGTAATTGGTGTTCCTGATATCTATACGCAAATGTATATTTATATCGGATTATGCTCAATTCAAGGAAAAAAGAAGTATTAGTGCTTCTCTGAGGTCTGCTTTTCTTCTCTAATACAAAGGCAAAATATTGACCCTGCTTAACATTTCTTTCGATGAAACGAGGGTCCGCAATAAATTAATTACGGTATTTGGTAATGAATAACCTAGGGTTACAAGACTTTAGAATGAAGTACGAAAGCGTCAGGTTATACCAGCACCAGTACCAGCCAGGTAATACCAATACAAGAAAATTTCTTTAGCAATGGAACTCAGAGTCCAGCTCCCAAATCGAAAATTATAATGTTGTAGTTAATGATGTTCAATGAGGGTGTAATGTAGTACTAACGAGAAAAACTATTTAAAAACTAGTAAAAAATACTGAATTGAAGAGGTTTATTTTAATTATTATTGATAAATTAGATTATTCCATCCCGAACAGCGTTGTTGCTGGCTATAACCTACAAAAAATTGAGCAATAGTCGAGTCTACCTTAAGAAGCCATGGATGAAATTCCAACTGAATTAATCAAATACGGTGGAAACAATATGAAGACCATACATAAAACGATCCAGCACATCTAGGATTAAGAACGAATATCGCACGAGTGGTTCAAATCCATCATATGCGCTATCCACAGAAAAAGAAGAACGGCTTTGGTGAGAAAATTGCTGAGCAACCAACGCGAATAAGGTATAGCCACGAGCTGGCCGAAATATTCAACGTTACAGAGGTCGCCACAATCGTCAGACTGCGGAAGCTGCAATGAGCTGACCACGTGCAGCGGATAGTCGAAGGCTTATGGAAAGCCATAGGAAACACTGGTCCGACTAGGTCTACGAAGATTACGTCCCGCTACTCAGATTTGGTAACTGGATGACGCGTTTGTCGGACCGAGACAACTGGAGACGTTATCTGGTAGAAGGCATGATCTAAGAGCGGCTATAGTCCTACGATGACGATGATGACAGAAGAAGAAAAGCAGATGGAAAGAATAATAAAAGGTTTGGATGATCTAATGATGGAGCCTGGAAAATAATGAGATGTCTTGGGAATTTGATTACATCTTATTGGGATATTATGGGGTAAAATCAAAATTTTAAATTGAAACCAGCCTGGCTGTGTTTATTTATTTATTGTCCGAATCTACAGAATAAATCCAATTATAGATTAGACAAGAAGAAAAAAAAATACAGTAAAAAAAGTAGAAATATAAAAATATATAAGAAAAGGATAGAAAAAATAACATAAAACTAAGAAAATTTATAAAATTCAGAATGGAATAATAATACAAACAAAAGAATAAAAAGCTAGTCGACCGAAACAGAAACAAATTGAGTAAATTAGGACATATTCCAAGTATAAGATAGAACGTTATTTTTTAAGGTATTTTTAAATACTAATAACGTTCAAGGCAGAGGACCAAGGTTAAGGCTATTGTGCTGGTGAGGCAAACGCAAAAGGGGGGAAAAGAAATAGGTGTCAGTACGGGCGAATGTAACATTAAATTTGAAAAATGTTCTATTAGGACGGCCCGAATCTCTAACAGAAAGGTGAATGCTGGGGTCCACCAATATATAGCCGTTGAAAAGTTTAAAGAGGAGGCATTCGTCGAGGACCACTCTATGTGACTCAAGGGAAGGAATTTGAAGCATACTGTAATCGCAATACGGGATATTGAACTTATAGAACAATGAGCGGGTGAATCTGCGTTGCACGGATTCAACCGCAGCAATCAAGTATGCGTAATGTGGAAACCAAATTTGGCAACAGTATTCAAGAACACTACGGACAAAGGAAAAAAACAGATAAGGAGAAGTGGAAAGATTAACAAAACGCTTAGAGGATCTGATGATGAAGCCAAAAAAACGAGAAGCCTTGGCAGTGATGTGTAGAATATGTAAGTCGAACTTCAATTTGGAATCAAAAATCACGCCAAGGTCCTTGATAATACTAGAAACAACATTGAGAGGAGAGCCAGGGACACAGTAGGAGAAGAGCAAAGGGGATGTTTTGTGCGTGAAAGATATTTGATGACACTTCACAACATTCAAAGTGAGTTAGCCAGTTAGCCAAAGCATCCAAACCGCTCTGCAATGTGGTACAATCACTAGCGGATTTAATCACTCTGAAAATTTTAAGATCATCAGCGTACAAAAGGAAGGTCGAGTTAAAAAGGGCCAAGAATGGATGCTTGCGGAACTCCTGAGGTAGGGAAAAAGGGTGTGGAAGAGCAAGAGTTAACAGTAACAACACAAGAGCGATCACAAACGTAGGAGGCGAACCAGCAAAAAAGGGCACCGGAGAGACCAAACCCTTCTAACTTTGACAGAAGAATGTCATGATTCACAGAATCGAAGGCCTTGGCAAAGTCGGTATAGAGGACATCAACTTGCTTTTGCTGGTCGATTGCGGAAGCAACGGTGTTTGTCAAAGACAATAGGTTTGTAACCGTTGACTTACCTTTGATGAATCCATGCTGTTCAGTGGCCAGCAGGGGCCGGACGAAAAGGTTATCCTCTATTGTAAACGGCTCTTTCGAGGAACTTACTGAAACCTGGCAAAAGGGATATGGGACGGTAATTATAGATGGAAAATATATCACCACCTTTATGGATGGGAAATATATTTGCGAATTTCTAAAGGGATGGAAAGATGCTGAGGTTAAAAATTATTAACAGAGGAATACACAAAGAAGATTGATTTGGTAAAAAAATTTGGAATGCCGTCAGAACCAAAGCTAGTGCTTGCGTCAAGAGACAACATTAACTATTCAACTTCTAAGGGATTAGTAAAAAAAGCAGAAAGGGTACAATGAGGTACGGGAAAAATGGTTGAAGACGAAGAGTTACTATGATGGGAGGTGAAAGAAGAAAAAAATTCAGCAAAGAGCTCACAAGAATCTTGAGGTGAGGACGCAGACTTATCATGAAGATACATAACAGAAGGAATGCCAGAGGAGGGTTTAAGGGATTTGATATAGGACCAAAAAGGCTTAGGATTGTCAGAAGTAATAGAAGTTTCGACATACTCAAGTTAAACACGCATTGCGTCATTGGCTGCCCTTTTAGCAGCGGCACGTAACCTTTTAAACTTCAAATGGTCATCAAGTGAGCCAGTCCTTTTGAATTTGATACGCGCTGCATCTTTGGCTCTAATAGCAATCACGACATCAACGGTGAACCACGGAGTGTCGGAACTTTTTTTACAGCAAAAAGAAGGATTGTAGCAGGAAATTAAGTTGGACAAGAGGGAATAAAATTTGTAAAGAGCATCATCGACACTTAGCCCTTAGCCTTATTTCATTGGACAGAGCGGAATAATTTGCTTTTTTAAAATTGAACCGAAGAGTAGAGGCAGATTTGTCTTTAGACGTTCGGGTTAGAGTTAATTCCATAAAAAGAGGAGGATGGTGAGGATCGGGGTGCACATACAGAGAAAGAGAAGGACTCAAGCAAAAGGAAGAAGGGTGAAGGTTAATCAGGACGAGATCGAGAATCCTGTTGTTACTATTAGGTACGTTGTTGAATTGGGAAAGTGAGCAAAGGGACATAAAGTTTCGTTTTCAACCATCGCAGCTCGTGGTGGCCCCAGTTGAAAATTCTACATTCTTAAACCGATAATGCGTTGAATGACACTTTTAGGGTCAAATTCAGTAAGCTATCGCCACAAAATTCCCCTATGTTAAAATGTGCTCCACTTATATAGGCTTTTTCTTACCTTGTATCAAAATTCGTTTTTTCGAACCAATCTATCTCGACTTATTTCATATTTACTTCATTATTCTATCAATATTACTACTGACATAAATCATGATAATAAAACATACTGACATAAATCAGTCTTCTAGATAGTTTAGCCACTCACAATATTTTATACTTAAATAAAGGATCCATGCATGTCGTGACCAGTCTTGCATGCAAAGCAATTCTTTCCTTTCCCGTTGATTTTAATCACATATTGCTTGTAAAAGTTTGTAGTGGGTGTGGTTTTTTTCATTTCATAATCGAAAATTAGAAAAACTATTGATATAATTTGATATTATACAGGCGCCGTGATTGTGATGAAAACAGCGATGTTTAAAATGGCAACTACCAAATTCTGTGCAGATCATCCATTTTTGTACTACATCATTGACAATGACAACGAAACTGTCTTTAGCGGAAACCTTAAAACCATTATGTGAAAAATGTCTATATATATTTTGTTAATTGTTGCTTTTTCATATTTTGTACATTTAATGAAGGTAAACGTGAATTTGTTGTTATTTTGAAATCCAGTTTTAATTGTCCTACCCTTGTTGCCATTTATTGTTGTGATGGAAATGGTGTTAGGTGTGAGTGAATATGTGTCTGATATTCATATGAGCTTCACCCGAACTGTATGCATGTAAATTTTCAATTATGTTTTTAATTTTTTTATCAATCAAAACACATTTAGGCTATAGCATTTTACTTGCGGTGGTAAATAGGCTAGTATTTTCGTAGTTATCTTCATTTTGATTCTCATGCTTACGAGTATAGTTTGTATTATTATTTCGAGAGAGTTCTTAAAATTCAGAATTATTTACATAATTTACAGGTGTAGTGATAATGATGCGTTGTGCAATGCCTCGTTCACTGCGATTTAACGCTGATCATCCTTTCATCTATGTTCTATGGCACAAAACTACAGGAGACATCATGTTCATGGGGAGAGCAGAAAAGTTTTAGAAAGTAATTTAGGTGTTGAACTGAGATAATAAACGGCTCAAAGCCTTTGAATGTTTTCGCATAGCACATTAGGTCTGCATGAATTTTAATTTGCATGAGGCTGTAAGCGTATTTAAATTAATGCCACTCCAATGGTTTTGTTTTTGTTTTCTTAAGTAAAAGAGGTTGAAATAAGTTAAGAAATTAATAAAAAAAGGCTGTACTTCCGAAAAGCTATGACCTCCGATTGATCTGAAAATTTGTGCACTTATGTATTTTGACTTGGTTATTACGAATATAACCATGAAAATTACCGCAAATTAATTTTTATGTACGATTTTCCATATTTTCGCCATTTTTCTCTGGTTGTAATCGATATGAAAATTGGTGTACTAATGTACTTTAGCGTGCTGATAACGATTTCGCCGATTTCTCCCTCACCACCTATTTAGCCTTTGTTTTCAAAAGTTTCCTCGAGAGAGATACACACCTCTGATAATAATAATTCTTTGCCATTTTTATTTTAATATGATTTCGGGCATGTGAGCGCCACGACTGGCGCGGAGGAAGTCCAAACGGGAGGCCAAATTTTCGACTACTCTAACCAATAGTTGGGGCCGTATCCCGCCAATAACGCGGCGTATTTTGTCTTCCAAATGGTCTTTCAAACCGTCTCGGGCTTGTCGGCGTAGACGAGTGATTTGACGTATCCCCTCAATAATAGTCCAGCGGTGTTAAATCAGCGGTGTTTTGCAGGCCAGTTCACAGGTCCAAAACGAAAAATTATGCGCTCATCAAATGCTTCTTTCAATAAGTCGATGGTTGCATGAACTGTATGGCATGTCACGCCATTCTGTTGAAACCATAGGTTTTCTGCATTACGACTAGTCAATTCCGAAAGGAGAAAGTCATTGATCATGGCTCTATAGCGGTCACTATTGAGTACAATGTTATTCCTAACAACATTTTTGAAGACATATGGGCCAATTATTCCACAGGCCCATAAAGTACACCAAACAGTGACTTTCTCCGGATGTAGTGGTGTTTGGACAACCGCCTCAGGTTTCCCATCACTCCAAATGCGGCAGCTTTGTTTATTGACGTAGCCATTTAACCCGAAATGAGCCTCATCGCTAAACAAAAAACATAAAAATGAGTTTCTCGAACAGAACCGTTTTTTTTAAAAATAAATCTGCACAATTAGCAGACCATACGTAGCAAAGTAAAAAGTATTTTTAGCAAAAGTATTGCCAACTGAAAGTTCTATACCTTTAAAAAACACCCTGTATTTGTTGACCTTGGATAATGCTGAAATTTACAGCGAAGGTGTACGTTACCGGCATACAAGTTGCTGGGGACGTATGGAAGTTCTCGAATAACGTATTCTCGGCTACAGTTTTATTGTGGCCGTATTTGCCTTTTTTGGCATAAGAATTGACCATTTTCATTTAGAGTCATATTTTTTTTTTTTGTAATTTGCAGTACCGTATGCTTAGAATCAATTCAATATCGCGTAACCAGTGCAGGGTAGTCTCGCGAGTTTGGAAAACTGAGCTTAATGAGAAAATGTTATACCTGCTATCACGAGATACACGAGTTCCTAGTAAGTAAGCTATTGAATTTCCAACCGCTCCGCTAGACTAGCAAACTGTTGGCTCTTGACTAGCCTAATTGTTTTCAAATATTTATGTTCCTTCTTTTTGTTTACTTGACGCGATCGACTCAATGACCCACATGTTTTTCTGGTAGGGTCTGATGTTCGCAAACTGTTTCTTCGTAATACGCACAGATATAAGAGAGAATGGATTTGAAATCTACCGAGATAAATGTGCTATTTTTGGACTTTTTGCTTACTGGTGTGAGAATGAGGTACTGGTGTGTACCCTACACAGTTCATACGGTAACGCTTCTGCAAAAACCACGAGAGATCGCCATTTTGAACGTCGTTTGACATTTCTTTCCCCGAACCGGTGAGTGGAGATTAAAATGCTTCTTGTGAATGAAATTAATTATGATTTCACACAAAAACTATACGAAATTGATGCCAAAGGCTAATTTTACTCACCCGAAATACGATATCACCTGCGAAGTACTTCGGTAGCTACTTTTGCAGCCTGGAATGCGGCACTTCATTATGTCACTGTTTTAGAATTTTTTACCGCTAGTTTACTTGCGAAACCGACACAAATGATTGCACACAAACGTAGATGTACGTTCCCAAAAATGTTCAAATTTTATTTGAAAAAATTTAACTGAAAGTCAATGCTCTCAGTCCTCGACACAAATCAAACTGACATTGACGTTTCTTTGCGTGTTGCCCGTTGCACGCTTTTACGCCGATCTGGTGTTCCCAGCATTAAGGCTTTTCGGTTGTGCGTGGGGTAGAAAGGGGCGCACTGAGCGGAATTTTTGTGAGAGAGCAATGTTGGGCGTGTATTAAAAAAGGCACACTCACGTATGGGTACACGGATAGCCATTTCGTATCCATTCTTATCTATGCACGCGACCAACAAAGCTTTTTGTGTTTCAGATAGAGTTTCTGTACCAATGTAAGTGTAATATTTCATGGACAAGCAGTGATTTTATCGGGAAAGCAAAGTAGGGATATATCAGTTCCCGAAATACTCCTCCGTGACAAATTGAAAATTCGTCAGAATGATATGGTCACCTTCAGCAACAGGTTTGATATTATCCACGATATCGAAAATGACCATCCATCACCTAATGAATAGCAGCAAAAAGAAGAGGAAATTCCCTCTGCAGTGTTTCCTTACTTGTCGAAGAGCCAAATCACCTTCATATTAACGGAAAACCATGTTGAGAAATTTTACATAAATAACAAGTCGATAGGGACCAGACTTCACTTTAGCAGTGCTGCCGACTATGAAAATCTTAAGTAATAGCTTGTTACGAAAATAGTCACTTTTTTCAAAGGTCCGTTAAAATTGCTTTGCTGTAAACAGACGATAGTAAGCCGACCAATCGATGTATATACCATTTTTTTTATGTAAACTATATTTTCAAGCTATATCTGTCGAACGATCTCACCGAGAAGTCATGTAGATTTACTAGTAACCGTTTGAAGTACGTACCACCCAACATTACTAAGTCTTCAGGACTTCGCCATATCTGCTCTCAGAATCGACCTTGCAGCTCCAGTGTCGATGATGATATTGTAAGTTTCGTTGTTAACTTTCCTCTGCAGACTTAAATGATTCTCTCAAAAACATAACTTGGCAGCAGTGATTGGTCCAAGGTTACCAGTATGGTGGGCCCATCGCAAATCTTCGAACTTGTTTCCTACTGGTTTCTCTGCCGTTCTCGAAGAACAAGTGATTATATCTAGACTGATCGCTTTACTTGTATCTTACTGAGCATCTTCTTTTAACAGTCATGACTCAGATGTACTTTCTTTCCGTAGCAATGTTCCAGTATCGAGAAGCTCCTTTAGCTGGTGAAGTTCTGAAGGTAATTGTTCTTCGATACAGAAATTCTTGATAATACGTCGGATTTCTTGCAACAATGCCGCTTCAATTGGCATTTTTTTCCACAGCTCCAAAATTGGAGGGCTCCGTTTCTAGTTGATTCCCTGTAGATATTGGCTCTTCTACACAAGAATTCTTCGTGTACTTCACAGACTCTAATTTTGCTTCGTGACATTTGATTCGTCGATTAGTAGATGAAAACATAGGCCAAAGAATCCTTTAGCGTCCGTTTGTTAACCAAACGAAGTGCCAGTTGAAGTTCTTCATCACATAATCCTTGAACGAAAGTATCTTTCACCGTTTCATCCTGATGTTCTGGATCCAACTTGGGGTAGGATAGAAATGTTAACCGCTGAATGTCCTGATCCAGCTGCTACAACATCTCCCCTGGAATCTGTACACGTGTTCTGAGCTGTGAACTATGAACTTCCTTCAGGTGGTCTTAGCCGTATTGCATATCCGAAGCACTCGTCAGACTTGAATAGCTGAAATGAATTTCCCGTGAATGGCACCACGAGTGTGGCTGCACGTTCTTAATAGTTTCAATGGTTATATTCAGCAACCGCCTTAACTACTTCTTATAGATAGTCTAAGAAGTTTTTCTGTCGAAAATGGGTACTTTGCGTGATTCGCTACCACTTGATTCAGCTCGAGAAGTTCCTATGGTATGAAGCGCTGAAAATCCAATTTAAGTAAAATCGATTACTTCCTCAAATACTACTAGTTTGAATTTATGCAAAGGCAAGTTCAGCAGTTAAGATACTCCTTGACTGAACTTGCACAATGAATTTATACATTTGTTCCACTTTTGAGCCAACATTCTACCCTTCTTCTGGTAGACCATAATCGCTTGATCTTGAACAATAATTGAGTTTCACAAGAGAGGAGATAAACCCCCTCTTTGGGATGTGCTTTTGTGGGTGTTCCATATGGTTTCCGTTCCCCTACTCCACTAATATGAGCCTTTGCTTGAGCATGTTGCTCATCCACATTTTTGCTTATCTACAAATAGCGGGTCTTGGTTGCGTAGAGGCTCTCCATAATGGCTATTGTATGCACATTATTTAAGGCGCCTTTAATATCTAGAAAGACCCCCAAAGCGAACTCTTTGCAATGGAGTGCCTTTTCTATTTCGATAGCTACCCTAAGGAGAGCCATCTCAACAGATTTTCCTTTCATGTACGCGTTTTGGACTCTAGATGTAGCTTGAGATCCAAGTCTCTGCTTGATGTGAAGGTCCAATATTTTGGATACACATGGCTGTTTTTACCTGTCTTGGATATAAATATAGCCTTAGTGGTCCTCTAGGCTGCACGTACATGACTTAAATTTGTGTAAGCCGGTGAACAATGAGCATTTCATTTTGTTGAAGCACGGCCGGCAGTGTTCTAACTGGGCATGAGGACTTAAAGAATGGACACCTGCTCAGCAGTGAAGGGCATATGGAGTCAATTAGACAGCGCGGGAAGTGAGTAACTACGAGTATCTTCAACGTTTCCGAGCTGTTGCTAGTCCACTTCCTATCTGGCGTCTATACCAGGCTAGGCGTGATAGGGCCTTTAGCAAGCAGATTTCTAATTTGAACAGAACTAATTTGAAAAGTTCTCGTACTTTCTTGTGTAACAACCCAGGTCCCTCTTCGACCAGGGTGGCTTAGGTATGCGGATAGGACAGACTTTGGGAAACGATCGTTCAAAAGCTTTCACGAGTTTAGCAGTTGGTCGCTTGCCGTGTGAAGTTCTCCCAGTTGGTGTTTCTGGGATTCCAAAACGGACGAAAAATGCGATTTGAGTTGAATTTTCGAATCCAATTTTGACAGTCCTTTATATTCCTAATGATATATCGATCATTAACTAACTCTTTAGCCGCGGAATTCCGGAATGGACTTAATGCTAGTTTCACCGGTAGCGTTCACATTAGTCAGCAGTCTTGAAATTCTTAGTTTACTTAGTTTACTGTTTCAGTCAACAAATTTAGCATTTTGTCCGTGTGACTTTAGGATGGCATCAGGAGCAGCTCTCCTGATTTGGAGTGAATTCCTGTTTTCAGTAAGAACTTGCCGCTCTACACATTCATCTAATTCATTGGTCTATTGACCTCGTTTCATAGGTCCAAGCAGCTATTGACTCGAGCTATGATTTGTAGCAGCCTTGACAGCATTATTAATTACATACGCGATATCAGTTAAGTTCATAACCCAGTCGGTATGGTTAATACCATCAGTTATCTCCCCTAGTGCATGTTTTCAATTCACTTTTCATCATTGACTTTGTGTTATCAGTATCCGCATCCGATCAGTATGCAGGTTGTGGCAAAGAGATGAACGAAATTAATAAAATAGATAACCTCTAATTTTTAATTTTGTATTGTCAATATATTAGGCTCTATTGCGTTAACTGCTTTCCTTCTTATGGCAGCATGACTACTAATTGCTTCAAAAATAAATATTTAGCGTATTGCCTGAACAAATAATTTACAATTACTTTATTCTACAATCACTAATTAAAAATCTATAATACACTTTGTAAAGCCGTCCAAATAATGCTGCTAAGTGCACCGATCTTTCAACGTGACATACACTTCCGTGCTGATCATCCTTTCGTCGTTTTCATCAAAACCAGTGAAGGAGACATTCTATTTTCCGCTCGAATAGTAAAACAATAATTTTTATAAACAATTGAAAAATTGATATTTTTTTTATTATCGCTGGCGAAGTTTTATAACATATTCTTTACGAAAGTTTTTTAAGAATTTTATGTAACTATGCAACAAAAAATACTATGTGTACTCAGTTTTAATTAATTAATTGTCTAATTAATCTATATCCAAAATAAATGTTATTGAATTATGAATTGGTTTGTTTCTGTTTTGTTTTGTCAAATCAACACATGTTGGAAATGGTGGCTCGCAGTTGGATGGAAGTGTAATTAGATGCAGTCGACACATCTCCAAAAAAACAGTCTCATGTATCAATCTGAAAGCTAATAATTTATTGCACTTCCAGTAAAATAAAAAAAACAACATTTCAATAAGAAACTAATAGCAGTGGCAAAGCGTGGCTGTTCGTACCATTTTTCAAGTAAGAACGATATCTGGCTATATTTTAAGACATAACCATAATCCTTCTTCCAGCGAAGGCCAAATTTTTATGCAGGACATTAAGAATTGTTTCTTCCTGCTCCTCGCATCTGCAGCTCTGGTGAAAGTCGTTGCAGGAGACCCAACCGTATTGCATGTCTGCCAATCAGAAAGTGTCCAGTTAAGACAGCCTCAGCCAAATTAAGAAGTTTTCTGGTGCGCCCAACGCTTACTAATCCCTGCCCAGCTCCTACGGTCGCTTGATACGTTCGACCAATAGTAGGACCACAGGCAGTGCTTTCTGCGTACCACCGCTCAATACTACGGTGAGTGAAGTTTCTTGACTCGTAGTGTCCCGATTTCATAAGCCTGACAGCAGCTTTTGCGGCAGTGCCTCTAACAAACAGGTCAATCGGAGGAAGATGATGCAGGATGTCCAAAGCAGGCGAAGGAGTCGTTGTTGAGTCACCTGTAATACAGAGAACCGCCAACCGCTGAGTTCTGTTGGTCATATTAGTAAAAGTAATTTTATTCATTGCCTGCCACCAGACCAAGCAATCGTAAGCAAGGATCGGCCTAGCTATAGCTGTGTAGATCCAGTGCGTTAGAGTAGGGGAACACTTTTGAACCAGCATTAGAGATTGGCAAGAGCGCTCATAGCTCGCACTCACTTTTACAGTGCAGCTCTTGAAAAAGCACAGCATAGTCTGTGAACAAAAGTTTTCGTTCGACTAGACTTAATAAAATGTGCAGCAAACAGTGCACTGACAGCGCGGCGCAACACTGTAAAAATGAGTGATGAGTGGTGACCGTGCTGCTTTGTCGCTTAACTCTTACTTCTGAATTCACCTTCCATGTGAGCTTGCTGTACAGAATAAAATCCAAGTAGTTTGTGAACTGAGACTTAACCTGACGTCGCCCAACCTGGTTGGGTCTATTTCAGGAATTTTGTACTTCCTCGTGAAGAATACAAGTCTTAGTGGAATTGATGCCAAGGCCCACAGTATTCGCCCACTCCTCAACCAGCCCCAGAACATACTCGATAAGCTGTCCAAGGGTGTGCGGAAACCTACCGGAGACTTAGATTGCAATGTCATCAGGATAGGCCACAACCATGAGTCTCCTACTTTCCAACCTCTTTAAAATTGTATTTGTTGCCAGGTTTCACAAGAGAGGAGATAGAACCTCGTCTTGGAGTGTGCCTCTGTGGGCCTTCTTTAGGATTTGCGCTATTCCACACTCCACTGATATGAGCCTCTGATTAAGCATGTTGCTTATCCAGCTACAAATAGCGTGGTGAGTGTTGGTTGCGTGGAGGCTATCCATAATGAATGTTGTATGCATATTATTGAAGGCACCTTCAAAATCTAGAAAGGCTCCCAAAGCACATTTTTTTAATGGCGTGCCTTCTTTGTTTCGCAAACTACCCTATGGCAAGCCGTCTCAATAGATTTCCGTCTCATGTACTCGTTTTGGGTATAAATAAAACCTTAGCAGTCCTCCAGGCTGACTCAGCACTAGGCCTAATCTTTGTAAATTTGCATAAGTCAGGAAATAGTGAACATTCCTGTCTTTTGAAACATGGCCGGCAGAATTCCATCTGGACCTGGGAACTTGAAGGGCTTGAAAGTGTTAATTGCCCAGACTTGCTTCTGCTTGGTGACAACTTCGCAGATGCCTTCTATTTAATAAAGATGCCTTCTATTTAATAAAGATCGGACACTTGCTCACCAATGGAAGGGATGTAGCCATCCAACGATTTCTGGGCTGTTACATTCGACTTACATACATACCAGGCTAGGTGTGACAGGGTGTTTAGCCAGATTTGTAAGCCTCGCCGTTTCCGAAGTGATTTCAATTCTACCGCACAGCTCCATCTTATTTTCCTTATTTCCGATTCAAAGGCTTAAGGACGTCCTTGTTGAGAAGAATATAACATTCCCTGCAATAAGATGCTTAGGCTAGCTTGAACGGTTCTCATACTTGTCTTCTGCAAAAACACATATCCCTTTTCCACCAGGGTTGCGCTTAGGACAGTCTTTGGGAAAGGACCATTCAAAAGTTTTCCCGAGTTTACCCGTGAGTTTGTTACTCCCAAGTCAGTTACAAAGTCAATCCTGTGAAAAGGACCTAAACCGTTTGGTCGCTCTCCATTTGAACTTCCCGCAGCTGTTTTTTCTGGGATTGTGAAAGGTCGAGAAATGCGAATTCAGCTGAATTTCAGAATATAACTAATGTATCCATGATCAGCAAATGATGGGCCTATTACTTACTCATTGGAGCC
The DNA here is from genome assembly GCA_947369275.1 of Nemotelus nigrinus. Taxonomy (NCBI): domain Eukaryota; kingdom Metazoa; phylum Arthropoda; class Insecta; order Diptera; family Stratiomyidae; genus Nemotelus; species Nemotelus nigrinus. The sequence goes on along the minus strand of OX376372.1, from coordinate 51,052,729 downwards.
ATTTTTTAACGAAAGAACAATTATAATGTCAAAGTACATCCTTGTCTAGCCCAAACTAGCATTGTGTTTATCTTACAAGCAGCAGCGTCGATGTTCAAATTAAATTTTAAAGTAGATTTGATTTTTGTCTGGGATTTGATCTGTCCTTTCGCTTCGCGCTGGACTTAATACAAAGCTTCACTTCTTTCTCCGCCAGCGCCAGCTGTACGCCATGATCCATCTTCGTCGTGACTTGATTAAGTCTGGATTGGGTGAACTTCAGGGCATCAGTGTCACCCACCAGAAAAACATCCGTTGGCATTCCTAGTCTTAGTAGTCCACTATAAACGATGTTTCAGAGATGAGGTCCGAGGATTGATCCCTATGATGCCATTAAGGTAATAGGTTTGCTCCACACTCTTTCTTCAAATAGCAGTCATCGGTCTTTTAAAGAGTCCTACATCATGATCAACAACTTGTTGATACGAAACCTAGGCTTTTGGGCCCAAACCACATCTGTCTACCTCGCCGAATTGAACGCATTTTAAACAACTAGCGTTAACAGCAAAGCAACCAGATCGGCACTGAAGCACAGCGTAGTGAGCTATTTCCTAACCAGCGTGTAAAGTCCGTATACGTATACGGCACAAAATTCCAGCAAACTAGCCTGATTTAGTATGAGTAATGTTCTCCTATGTCGCCATATGATTAATATTGCCTTCATACCAATTATTAGACCAAAATTTGTCTCACACGTACGACTCAACATAAATGTGATTAATATTGTCGTCATTCGAATTATTAGACCAAAATGTGTCTCTCATACGTACGACTCAACACAAATCAACACTCAGGCCGGTTTGATGGGTTTACATTCTTGAATTATCTCCCTTCAAAGAGCATTTTCTTCCACGACCGAGGGAGTCTACCCACTTACCTTCTATTCACTACACTAGACTGTGGCATGCCACTTCCGCTGTTTTGATCGGTCAAGATGGCATCAACAGCTGAGTCCTCTTTTCGGAAACCATGCAGTCTTCCAGATATATCACCAGCTAGCTGATCTAATTGCTGATAGCAACCTTGGTTTCAGCAACAGCTCAAGGATTCAAACACCAACAACACCACTAAACAAGAACTATATAGCTCCAGTATTAATTGCAGTTGACTCTTCACTACAACTTAAATTAATTCGACCGTCCTTCAGGACTCGAGATGGATGATGCTATCATCCGTCCTTGGTTAATGCCACAGGTCTACCACGCCCCGACCGCTGACAACCGAGTCTGCGAGTGATTAATGTGTATCCGTAACTCCATGGATACAAGTTGGCCTCCTCGCAAAGAGCCTGCCATTTGTAGCGTTTGTTCATCTCAATGATTTTGGCCAGCTCTTTCTTGACTGACGGGTGGGTTCCAGAAAAGTCTACAGCCTGTGCTCTCTTTCTGGCCCTCACGCCAAAGCGATGGATCGCGTTCAGCAATTTTATCATTCCACCAATAGACTTGTATCCATCTTGGCATTCCTCCATGCATTCCTCCAAATAATACAGTTTTTCTTCAGGAATTGATCGTTCCAGTTTGCATATGTTGTAGCCACTACATGTTATTAATTATATTAATCGATATTATAGCTGCCACAGTATCTAATTATATAATCAGTCTATAAAAGATGTGTCTAGCTATCTGAAATCTGCAGTTTGATCGTATTGATTTTTAAAGCATTTTATACTTTGTTAAGTGCAAACAAGTGGACAGTAATTCAATGTACCTTCTAATTAAGTTACTTCCGCTGTTGACCTACTTTTCAGCCTAAGCTTTCGTCACTTTTGTCATGTGTGTAGACTTCAATTCGTTTATCATCATTGAATTTGTCTTTTTCAATTCGGTGCATCCGGTCAGTATCCAGGTTTTGACAAAGAGATGAATGAAATAAACAAAATACCATATTTTTCATGTTTTATTACTAATATATTGGACTCTATTGTGTTAACTGATTTGGTTCTCATGATACCATGACTACTAATTGCTTCACCAATAAATATTTAGTGTATAACCTCAACAAATAATTTGAAATTACATTTCTTAGTATTGATGAAATGTAAAAAAATATGATTTAATAGCGCACTGTGAATGAAACGAATTTGATCAGTTTTTCGCAAAAGTACGTTAAAAACTTATGTAAAAGGAATGCCAACTTATATTTAAAAAATGACCACTAAGGAAATAAATATGAAATTTGCGTATAACAAAGAAGTTACAGGCAAATCCGAGTTTTTTAACATTGGTGGGAACAAGAAATTTTTTTATCATTTTTTGTTAATGCACACTCATAGATATCTATTTCTGAGAACAACTGCAATGCTTAATAGTTTTAGGTGTATATGAACCACAAAAAGAAAATACAATCATTAATTAAAAATCTATAATACACTTTTTAAAGTTGTCGAGATAATGGGATTTAGTTTTGGATATGACATACACTTCCGTGCTGATCATCCTTTCGTCGTTTTCATCAAAACCAGTGAAGGAGATATTCTATTTTCCGCTCGAATGGTGAAATAATAATTTTTATAAATAATTGAAAAATAAATTTTGAATTTTTTTTATTATGTGAAAGTTTCTTAAGCATTCTATGTAACTGCGCAACAAAAAACACGTTGTGTACACAGTTTGAATTAATTAATTGTCTAATTAATTTATATCAAAAATAAATGTTATTGATTTGTGAATTGTTTTGATTCTATTTTGTTCTGTCAAATGAATACCGCGCCGGGCACAATGATCCATTCCATCCCAGAATAAACGTCAAAGTTGGCGATATAGAAAATGTACGAGACTGAGTGCGTTTATGCCGTAGCCAAATTAGTGAGCTCTGCTTATTTAGCAGCGGTGTAAACCACTTTTAAATTAGCTGAGCTTGCTATTTTGGCTACGCTACTTTAGCGCTGCTAAAATTTATCGCGATCATAAGTGTGAAGGTAGCAGTGGTATAAACACTATAAGGCCCGTTTCACACAGACACTCGGTGTCCGGCCACTGAATCGTCGGCCACTGTTTTCGTATAGAATTGTGGCCTAGACACTGTGGCTCTGTGTGTATGGTCTCATTTATTTCTATGCCCCGGCAGTGGCTAGAGACACAGTGGCCGGACACCGAGGGTCTCGTGTGAAACAGCTCTAACAGTGCTATTTCGTTCTCAGAAGTGTTATAAATAGGATTTCTAGTTTCGAGCAGTGTGGCCAGATATTTGGGAGAAAATATAGCCCAATTTCAAATTTGCATAGCCCAAAATAGCGAAAGTTTTTTATTTGCAGCCCAAATAATATTTATATCGTGAGTTTTTATTCTCATCACTTTGAATCTGAGCTCTCATTACGATTTCGCTTTTGACCCTCATATTTCAAAGCAATCCACATTTCCAAAAACACTTTTTTAATTGTAAGTGGATATACTTTATTCTAAACAGATCGTAACCAGCAGAAAACTTTAAATACAGAAGCTAATTTTGTTGGGTCTAAAGTACGCTCAGTATTTTCTAGAGCACACAATTTAATGTTCATCATATATGTATGTGCGGTAATTTAATTTAATCCCCTGATTTATGTATAACCTATCTATTTTAGTATAATTCCCTGGTCTAAGGGCTGTAAATGAAAAGTGCGAATAGGTGGGGAAAAATCGTAGCTTGATGTCTTCCAGATTATCACTGGTATTACATCTAGTTTTATCAAAAACGATGTTTCGGTTTTGTGCCTGCATTTCAATATCAGGTGTGTGCATCCATTCTTTAAAAATAGCACCCGTCATCCAAGATTTTGTGTTAGCTCGCCAAGTTATGCCCAAACTTCACTTAATGTCAGTTATTCCGAACGATCTTGGTCTTTTGGCTTTTTCTATGACCAGGAAATTTTTCTTTTCGCCGCTTACACAGCACTGCAACTGTCGCACGTTGCTTTGAAGGTTTTCCATTTGTACGTCTTTACTATTTAAGGCATAGTGGTTTTTGTGGTGTTGCGCTAAAAAACAATCTGTCTCATCAAGATAATAGATTTTTCTTATACTGTAGTGAATATTGTAGCCCTTTTTAACGGATTCTAGCTACCCGTTTGATGCATTGAAATCACAAAGCTCTAATTTTGCAACGATTTGATGGGCTTTACTATGAAGTATCGGGCCGGATATTTTTGAAGCGTGCCTTAGATAACCATTCATACAAAAATTTATCTATCTGGCAGTATGATAAATTTATTTTCAACCGCTCTCTGCCAGTGTCTTCGAAATTTTCCAATGTCTGCCTTAGTTGGTTTTTATTTTTTAAATACGTTGCACCTGACTCTTACTAATTTTAAAGCCATCGGATTTTTTTTCGGCTGAGCAATTGTTTTTTTGCTTGCTTGCTTGTATTACTTCTAACTTTTTGCGAACACTTAGTTCGTTGTATTTTACCCTCATATTACATTTTTTCAGATGTTTAGCATTCATAGATGGTAACAAAGGAAAAATGTACAATAATGGTCAAATATATCAATATTTTATTATTATCAGAATACCACTTAAATTGAAGCCGTCTACAACGTACCAAATTCTACACATCAAATGATTTTTCTGATGAAAGTCATGCAGAAATTATACGAAAAAATTTCCTTGACTTTTGCAGTTGATCTTTTTCTGGAAAACTCATTTTTTTACACTTTGTCATTCTGCTCTTAAAATCGTTTTTGGTCCAATTAGCAAGTACCACTGAACAAATTTTTGTCTAGCTAATCTAGTTCACGGTCCAATTCGAGAGATTAGCCGATTACAGAGTTAATTTTTTTCAAGACATTGTATGTGTGGTAATTTTATAGTTCGATTGTTCAGGTGGTTCGATGTGTCCCGATTAACAGGTTTTACTGTATAGCCCAAATATAGTTTTTCAAAAAAATTTATATAGCCCAAAAGCCGCCAACCCGCGAAATCAAAAAACGTCCCGCGAATTCTAATTTTAGATAGCCCAATTGGCGGGAAATAGCCCAATCTGGCCACTGTGGTTTCGAGTGACACTCGCAATCTGGAAGCCTTTGTGCAAGGGTGTTTTTGTTCTTAGTATTGAGCTCCTTTCAGATATTACGCCATTTTTGCTTTATTTAATAAGTTGTACGGTGTAAACGCTACTACTATAGCAGCGCCAGTTTGGCAACGCTATTTTAGCTACGGCATAAACAAGGCCACTGAACAAATTATGCTGGAGTGGGATGGAATGGAATGGAATGGACGAGTTGGCCAACTTTCAACTTTTCTGGATCGAAAAACGCAAATTAATACTCTGCATATTTTCTACGTTAAAAATTCGATTCGTTTCTTCTGACACGAACTTGTATAAAGTATCAATTGCTCTTACTAACTTGAGTTCCTGTTCCAGGATTTCGGTGCCCTTTATAAATTTGCCGCCCTAGGGAATCGCCCCGATTAACCCTGCAGTAAAGAGGGCACTGAGCAAAAGGAAACCGATTAATGAGCTAGTTGGGAAGTTCAGCAAAGAATTGATTGCAAACGGAACCAGAATAAATAAATAAATCAATAGGCGTGTTTTTTTGCTCCGATACAGAACAGAATAGGCGTGTTTTTTTGCTCCTCTATGCAGCAGAGAATAGAGTATACGCATTGGAAACAACAACACTCCTGTACCAGTGAATTCACTAGTACAGGAGTTCTATGGATAAACTCGACTTGATGCACCACACCCGAGAAAACCCACCACCAGAGAGCGAAAAGGTGGTAGCAGGGGGCGAAAAATTGAAGAAAAACAGACAAAATTATACAAAAAACTAAAAAAGAAGATAACACAATTAAGAAAAACAATCGAAATAACAAAAACACCCCCAAAAACAAACACACAACCACAAAAACACAAACATACTAGGCAGACATCTATCGGTCAAACTCATGTAACTCCAATGCGGTGCATCAAGTCGAGTTTTACCGTTGTCTTTTTTTTTTGTGAGGTGGTTTTGAGGGTAAAACTGGACTTGACGCCCCACACAGCTGTTACATGAATTTCGCCGATAGATGTCCGGCTAATATGTTTGTGTTTTTGTGGTTGTGCGTTTGCTTTTAGTGGTTCTTTTCTTTTATTTCTTTTTCTTAAATGTTTTATCTTCTTTTTTATTTTTTTTTGTATAATTTTGTCTGTTTTTCTTCATTTTTTCAGCCTTTCTACCACCTTTTCGCCCTCTGGTGGTGGGATTTCCTGGGTGTGTGGCATCAAGTCCAGTTTACCCGTTTTGAGTTTTGGGTAAACTGGACTTGATACCCCACACCCGGGAAATCCCACCACCAGAGGGCAAAAAGGTGGTAGAAGGGGTGAAAAATTGAGAAAAAACAGACAAAATTATCCCACACCCGGGAAATTCCACCACCAGAGGGCGAAAAGGTGGTAGAAGGGGTGAAAAATTGAAGAAAAACAGACAAAATTATACAAAAAATAGAAAAGAAGATAAAACAATTAAGAAAAACAAAAAAAAAAAGAAAGAAAAGAAGCCCCAAAAGCAAACGCACAACCACAAAAACACAAACATATTAGCCCGACATCTATCGGCGAAATTCATGTAACAGCTGTTCGGGGCATCAAGTCGAGTTTTACCGCTGTTGTGTGCTACCACAGCAAATAGAGCAACCTCTGTCAGTCTTAGCGAATGCACTGCTGTTTTATACTAGATCGTTGTTTTTGCGGCATAGTTATATTCTGTTCTGTGTCGGAGCAAAAAAACACGCCTATTGTTTTAAAGCTTTCAGTTTGATATAGTACACTTTCTCAATGCTACGACAAGGCCAAACAAGTGGACACAAATTTACCTTAGAATTAAGTTGCTTTCGCAGTTTACGTACGTTTTAGCCTGAGCTATTTTCATTTTTACCATGAGCGTAAATTTCAATTCATTTTTGATCACTGACTTTCAGCTCATCTGATCTGTATTCAGGTTTTGACAAAGAAATTCACAAAACAAACAACATAAGTAACCTCATATTTTCAATTTTGTATTGCTAGCATATTGGGCTCTACTGCGTTGACTGCTTTGCTTCTAATGGTATCATGACTACTAATTGCTTCAACAATAAATATTTTGTGCATAACCTCAATAAATAATTTGGAATTCCTTTGCTTAGTATTAATGAAATATAAAAAGTAAGATTTAATAGCGTACTGTATGTAAAGTTCGCCGAAAAAATATCTGAAATGTATGCGAATTGATATCTAAAAAATTTGTCTTTAAGGAAATATAACTGAAATTTGGGTATGAAAAAGGAGGTGTAGGCAAATACAAGATTTTTAATTTTGATTAAAACAAATTTTTTGCTAATCCACACTCATATATATTAATATTTTTGCGAAAAGCTGCAATGCTTAATAGTTTTAGATATAGTATGTATACGCACTGCAAATTGTAAATACAATCATTAATAAAAAATCTGTAATACACTTTTTAAAGGCATCCAGGAGTGGCCGATGAGTTTAAAGATCCCACGTGACACATACTTCCGTGCTGATCATTCTTTCGTCGTATTCATCAAAAATAGTGAAGGAGATATTTTATTTTCCGCTCGAATGGTTAAACAATAATTTTCATAAATACTTTAGTATTTCTGGTGAAGTTTTATAACCTATACGAACGTTTCTTAAACATTTTATGTAACGAAAAAAATATTTAGTGTACACAGTTACACTGTATCTCGCAATTAATCTGTATCTAGAATAAATGTTATTGATGTGTTAATTATTTTGTTTCTATTCTGTTCTATTCAATCAATACATGTGGACCATGTTGGCTAGCAGTTGGATGGGAGCAATAGCAATAGCGGAAAAATTTCGAATGAAAAATGAAATGAAAAACTTTCAACATGCTTTACATTTTTTGATCCGGGAATCGTTGCACTACAATTATATTTCCTTCAGAGAATCTAACTGTGACGTTTTGTATTATGCGACCCAGGAAATCAAGAAGTTGGTCCATGAATTTGCATTTTTAAAATTCGATTAAAACCCGTTTTCTTCTGCTATCTTAAATACCTTTTGAAACTTTTCCAGATTTTCTACTTTGTCGTATCTCGGTGTAATAATATCGTCTACGTAAATGATGAAATCATCTGTACGTGTAAATTTGTAAAAATTTGTTTTTATGATACGTGTTTCTGAAAAATGTGCTATGAAGCGTGTTTATGAGAAATTGTGTTGATGAAAATCAGTTTTTCATATCCAATGTGGTGAAAATGCGAGCATCCTACAACTTTTTAAAGGACATCTTCGATTATTGGCAGAGGATATCGATTCTTGATGAATTTTTTGCTGACTGCTCATTCATCAATGCAATGATGACCACCTCTTTTCTTTTTCACCACTACAATGGGACTGAAAAAATCAAAATTACTAGGTTGGATAGTACGCTCACGCATCCATAGCCCATCTGATCTTTGCTCTTTTCTATTCAAACTATTCTTTTCGGAACGGAATGCATCGGAACGTTATTTATTAGGAGAATTTATAAATAGAATTTATAAATATATTTTTTACCCCATAAAACTTCCAGTGCAGTCATGAAATCAATACGAATTTCATACAATTAATGGAACCTACTATAAACATTATTCAGGCCAAATTTGATTGAAAAGCCACGATAGGGTTGCCAGCTATTGTTGGTTTTGTGTTTGTTTGCAATATCTTTATTGAGCGGTTTTATCGTAGAATTTTCAATTGGTAATGATATTGTAGTGACAATAAACAGCAAATTTTAAGCTTTCGATTATTTGAAAAAACTCGCTGCAGGTAATCCTAAATATATTTATACTCCTATAACTTCGAATGTAATATAACAACGTGAAGCAGATGTGATATATTTATGGCTTTGATACCGGCGAAAGGTTGCCAGCACGAGTCGGTTGTGCTACTTTTGTATCAATAAATGCTTACAGTTAGTATTCATACCGGAAACATTTACAATGAAAATAAATAACCGATGTTTCAATTCCCAAAGTTCTGCATATTTTTCGGATCGCAGCCCCAAACACCAACTTCAGTGACAGTGCTGCAGGCACTGAGCATTTTCTTCATTGATGTTATATGAGATACTGCTTTCAAAGTTTGGTGAAATAAGCAACTGATAACGAATATAATTAACAAGTGTTTTTCTTTCATGAACTTTGAAACCCATGCCAGTGGTAATATCTGAAACCTTCTACCATATGAGTTATAATGCATTCTTGAGACCAAAGTAAAACGTGGCATTTGAAACAGTTTGGCCGTAATAAGCAGCTCATGTGGTGGAATATGCACTCAAAACCTGCACGGTTCTTCTACTGTTCTTCGAACATTAGTGTTTCTAGTGGTTCAGGTGCGCTAGAATTTGTAATTATTAACTTTGAATTTTGTGATTCGACGCATCCGATCAGTATCAAGCTTTGGACAAAGAGATGAATGAAATAAATAAAATAAATAAACTCATAATTTTTAATTTTGTACTGCTAATATATTTGGCTCTATTGCGTTAACTGCTTTATTTTTCATGGTGTCATTGCTATTCATTGCTGCAATAATATTTAGTGCATCACCTCAGCAAATTATCTGAAATTGGTATACCTAGTATTAATTGATGAAATATAATTAACTAACTGACCCGGCAAACTTCATACTGTCTCAGAATCATTAAATGTTGTGTTAACTTATTAGCTGAGTTAAATTCAGTTTTAATTAAGATAAAGTGAATATTCAAAATGAATTAAGTTCAATAAATGTACAAAAATCAAAATGAAAATTATTTTTGTTACATTGAAATGAATGTAGTTTACGTGGGTCATCTGTCTGCAGTGGATTGATTTGCAATATTCCGAAGTTTAATTGCATAACGACTTTAATTACAGCATTGGAAATAACACTGCAAAATAGCGACGCACGTCTGCACAGCTTGCTCAATGGCATTACATACAGATATAAATTTTGCTGTGACTCTTTTTTTTCTTCTTATATTTTATCTCTTTTTCTTTTGTTTTGTTTTCTTTTTCATAAAAAAATTTGTGAGAAAATTATTTTTCTTCATAATTATTGGTCCTGAGTTTTCCGATGTTTTAGTAGTTATTCTGTTATTCGGAGCGGAATGAAATCCATCAAATTAAATATCATAAAAATTGGTCCCGCTGTTGGTGATCTATAAATGGTGTAACTAACCCGACTTTGCTTTGTATACGAGGTGTGGTAATAAAGTAATGAGACTGATATTTTTAAACATTTTTAATTGAATATAATTACAATTGAACGTCGTCTCCCTGAAAATAATTCCCTTGGAAAGTCACACAGGGTTAGAAACGGTTCTTCAACTCCTCATAGCAGTGCTGGAACTCGGATACTGGAATAGCTTTCAACTGGTCGGATACAACAATTTGAGTGTTTTCGAGTGTCCCGAAATGAGAGGACTTTTCAATCTTGTGAAGGGGAAAAAGTCACAAGGACTCAAGTTGGAACGTTTTCACTGGCTAAAAACTCGCTTATGGAAAATGCTGTGTGACATGGCGCATTGTCATGATGCAGGATCCAGTTGTTTTATTATTTTATTTATTCACTGTCTGATCTTGCGGCACAAAGAAACAAATCAGCATGCTCTTGATGTCTGATTGGTCAATTCCTGCATTTTGGGCTTTAGAGAGCCTGAAGCAGTGGCGACTGGTGGGAATCTATGTAAGTGGGGCTAGTCTGCAAGGACCAGTACTTACCCATATTGGAAATTCGGAAGAGTTCTTTATTCCAGCTAATTTCAAAAGCAAAAAGCTTTTAGTTGTATTCCACCAATAATATATGTATACATATAAATCTAACAATGGGGTTAAAATAAATAAATACTATGCGAAAATAAGTCAATTCAGTAACATATTCCTCCATATTCTGCTAAATATTCGCATCTGCTTATTGTTTTTCGTGCTGAATAAATCTATCACATGTCCATTAAAATTTTCAGCTCTTTTACTAATAGATAATACTGCTAATAAATTGAAACGTTTTTGACTCATTTTACTGAATTATAAGTTTTAAAAGTTTCAGAATTCTTTAGATTGCTAAATCTTCTTTCAAAATCTACTGGTATAATTGGAGTGGCAAAACGTATTTGAAATAAATTATTTGTTTGTTAAACAGAAGTAAACATATTATTATATTTAAAAAAAGCTTTACAATTCAGTAGCGAATGACATATTTTAGAAAACTTCAGCACTATATATTAATTTTGACTAGATTAAATTGGATTATAATTATATCTATCGTATAACATGAGGATCATATATCAAAGTTTTTTTTTCACCATTCCTTCCTTATGATTAGGCTCACTTAATTTCAAACTATTATAAATAAATTTAATTAAATTTAATAAATCAAATCCTGCATTGCGTGAATGTAAAACATTATGAAGAATAACCGAATATTTTATTTAAGTCACTAGGAAAAACTAAAATTATCATCACTCATATAATTTTACAGTTTGGTTGCTACTATTATAGTAAAAACGTCAATTTTCGTCAATTAAATCAAAGCAATAAATTACATGCCCCAGGCTTTCAAAAACAGATTGTATAATTCGAAGACTGAAAATTCCAGCAAATATCCACTGATCTTGGGGTACTTCTTTGATCTATGATCATACGTACAGACCTGTCTGTATCCTATGAAATCATGTTTAATCCAAGCGCACAATTTGTGTATCATATTTGGCATCTGACCGATAATATCAACAAGCACTGTAAAAGCAAAACCATCGTTTTCTCTTCAATTGCAAAAACTAATTAGCTTAATTTAAACCACTGGTACTAAGCACTCTGCATAACAAGCGATATAACAATATAAGCTTAATTTTAGGACTTAGCCCATTGATTACTCTTTCGGTCATTGCGTATGACATGTACACACGTTGCGTTCATTGCTGGCCTGAAGTGTTCCATTACATGATCTAGCGTTTGGTTTGTGGGTCATATTCAAACACCCAACTCTCATCACCAGTAATGACACATTCCACAATATTGCCATAATTTTCAATCGATTTAAAAAAACCCTGAAGCACGTCGTTGCTCGAAATTAATGTCACTCGTTTCTTAAACGCACTACGAAAACCGGTTTCACGGGAAAAACGACAACGGACAACCAAATGGCTTGGCCGAGTTCAAACTCGTACTAAACGCGTATCACATGTCCACCTGCCGCCTCTCCATGCCACGTGCTTAGAGTGCCGCCATATCAAACGCCACGTTGTCAGTTTCATTACTTTATTTACACACCTGGTGTATAGATAAGATTCAATAGCGCACTACACATGTAAGGAATTTAAAGTCTTTCGTAAAAGTACGTCAAAAACAAAAAGTATGCGAATGCATATCTAGAAAAATTGGTCACTTGGGAAATATAAGTGTAACTTACATATAAAAAATGGAGTATTTGATATTGGTTTAAACAACTAGACACAGGAAACAAGAAAGCTTATTAACAGTTTTTGTTAACGCATACTCTAGTAGGAACATATTTTTGTGAATATTTTTTTAGAAAATACAATCACTAATTAAAAATCTATAATGCATTTTGTAAAGCCGTCGGAGTAAAGAAATATTCGCGACCAATTTTCCTTGGACCGAATATATACTTCCGTGTTGATCATCCTTTCATCGTTTTCATCAAAACCAGTGAAGGAGATATTCTATTTTCCGCTCGAATGGTGAAATAATAATTTTTATAAATAAATCAAAAATATTTCTTGAATTTCTTATTTTACTGCTGTATCTACAATAAATTTTATTGATTTGTGAGCTTTTTTGTTTTTATTTTGTTCTGTCAAACCAATACATGTTAACAATTGTGGGGTGCAGCTGTTTGGGAGTGGTGCAATTGGATGCAGTTGACTCATCTCTAAAAAACATAGTTATAATCTTTCCAAAACTACTTTCAGCAAAACTTTAAATGTTTATTTCAATATTGCGTATATTTTATTAGCAAAATCAAAAAGCAACAAATATTCGTTTGCAAAAGGTCTGGAGGACGACTGAAGGCTATCGCTTTGATTCAGACTCAGTTGATTCGGAACAGTACCTTCAATGCAGTAACGCTGACACTTATGTAGTGAAATTCTAAACACATAAGGCTGTTCTAACCTAAGCCTTACATTTCAAAAGTTTACAAAAGCTATTTTAACTGTAAACTATATAAATTGGCTTAGCCTGTGAGCTTGCTATTTTACTTTTTATTTTACTGTAATAATAAAAACATAATATAAATCATAAAAATCACTTAGCCGCCAAGTTCCGCCTATGATTATTGATTATATATTGCCATGCACCAAGGCATAGTGTCTTCTAATGTCTGCTGAATAACAGCCGGGATGATATCATCCGGGCCTGGTGACTTGGATAGGCCAAAAATATAAACGGATCATCCTATGTGTGCGCTGACAGGAATTGAAATGACAGCCCTGTATGATTCCTTAATACTAAAAAAAAGAGAGCGATAAGCACCCTACGCGCCTCGCAGCTGCTTTGGATTGAATTTCCTTCGAATCATTGTATTGCATTATTATGTTGTGTTATATTCCATCACTGGAGTTTGAATTTTCTCATGCGTCTAGTTGAGCTGCAGGACCCCACAGAAGCACTGCCAAATGCAACAGCTAAAAATGTCACTGCTTTGTTCAGATTTTCCGGATTGAAGATCACCAGAGCAAGGTCTAGCTCAGTGTAGGAAGCTGGTTGTAATTTTTCCCAATCTGTTTTTTTCCTGTTTTTGGTAGCGTTTGCCTCCAAATGTTGTAATCCTCCTAAGGTGAACACTACTTACAGGTAGTTAGAGATGGAACACTCGTTTAAACTTCATTATCAACATTGAGGCTATAACCGTGGTTCCATCCTGGCCTCATTCAACAAAATTTTCCATCGGTCATGATCGGAAGTCGATGTCATACAATTAGTTACCCATCGTTTTTGTCCACGTCATCCCTCCAGCGCAAATAAAGTCTCCACCGATGTTGCTTAAGATTTCCCCTCGGTCATTTGAGCTATGTACCTAGTCGACTTGAGATAATAGAGCTTTTTAGATATTTATTTATTTATTTATTTATTTCAATCCATTTCAACAGGCTTCTGCCCAATTACAAAAATAGAAAAATTAAATAAATCCAAAAGAAGAAAATAGAAAAATTAACAAATAAATGAAAATATAAGAACAACAAATTAAAGCTAATGTACAATTCAACATAGAAGAAATTGCAAACATAGTACTAAAATTACATAGAAAATCAATCATTAAAGGAAGCTTTAAGAATTATGTCTTTAATTTGGGACTTAAATTGACAGAACGTTAGCGGAAAAGGACCAAGCTGAAGATCATTATGCTTCCTGGGCATACGCAATAGCGGCGAGTTGAAATAAACTTCAGAACGCGCGAAAGGAAGAGAAAACATTAATTGAGATCTATCCGATCGATTGACGTTACGTATACACAGCATATAACCAAGATCGGAGAGCATGGGGCTATGGAGCAGCTTGAAAAGTAAGCACTCGTCGAGGAACACTCGTCGGGACTCTAATGAAGGAATTTGGAATAAGGAAAGACGATCACTATAACAACAGTAAGGGATTTTGAATTTAAATAACAGTGAGCGAGTAAATCTACGCTGAACGTGTTCCACTGCAACACTGAGATATTTATGACGAGGAGACCACACTTGACAACAATACTCTAGGATGCTACGAACAAGTGAAAAAACCAAATGGAAAGAGGTAGCGATGCTAGTAAACGAAGAAGAGCATCTAAGAATGAAACCGGACAGACGAGAGGCCTTGGCAGTTATATATGCAATGTGCAGGTCAAATTTGAGCTTTTGATCAAAGTGCACACCAAGGTTCTTAAAATCATTCACAGCCGTAATGGAAGAGCCGTAAAGAGTATAGGAGTAAATTAAGGGTGACATTTTGTACGAATAGGACATCTGATGACATTTGGATATGTTCAAAGCAAGTGAATTATTCGAGCACCAGTCGCACAGAGTACATAGATCGTTTTGGAGTTGGAGGCAGTCGTTGGTAGATTCAACTACTTTGAAAATCTTGAAGTCATCAGCAAACAATAGGCAGGGAGAACGAATAAAGGAAGGGAGATTATTTATAAATACTAGGAATAATAAAGGACCGAGAATGGAGCCCTGAGGAACACCGGAAAGAGGACAGAAGGGGGAAGAGGTGGACGATTGTACAGATACAACACAAGAACGACACATAGGATGAAAACCAAGACAAAAGAGAACCCGACACCCCATAACTTCGAAGCTTTGCAAGGAGAATTCTGTGAATCAAAAGCTTTTGAGAAGTCAGTATATACGACATTCACTTGTTTCCGTTGGTCTAAGGCAGAAGCAACAAAGTTAGTAAAAGTAATAAGATTAGAGGTGGGAGATCTCCCTTTGACAAAACCATGCTGTTCCGGAGCAAGGAAGGGATGGAGGAGAGGAAGCAGCCTGTTAGAAACCACTCTTTCGAGATTTTTTCCAAAACGAGGAAGGAGGGAAATCGGACGGTAATTGGAAACACAGCTTGGGTCTCCAGACTTGTGGATGGGGGAAATATATGCAGATTTCCAACTGGAGGGGAAGGAGCCGGAGGAGAGGCTGAGGTTAAATATAATTGACAAGGAAACACATAAGGACGATGATAGTGATTTGGCCAAAAGGTTAGGGATACCATCAGAACCGCAACCAACATTGACATCAAGACAATCGAGTAAGGATTCAATTTCAAGAGGATTGGTGTAAATGGAAGATAGAGAGGATGAAGCAACATGGGGAATTTCACAAGACAAGATATGATTATGTTGGGAAAAGAAGGAAGAAAAATATTTTGCAAAGAGGTCGCAAATTTCACGTGGATTAGATGCCATAGCATTATCGAGAAATATGGAATCGGGGAAACGATGGGAACTTTTGAGGGAACGGACATAAGACCAAATGGGTTTTTGATGACTAGAGCAGATGGAGGACTCAATGTTGGAGAAGTAATCTCGGATAGCTAGATTTACGACAGTTTTGGCAGAAGATCGTAGCCTCGAAAATTCGATGAAGTCCTCATGAGAGCCTGTTCGTTTAAATCTAGCTCGAGCGACATCCTTAGCTTTCAGGGCCGTCGCCACATCACGACGAAACCAAGGAGCGTCATTAGGCTTGCGAGGACGTCTGGAAGGAGTGAAACGGGAGATAAGGTTGGATAGGAAGTTGTGAAATTTTAAGACAAGGTCATTGACAGTGAGGCCGCGAGAGAAAGAGAACCAGTTAACCGAGTTCATTTCAGTTATCATACTAACGAAGTCAGCTTTATGAAAGTTAAAGCGCATGGCTCGAGAAGGAGGTCTTATGGTCAGAAGATCAACTTGAAGTGTGACTGAGAGAGGAGGGTGATGTAAGTCAGCTTGGACATAGGGAAAGGAGGCGGTTTGAACACTGATATTATGAGGGGGAATATTAGATAGAACAAAGTCTAGTATTTTGTTATTTACATTGGGAACACAGTTTAATTGGGAGAGTGAACACAAAGATAAAAAGGATGAGGCTATCAAGGAAATATTGCAGGATGAGATTATGCTAGAAAAGTTATGATTCCATATCAGGTTCGGTAAGTTGAAATCACCACATATTAAAGATAAGGCAGAAGGGAAGCTAATGTTGAGGTAGGTGGATAGCTCATCAAAAAATTTATTATAAACCGCAACTGGGGAATTACAAGGAACATATACTGAAAAAACAATGAAAATTTTTGTGGGAGCAAGGGTAACGCGCACAACAACACATTCAATAGGAGGAGACGGAGAGAAATCCATACAGAGTGTTCCTTGAAGAGACCTGTGCACTGCAACTAATACACCACCGCCATCGTTTTTACCTGATGTAGCTCGATCACGATCACGGCGGAAGACTGTATGAAACGGAAACAGCTCATTATTGTAAATATCTACTGTTAACCATGTTCCCGATAAACATTATATGATCAGAAGAAAGAGTAGAGGAGAGATTCAGAGTGCTCAGCTTGGTCCTAAGTCCACGAACGTTCTGGTAATATACATGAATTGGATTGATCTTATTAAGTTCGAATGTACTGATTCCATTGGTTCTGATTCCTGTTAAGCACACATTGTCAACTAAGGCTAGGGTGTTTACGTTGTGGAGATTTTTGATCCTGTTTGATGAAAATTTTTTCGAGGTCTCCTGGTGAATTCCTTAAACAGTACACCAGATGGCCAGAATTCTTTGTGAAGCAGAAGATCCGTACCAGCAGTTACCGTTATCTTGAACGAAGAAATTTCCTGATTCTGCAGGTTGTCTGGTGTTAGCTTCTTGCAAAATAGCAGAGGCGGTAAGTAGCCAAGTTTGGCAGTGATGTATTCCATGATTGCTTCTGCTGGGGTATTGTATGCGAAACGCGATACAAACACATGCAATGGTGGCGAAGCAAAAACTAATCGCGGTAGAGTACGAGCCGGTTGACAATGCTGAGGAAGACCTCCTGATGGTTCACGATGCACTGCAGACGGTGCATTAACCGATAGCAAGGAGTCGGAAGATGAAGCAATTAAAACGGCATCAGCATCTTTAGCGGAAAAATCGCGTTGTGGGACTGGTGAAGCCCGCTTACGTTGAGCTGGAGGCTTGGATGACGGATTAGTTTGCGCCTGTGAGCTCGGTGAATTCATTTGACGCAGATCCACTGGTGGTACCGATTCTGCTGAAGTAAGAACAGGCCGAGCTTGACTGTTAGGCTGCAGCAGCTGGGGCTGAGTAGAAAGCAGTTGCTTTTGGCTGCGAGTACAAATACCAGCTAGTAGAGGAATTTCAAGAGAAATTGGTGAAGCAGGAGGCGAGAACGTAGTCGCTTCACAGGCAGTCGAAGCGGACGTAGATGGACGCTCCATTAAAGCAAATTTAAGGAGCTTTTCGGTCTCCTTGCGGGAATCCTCAAGCTGCTTATTTAAAACATTGAAAGAGACCTCGAGTGCAGCAAAGTTTCGAAGATTCGCCCTGAGTCTCTCAACGTACGTTGAAATAGAGAACTTCCGGCATTTATCGCAATAGTAGTGGATGCCGGAGTCCGCGCTATTGATGCAGTCGCCCATGGGTGCAGTAAAACCTCCACACTTTGAGTGAAAGGATAGTCCGCAAAACCCGAAGCAAGTTATTAGAGGTGTTTTATCTGCTTTGTCACAGCAAGTATTGGCAGAACAGAGCGACATGTCCAAAAAATATGTATAAAATTCAGTAAAACAAATTTCAATATAAGAAAAACCGATACGGCAACTTGGTAGCACTTTTAGAAGCAAAAGCACAATCTTGGTAGCACTACGACAGAAGGCTGGCAAGTGTCTCGACTAACTAAGCTTCACGATCGATCAGGTTTGAGAATTTAGCGAAACTTGATTGCAGTAATCACTATGAGCTTAGAAACACCAAAGCTTTGGAAGCTTGAGATTGAAACACTGATGGACTTCGGTGGGTGATTTGACTAGTGTTTTAGTAACCGAGCTTATAATTGTCACTGATGAACTTGGATGGATAATTTGAAGCAGATCACCAGATGGCTGGCAAAAAAAGTTCCACTACCGAGCTTCTAAATGTCACTATCGTAAGCTTAAATTAGAACCGGTAAATTAGCAAAGTTATTTTCAAAAAAATCTTAAGAACAAGATTATCATGAAAGCACTGAACCGGCACTCCGAAGAAACTGCGTAATGGCGCGAAAAGAGTTTGAAATAGCACAAACTATCGACGAAAAGCGCGCAAAGAAAAGATTTTAGGAAGCAATCTCAGCAGAGGTTCAGTAACGGTAAAGTTGCAGAGTAAATCTTAAAAAAATAAGATAATGTGAAAAGCACTGAACTGGCACTTGATAAAATTACGTAATGGAGTGATAAGTTTTATTAAAAACACAGTCAATGCAAAGTGCGAAGAAAAAACTGATGTAATTATTTAAATAGAGCGAAAAGAAAAGCGGAGCGAAGGTACACGATGTGACACTTGTCAAAATTCGTTCTAATATCTCATACGCACAAGCAGTAGGCAATACTGCCTTTCCCTGTCTTCGGCACTCTACGAGTGCCAACCTCAACGGAGTCCAGACCCTCAGATTTCCATTAGATTAGCTTCAAAAGATTCGCTACTATTTTTGACACTTGGGTAGACAGCTTACTCCAACGAGCCATTTTGCGCCTTGAGAAGACAACGAATGAACGGAAGCTCATAGATGTGCTATTTCACTATATGCCTAGCAACGAATAGGACAGGCTAGATTTGGAACCTAAAATTAGATTTAGGAGTAACTAACCTAAGTTATTTGTAATTGGGTATCAGTTTGATCTAAATTGTAGTGTAAAGTAGATTCTAAATAGACAAAGCAAGATGACCCGAGCCACTGTACACTGTATAATAATTCCGGAGACGCTACAACAATGAGCTGTATGTTATCTATCTTAAAGCAAAAAGATAAATAATGAGCGAAAAGGATCCGGCTCGAAAAACTCTTTGCGGCAGATTTTACGGCAGAAGACAGCGTGGGGGGAGACCTTGGTTGCGCTGGAGGGATGGTGTTGACCCGGACGCTCGGAGTTCAAGAATGAACAATTGGATGATATCGACTCGCGATCGGAACCGATGGAAACAATTGTTGACGGAGCCTGGGGACGGACTCCGATTGTGGTGCGGATGATGATAATGATGATTACAAAATGAATGTCATAAAATTGAACACAAGTTTTGTGAAAATTTAGTCAAATCAATGCCAAAGCTATTAAAAGCTGCGATTGAGTCAAAATGATTAGCAACTACGTACTAATGCCAAAGATTATAAATGATTTATTGACGTTTTCTAGTTCGTCCGATTATTTGTTTAACTTATTTAAAAATATAAAAAAATTGAAAAAATAGAAAAAAAACAGCGGCCATCACTTCCCTATCATCTTCAAATTTCTTACTCCGAAGGTGTTCTTTGAGCCGAGGAAAGAGGTCGAAGTCACTGGAGCAAGATCTGGCGAATAGGGTGGGTGTTCAAGCAGTTCGAATCCTGTTTCTTTAGTTACATCCACCGCAACTGCAGCCTTATGAGCCGGTGCGTTATTTTGATGAAACGGAACTCCGGCTGGCAATTTGCCACGTCTTTTCCCCTTCATTGCCTCTCGCAATCTTCTTATTTGGTCTGCGTAATAAAAGCCTAATATAATGGCTCGCTTTTCCAAACATTCCACAATAAGTATTTCGTTAGCGTCCCAAAAAACTGATGCCATAACCTTTCCTGCCGAACTTGACACTTTGAATTTCTTCGGCGTCAGTGAAGAGGGTCGCTTTCAGGTTATCGATTGCATTTTGGTTTCGGGATCAAAATGGTGGATCCAGGTCTTGTCCATGATCACGAAACGTGACAAAAAATTCTCCTGGTCTGAATTGTCGTCTCGCTTCTTCTTATGCTCATCCGTTAACATTCTCGGTACCCAACGCGCAGATACCTTCTTCATATGCATATTGTTGGCAAAGATTTTTAAACACTACCATACGAGATCACAGTGACAGTGGAAAATGGAGGAGCAGAGTCCCTTAATGTTTTTACCATGTCGCCGTGTATGCCTCTGGTAGACAATTTTTTCAAACAGAGGTACTTAATGATAGCTTTAATTTAGTTTTTTTCCCATTTTGATGTTCTCTCTTCGACTGTTCGTATTCAAATGAAAATAGCTCCTCTTAGAACTTTGTTATACTGGAGCTGGCACTTTGATTCCCTAGAATCGTAGTCTATTTATATGTTTTTTTCATGCTGACTTAGTGAGTATATGTAGTAGTAAAATTTTTTTTTTTATTGGAATTTTATGCGAACTGATAATAGCTGATTATCATTACTTATTGACCAACCCTCACATAAATATACATATTGTTTTCATATTGAACTATGTTTATTTCAATTAAATAAGAAAGCATTATTTAGCATTATAGTTTTACAAGATCTAGCATTATTTAGCATTAAATAAAATTTAATCTAGCATTATTCAAAAAAAATAAAAGGCAGCACTGGATGTAGTTTACGTGGCAGCAAGACATTTGCTTTATTGAACCGAACTGAATTGATTCGCATAGAATTGTTGAGCCACTTTTAATTATTGCTGGATTGCACTCGGGTCAATTCCTTTCATTGAAGCGCCTTGTGATATACGATATTTTTCGTGTAGAAAATGGTTTGCCGACACGTGAACATGCTACTAACGCAGCGGTTATCTGTCTGCAGTTGATTGATTCGCAATATTCCAAAGTCTATTTGCATTACGACTTTAATTACAGCATTGTAAATAACACTGGAAAATAGCGACGCACGTCTGCACAGCTTGCTCAATAGCGTTGTATACAGATTTAAATTTTTATTTTTCTTATATTTTTTTTTCTTTTGTTTTGTTTTCTTTCTAATAAAAAATGTGCGAGAAAATCATTTTTTTTTCATAATTATTGGTGCTGAGTTTTCCGATGTTTTAATAGTTATTCTGCTATTCGGAGCGGAAACAAATCCATCAAATCAAAGATCATAAAAATTGGTCCGGCTGTTCTTGATCTATAAATGGTGTAAGTAACCCGACTTTGTTTTGTATACGAGGTGTGGTAATACAGCCTTGGCCAAAAGTTTGAGCCCACCCCAGAAAAGTAACAAAAATCAAAGTGTTTTGATATTGGTTGAAAGAAAATGTCAATTATAATTAGTATTCATATTGTTTTATTAAAATAAATCAATATTTTGTTGGACCTCCTTTGACTTTAATAACTGCAGCGATTTTTTGTGGCATAGTAGAAATTAGGTGTTTGCATTCTTCCGAAGTAATTGATTCCCACTCTTTCTTCAAAGCACAAATCAAACTTGCTTTGGAAGTTATGGGTCGGTCATGGATCCTTCTTTTCAGAATGCTCCATAAATGCCCGATCGGGTTAAGATCTGGAGACTGAGGAGGCCTTGCACATGAAACCAGCTCATCGCAACACAAGACTTGTGGCAGGGTGCGTTGTCTTGCTGGAATCGAGCATGATCAATGTTGGTTTCCCCAAAAATCTTGACGGCCGATTCGAAAAGTACATTTTCAAGTATTGAAATGTATTTTGAAAAACCATTATGCTGCCTCCTCCGTGTTTCACAGTTGGTACCACACACTGTGGTTGGTACACTTCACCAATTCGTCGTCGCACAAAGACCGCACCCAGTGTTCCAAAAATCTGCAATAAGTGAAAAAAAAAATCTCCTTGAAAATAGCCCATTACATAAAATGCATCTAACCTTGAGCTTATTAGATGCATTCAGATAAAAACACACAACATTTTGAGAACTTACTTCAACATTAGATTCGTCTGACCAGATAATATTCGACCAATCTTCTTCGGTGAGATGTTGATGCCTCTGAGCCCAGTCTAGTAGAATTTTCTGATTTTTTTGTGACACCCACGGCTTCTTTCTCGCCTTACAGCCTCTCAGCCATTTTTCGCACAGGCGTCTCCGTACTGTTCGGGATGACAAATTTTTCCCAAACTCGTCGGACAGCTCAGCAGCTAACTTGGCAGATGTTTTTTTCCGATCTCTCAAAGATGCACGTACCATCAAACGGTCCTCCTGTACGGTTGTTATTCTCTTTCGACCGCTCCTTGTTAAATCCTTATGCGAATCGGTTTGCTCAAATCGTCGAATAGTCGAGCGAACCGCTCCGCGCGAACATCCAAGGCGTACGGCAATTTTCTCTGCAGAACTTTTCTGCATGTAGCAATTGAATTTGTGCACGCATATCTGAACTTACCTCCTTTGTTTTGGACATTTTCGAGAACCAAGAATTTTAACTCACTAAATGAATCACTGTTGATCGTTTAAACAGCGTACGCAAACTGTAACAGACCAACAAACTGCAAAGTCTTATGTAGGAAAATTCGGAATTTTCCTATCCATCCCGTGTCCGGGTTTTTCAAGAAACTTTCCAAAATCATTTTATTGCAGTTAACATGTAGCCTCGCCGATGAGGAACAACCGATGAATAACGAGCATCAAAGTATTTTTAATCTACAGCCGAAAAATAGGGTGGGCTCAAACTTTTGGCCAAGGCTGTAAAGTAATGGACTGATACTTTTAAACATTTTTATTTGAATATAATTACAATCGAACGTCGTCTCCCTCAAAATAATTCTCTTGGAAAGCCACACAGTGTTGGAGATGGTACTTCAACTCAGTGGCGGCTCGTGGGAATCAGTGTAAGTGGGGCTAGTCTGCAAGGATCAGTACTTACTTATATTGGAAATTCGGAACAGTTTTATATTTAAAAATGGGGTTAAAATAAATAAATACTATGCACAAATAAGTCAATTCAGTGATAAATTCCTCCGGGAAAATTCAACTAAATATTCGCATCAGCTTATTGCTGACTATTTTTCCTTGCGCCTATTTTTCTGTTGAATAAATCTATCATCTGCTCATTAAAATGTTCAGCTTCTTTACTAATAGATAATACTGCAAATAAATTGAAACGTGTTTATATTTATTATAAGTTTTAAAAGTATCAGTATTCTTTAGGCTGCCAAATCATCTTTCAGAATCTGCTGGATCTAATTGGAGCGATAAAACGTATTTAAATTAAATTATTTATTTGTTAAACAGAAGAAATCATATTATTATCTTTAAAAGAAGCTTTACAATTCAGTAGCAGATGACATATTTAGAACACTTCATTGTTGTATATTAATTTTGACTGGATTAAACTGGATTATTATCATATCCCAAACTTATCAATCCTATAACATGAGGATCATATAGTTTTTTCCCCCATTCTTTCCTTATGATTATACTTCCTTGATTTCAAACTATTTCTAAAATTTCTGAATTGAATTAATAAACTAGATCCTAGGTTAGGTTAATGTAAAACATTATGAAGAATATTCGAAAATTTTACTAAAAAGTCACTAGAAAAAATTAAAATGATCATTATTCATATAACTTAACAATTCGATTACTTCTATTATCGTAACAACGTCCCAAGCATCCCATTTAATTAAATCAAAGCAATAAATTCGAATTTATTGCTTTAAAATTTTTTCAAAAACAGATTGTTTTATTCGGGGACTAAAAATTCCAGCAAATAACCATCGATTTTGGGGTGCTTCTTTGACTTTGGTAAATTTTAACTAATAAATATTTATGCTTTGAATAGCTGGAAGATTAAAAACTGTCACTTCCCGCATTTGACCCAAGAAAACTTTTTAAAAGTGTCTTCAAAGATCAATTATATTGTAAACAGTGTATAAACACATTTTTAATGCAATCAACATTTTGCATAAAATACCATTCGTACAGACCTGTCTGTATCATATTAAATCATGTTTGAGACGAGCACACAATTTTTCTATCATATTTATCAAATCACGATAATATCAACAAGCACTGTAAAAGGAAAACCATAGTTTTCTCTTCAATTGCAAAACCCAATTAGCTTAATTTAACCCACTGGTACTACACACACTTTATTCAGTTAGCGAACAACGAACAAGCGATATACCAATAGATGCTTAAGATTAGGGCTTAGTCCGTTGATTACTCTTTTTACCATTGCGTATGACATGCACACACTCTGCGCTCAGTGATTTTTTTCATTCGTTTCCTCTCTTTTCTGGGGCTAGTTCAACTTAGCCTGGCGCACATTGCATGTGGAACAGAATATGGAAAGAGAATATGAAAAGAGCATCGCGCGCATATTGCATATGCGAAGTAAGTTCTCTTGTATTGAATTTTATGTACAAACGAATTTGTGAATGAAAATGAAATTCAAATTTCGAAAGAGACGAGATATGAATGGATTTTAAAAACAGCTGGTGAGCGAAGTATTTTGATCATTTGTTTCGCTAAAATGAAATTTTTATAGTTTGTAATAATTGAAATAGAGACTGGTTTCTTTACATTTTGGAATGAAAAAGGATGGTGGGACTAAGTCCCACTAGCCCCATACGTAGAGCCGCCACTGCTTCAACTCCTCATAGCAGTGTTGGAACTCTCATCACCAGTATTATAATAGATTCACTACAGTGCCGCCATATCAAACACTACGTTGTCAGTTTCATTACTTTATTTACACACCTGGCATATAGATAAGATTCGATAGCGCACTGTACATGTAAGGAATTTAAACAGTCTTTCGCAAAAGTACATCAAAAACAAAAGGTATGCGAATGCTTATCTAAAAAAATTGGCCTCTTAAGAAATATAAGTGGAATTTACGTATGAAAAAAAAGTACTTGATTTTGGTTAAAACAACTAGACACAGGAAACAATAAAGCTTATTAACAGTTTTTGTTGATGCATACTCATGTAGGAACATATTTTTGAGAAAATTTTTTTAGAAAATATAATCACTAATTAAAAATCTATAATGCATTTTGTAAAGCCGTCGCAGCAAAGAAGCGTTTGCGACCAATTTTCCTTGGACCGAAGATATACTTCCGTGCTGATCATCCTTTCATCGTTTTCATCAAAACCAGTGAAGGAGATATTCTATTTTCCGCTCGAATGGTGAAACAATAATTTTTATAAATAATTCAAAAATATTTCTTGAATTTATTATTTTACTGCTGGATCTACAATAAATTTTATTGATTTGTGAGCTTTTTTGTTTCTATTTTGTTCTGTCAAACCAATACATGCTAACAATTGTGGGGCGCAGCTGTTTGGGAGTGCAATTGGATGCAGTTGACTCATCTCTAAAAAACATAGTTATAATCTTTTCAAAACTACTTTCAGCAAAACTTTAAATTTTTATTTCAATATCGCGTGTATTTTATTAGCAAAAACAAAAAGAAACTAATATTCGATTGTGAAAGGTCTGGTAGACAGCCAAAGGCTATCGCTTGCAACGCAGTTGATTCGGAACCTTTGAGTATAAAGATATTAAGAGTAGCAGAAACACTGTAAACGCCTGTAGGTGTGTGTCGCAAGTTTGTGCCATTTTCTTCCCCCTTGCCTTTCCCTCTATCTCCATATGGGTGCGAAAAATCCGGTCGCTGTCAAATTTTGCTAGCCACGTAAAGCCAATAGGTCTGTTCCCGTACTTCCGCAAACTGCAGCAGTAACAGAATTTGGCAGCTGGCTTCTTTTTGCTGCAAAATTTGGCTTGCATTTGGCTTGCAGCAAAAGTACGAAAACGACTTTAATATATTATAATAGATTCAAGTACGGGAACAGACCTAATGTAAACAATCTACCAACACGCAATCGAAATCGACGTGAAACAACTAATAAAAAGAGGCTTTTTACAAAACGAATTATGATACGTGACTGAGAAAAGTATTCAAAAGCACCATAGTATTAGAAATAGAAGTGACATAGATTAAAGTGGTTAAAAAAGGCAAAGACAACTGAGCAGCGATACATCGCTCAGATAACTAGCATTTTCCGCTGCCGAAATGTTAATTCGCAAGAAACTTTTTACTATAGAATTTTCTGTAAGGTTCTAAACGAAATCCGGGAAGTTTCAAGTATTAGAGTGCTACGAAAAAAACGATTCAAACTAGGATATTTGTAATCGCTCCGGTTGCTGCAATGGAGTTAGTTTAACTGTCAATAATATTTATGAAAATCATTTATTCACAAATTTAATTATTAAATCACATCAAACGCTTGTTCAGCAATAACAACTTAACGTTCTGAAGTAAATAACAAATGTTAGTTAAAAGAAGATTTTTACTGGTCAGATCACTGGGTCAGTATTTTTTTTCTGTATTTCGCGGCTGCTATTGTAGGTTAGGTCAGATTAAACTTCGGAAAAGGCACATTGTTAAAAATATATGTATATTGAATTGAATTGTTACCAAAACTCGTACATATTGTGTATGTATTGCCTCTGAATTATATTCTAATGACTAATAACCTGTATTGCTGGATCTTTTGAATGTAATTAGCTGTTCATAGTTGTAAAGCAGTTTTTACTAAAGCTTTTGAATTCTCTTTCAACCAGTCAGTCAGAAACATAATACGTAAGCAATAGTTTGCCTTTTGTACTTTCAGTTGTATTCTAATAAAGTTTCTTAAATTCTAACAAACTTGGACCCGAGTTTATAATTTATCAAAATCTGGTGCCGAAACCCGGGAATAGTGAATTTAAGAGATTACTGTATCGACGACTGAAAGTATTGGCTTAATTATGGATACGATGGAACGTGCTGTTTATCGTGGGCAGATTACAAAATTGGTTAAAAGTGCAAGTGAATATCTAGCGAGCCATAATTCTAAATGCAACGAGAACGCCGATAGCTTCGAAATCGAAGAGGAGCTATGCATGTATGTGGCTAGAATAATGGCCGCACATGATAGCTTGAAGGGGATCAACGCGGAATTAAGGCAACATGTAAAGCCCGAAAACATGCAAAAGGAATTCGAAACCATAATCGAATATGAGGATAAGGCGACAGCAATATTAGCACATCTTAATCAACGTTTACGATCCGTGCACGCATTTCAAGATCGAGCTAACGGGACTTCATCTCCAGTGTCACCAAGAAATAGCCGCGTAGAAAACTGTGCTAAATTACCAAAGCTGTCTTTGAGTATTTTTAACGGAGAACTGAAAAATTGGATACCATTTTGGGAACGTTTCAGAGCTGCAGTTCATGACAGAGACGACATTTCAGGTGCAGATAAATTTATTTATCTAGCAAGTCATTTGTCGAGCAAGGTAGCTGAGTCCATAGCCGGTTTCACACCTTCCAGTGCAAATTACGATGCCGCTATCGCATTACTGTTAGAGCAATTTATTGATAGTGAGAAACTTATTGACAATATAATGCAACAGCTTATGAATTTGCCTCGAGTCACTTCACGTAGCGATGCAGTGAATTTACGAAAGCTCTATAACAAAGTGATCACTTACACACGATCATTGACGGTGTTGAACGTGCCTTCGATACAATATTCGATTATGCTAAAGACATTCATTCTCGACCGATTACCCAGAGAATTAGTAGTTGAAATGCACAAACAGCGTTCGAATGTTCAAAATGCACATAGTTCTGCCCGAGGTATTGAAAATGAAAATGCATCCGTGTCGGCAGGTAGTGATTGCTCTTTGTCCAATACACGTTGTGACCGGTTAGAGTGGATTTTGTCGTTTTTAAAGCGTGAAATTGCATCTCTAGAAAGTCTGGACCAATTTGCAGGGAGTAAGCTACGCGCGAGAAAGAGTGAGCTCGTGAAACCTATTGGAACGGCTGCTGGATTACTAACACCAGCCAAAGAATTAAACAATTGTTTCTTTTGCAATTCAAATACACACAGTATGCAATCTTGTAGTGCCTCCATTGGCATAGGGGATAAAAAATCTATTTTGAAAAAGCACGGCTGTTGCTTCAGATGTACAAGAAAAGGACATAATGCCAGACAATGCTCGAATAAACGCATTAGGTGTACATCATGTTTTGGAAATCACGTAAAATCAATGTGTGATCCAAGATATAGAGAAAAGATTAATGAGCAGTCGCAAAACAAATTAGGAGTAAAATCTATCAAGGTGCAGAGCAATGAGTCCGTATCGGCAACATTATGTTCTTCAATTCACAAATCAGGAGAAGTATTACTACAAACTGCTCGAGTATTAGCCCAAGCAAATAATGTCAAAGGCTCGCTAATGATCCGAATTATTTTGGATGGTGGCTCACAGAGAACGTACATTAAACGGAGTGTCGCACATAAGCTCAATCTCCAAATTTTGGATACCGTAAATATGCAAATCGTTTCTTTTGGTAGTTCGCGACGTCCGGCAGCCGACATGTTCGATAGAGTATAAGTAAAGTTACAAAGCACTCATAGCAATGATTATATCGAAGTAATTGCTATTGTCGTGCCTGACATATGCCGAGACATACTTCAATTTCCGCATACTTCAACAGAATGTCTAACAAACCTTTCATTAGCCGATGACTATCGTATAGGTGAAGGTGAAAACGGTATCGGAATGTTACTAGGTGCTGATGTTTATTGGTTAATAGTAAGAGAGAAAACTCTGAGAATCAATGATCGTTTAGTTGCTGTGGACACTATTTTCGGATGGACCTTGCAGGGTCCTATAGTTGCAGAGCCCAAGCATATTACGTCAAGCGTGAATCTTAGTATTGGTCACATATATGATGATGACTCTAACGCACCGTATAATTCCATACCTAGCTGTATTGCTCGCTTGTGGAACTTAGATGATATTTATTCGGGTCAAGATGTTGATGCCGATCGATTGATTGACCAATACGTTCGTGAGAATGGAATACGATACGAAGCGTCATTATTGTGGAAAAAGGAAAACTGTACAATTGATAGAAATCGTAATGCAGCGCTAGTTCGACTACAGAAGCTGGTGACTAAGCTCAGGGGAGACTTCGAGAGACTTAAGCAGTATAACGACATTATTCAAGAACTTATTTCATCAGGAGTCGCTGAAAAATGTAACGATGATTTTAAGGACAGAGTGTATTACATGCCACACCGTCCAGTATACCGCATGGATAAAGAGACGACAAAGACTCGCATCGTATTTGATGCGTCCGCGAAAACAGGTAATCAGTTATCATTAAATGAATTACTTTGGGCTGGACCTAATCTCTTACCAAATACATTAACGATTTTGTTAAATTTTAGAATCGGGAAGTATGCTTTGACTGCAGATGTAGAAAGGGCATTTCTACAAATCGAACTTGCAGCTAAAGATCGAGACGTCCACAGATTTTTCTGGCTTCAAGACATTGAAGATAATTAGTCAGTGATAGTTTTGAGAATGGCGCGGGTTACCTTTGGTGTCACATGCAGCCCATTTCTACTGAGTGTAACGTTAAGAAAGCATTTCCGACGGGAAGCAAACGAATTTCCTGATACGTGCAGACTGTTGAATTCGGCATTCTATGTCGATGATTTCGTTGCAAGCATTGATGAATACGAAAATGCTGTACAAACATATAGAGAGGCCTGTGAAATTTTGAAACGTGCATCCATGAATCTTAGGAAATATGGATGCAAATAAAACTGTTAAATATGGATGCAAATAATTTATCAATGACACAGAAGGTGCTCGGAATCGTGTGGGATTTAAAATCAGATGACCTTGCAGTGGATCTTGATAAGATCCTAAGCCAAATGCCAGTAACCGTAACGAAACGAACGCTTTTACAAACGATTGCTGGAATATATGATCCATTAGGTATGCTTTCGCCTTATGTCGTAAAACTTAAGTTGCTGTTCCAGGCAACATGGAAAAAATATTCAGTGGGATGAACCATTGCCGGTAAATATGCAGACAGCATGGACTAAGGATACTATCGATTTTCGTCATCTTTGTAGTCTCAAAATACCACGTTATGTTTTCAATGAGCCTCGCCGACTAAATCAACAGCTTCATGTATTCGCTGACGCTAGTCCTCAAGATTATGGAATCGTTGCCTTTGTTCGAAGCAAATATCGAGATGGTTCCATCAATGTTTCATTTTTGTGCTCGAAGAACCGAATAGCTCCTATCAGAACAGATACGTCAAAACAGGTCACTCTGGAGCTAGCCGCGTCGTCACTGGCATCAAAAATGGCCAGTTTTTTAAGAACAAATGTAGGCACTATTTTCGATTCTGTACACCTTTGGACCGACTCTAAAATTGCGCTGTACTGGATCAAGGGTCAGAAGTAGAAAAAAGATGTCTACATTAGCAATCGTATAAACAAAATACACAGGTTAACGAACCTTACAGACTGGAAGCACTGTCCTGGAGTCGACAATCCAGCAGATCTTTTAACTCGTGGAGTCAACGTACAAAAACTGATGAATTCTTCCTGCTGGCTAGATGGTCCTAGTTGGCTTAAGTGTGAAGCGGAATATTGGCCGGAACAAGACAATCAATTGGAAGACTTGATAATAGTTGGAAATAGTTTTTTCGTGCCATCCACTGATGATAATCCCAAGATAACAAGCATTCTCGAACCAGAAAGGTTCAGTGATTATCGTAAATTACTTCGTGTTACCGCATACGTTCTCCGTTTTTTGAATAAACTTCGAAAAAAAGGATCGAATCAGACATACCTCACGGCAGAAGAAATTAAAAGGGCTGAAATATACTGGATTAAATGCACCCAGTTCAAAGCTTACAAGGACGAAGTCTTCGCTCTAAGCAACAACAAAATATGTCCTAAAAACTCTAAAATTTTGCTGCTAAATCCATTTCTGGACGAAGAAAATTTGCTGCGTTTGAGAAGCCGTTTGAGCCACGGAGATTTCCAATTCAACGAAATGTATCCTATAATATTACCAAAAGGATCACATATTACTTTGCTGATAATCCTGAAAACCCATGAGCTAGTTCTTCATGGTGGAGTCAATCTTGTTCTAACTAGACTACGCCAAAGGTTTTGGGTAGTTAAGGGGCGCCAGTTGGTCAAAAGCGTAATTAAATTATGCCGCGTTTGCAAACGTTTGAGAGGTAAACCAGCCAATCAGCCATTCGCTCCTTTACGAAAAGAACGTCTCTTCTCCTCGCGGCCGTTTGAAACTGTTGGAATAGACTTTGCTGGTCCACTTTACGTTCACAATGCGAGCAACGCAACCAAGAAGGTTTACATACTAGTTATTACTTGCGCGGTGGTTCGTGCAATTCATTTGGAGCTGGTGCCGAATTTAACGACGGAATCTTGCATCTTGGCTCTCAGGCGTTTTTTTGCTCGTCGTGGAGTACCTGATATTATAATGTCAGATAATGCGAAAACCTTTAAACGCTCAGCTCTGGAATTTCGCGAAATACAGAAAACAATACAATCAGAGCAATTCCAGAATTTTTTGGCCAATAAGCACATATATAGTAGTTTATAGTAGAGAGAGCGGCTTGGTGGGGCGGATTCTGGGAGAGACTAGTTAAAAGATCCAGAGAGCTAATCTTAACTTCGATCAACTATCAACTTATCTATCTGAAGCTGAATTCATTATTAATGCTCGCCCGTTGACATATGTTAGCGATGATCCTCGTGATTTATCACTTCTGACACCTGCCAACTTCATATTTGGAAGCTTTCCCTCAACAGTAGGTGATAGTTCATTTCAGCGTGGAAACCAGAGCATACAAATGAAATGGCAAGAACGTTTACGTTTCGCAAATAGATTCTTCAAACGTTTCAGAACGGAGTATGTTCAGATGCTCAGGTCAGCTCATCACGGCCATCCAACATTTTCCCAAGAACTTAAGGTGGGAGACGTCGTCATAGTCCATGATTCATCAGTTCCCCGTTTGTTTTTGAAACTGGGGATGATTAAACAAGTATACCCTGGTAGAGACAACCGAATACGATCGTGTGATGTTGAACTGCACAATGGGCTTGTGCTAAAGCGAGCTGTACAGCACCTTTTTCCACTGGAAGTGCGTTAAAGAGCAACGGCGGCGGGAGGATGTTAAAAATATATGTATATTGAATTGAATTGTTACCAAAACTCGTACATATTGTGTATGTATTGCCTTTGAATTATATTCTAATGACTAATAACCTGTATTGCTGGATCTTTTGAATGTAATTAGCTGTTCATAGTTGTAAAGCAGTTTTTACTAAAGCTTTTGAATTCTCTTTCAACCAGTCAGTCAGAAACATAATACGTAAGCAATAGTTTGCCTTTTGTACTTTCAGTTGTATTCTAATAAAGTTTCTTAAATTCTAACAAACTTGGACCCGAGTTTATAATTTATCAAAACACACTTAGGCACATAAGGGGCCATTATAACACCGCATTGCGCAGTGTACAAGCCTTATTAAGCGCAGATTCACCCAGAGTCCGGGATAATCCCCTTCCAACTGAAGCCTCTTTAGTAAGGTTATTAACGAAGTATGAGCCAAGAGACTTAATCCTTCTTCCAGCAAGGACCGAGCATTGACACATGACGTAAAGAACTGTTTCTTCCTGCTCCGCGC
The DNA here is from genome assembly GCA_947369275.1 of Nemotelus nigrinus. Classification (NCBI taxonomy): domain Eukaryota; kingdom Metazoa; phylum Arthropoda; class Insecta; order Diptera; family Stratiomyidae; genus Nemotelus; species Nemotelus nigrinus. The sequence continues at coordinate 51,019,766 of OX376372.1, read as the reverse complement.
ATCTACAGCTCCGGTAGTTTCCTAGTGCACTCAATGTCAAAAATGTTTCATAATTGTCTAGTGATCGCACAGGAGAATTCTTTTGATCAGGATTTCCTCGCATTGTTTAAGCACTTTTGCCTGATGATCAGTTTAACTGAAGTCATCACAAGTTGAATCGGGGGACTACAAAGCACTTCCGGGAAAAGCGTGCCAGCCTTTGGAAGTTGGTCCACTTCACTACATTGTCGAATGTCTCGGCATTTTGTCAGAAGACCCACGGTATTAAAGGACCAGTTTTGTAGTGTAAACTCCAGCAAGCGACGGTATAGCCGCTTGACTCTCAGTAAAATTGTAAATTTTTACTCCGAATATCTAGTTATATAAGAGCCAATTGGCTGCTTCAAAAATTGCCAACACCTCCGGTAAAAAGACGCTTGCAGTTATTAGGCAAGCGGAACGAAATATTCAAGCTTAGGTCAGTTAAAAAAACACCACACCCCACTTTGTCATTCAGTTTGAAGCCATGGGTATATATTTGCACAGCATTATTTAATAGGGATAACCTCCGCGGACACACCTCTCCGATTGGAATTGCGGTTTCAAATCTCTGAGAAAGAGATGGTTGGGCAACAGTATAATCGAGGTCCGCTAAAGCAAGCATGCCCTGCTCCAAGATGTTGGCAGTCCTTGCCCAAGAATCATCACAATTTAGTCTTACCTCTGCGCGCTTGGTATGTTGCGGGACAAACAGATCGGTGGAAAGGCAATGAAGCAGCAAAAGAGGAGGGGTAGTGCGGAGAGCCTTTGTGTCAAACAAGGCTGCTAATATGCGTAGGTACTTTCTCTATCATTTTCAGGTCAATAGCATTAGGTACGGCTAACATTCATACTACTGTCCCTTACAGCACGTTTGGTTCTACTATACTAGTGTAAATCCAGGAAACAATTTGAGGTATTAGCCCCCCAGGTCGCGCATATGATTGTATTTGGCCGTAAGCCAAGGCATAGTGCCCTCTAATTTCCACTGAATAACATCCTGGAGACTTGGTTAGAGCAAAAATGTAAACGGCCCATCCTATGTGTGTGTTTGAAAGGACAGGAATTGAAATGACAGCCCTGTATGATTCCTCACTACTAGGAGCTGCTTTGGATTGAACTTCCATCGGATCAGTGCATTATATTATTATTATTATATAGTATTATATTCCACCACTGAGGTTTAAGCCTAGCTAAGTCTCAGGACCCCTCAGCAGCACTGCTGAATGCAACAGCTAGAAATTTCAATGCCTTGTTCAGATCTTCCGGATTGACGATACCTGAAGCATGTTCTTGCTCAATGTAGGTAGCAGGTTGAAATTTCTCTCAATCTGTTCTTATTCTTGTTTAAGATCGAGTTTGCCTCCAAATATTGTAATCCTCTTAAGGTGAATGCTACCTATAGTAAAAGATGGAACACTCCTTTATAACATACTTCATCATCATCGGTCGTGATCGGAAGTCGATATCAAACAATGAACCACCCCTAGTCTTCGAGCATTATTGTCTACGCCATCCCTTCAGCCCAAACAAGGTCTTCTCCGATATCGTCTCAGATTTCCCCTCGCTCATACGACCACAGTTAGCCGAGCTTTTTCTATATCTCTTACGCACACGCTGTAGGAAAGACTGCTTCTCCGTGTTTTCGGTACTCTACGAGCTACGATCTTCACGGCGTCCAGATCCTCAGAATTCAATGAGACTAGCTTCAAAGCGTTCGACACTGTCTTTGACAACCGAAATCACGTCTCCGCACTCGTGATAAAGAGTAATCTGGACATGGAGCCCGTTGCAATTCTCGATCTTAAATGCTGCGCCTTTGCTGGAGGAGTGATGAAAACAATGGGTTACAGGGCGTATCTTTGTTTCACGAAACATTCCAAATGTAGTGTATGTTAAATGCAGCGTATAAAATTAAAATTTGGTGTAGTAGTGCTCAGGTAAGAGGATGGCCAAAGGGATAAACACATTATAGTCCAGTGAAATCCGACATAAAAAAGGGCAAAACTTGGGAAACGGATATTCCCCACTGTTTAAATTGATAAGAAGAAGTACCGCAAGGGCAACCGGAGTTCATAATAACACGATAATTAACATCTCACCAACGAGCCAGGTAAGAAGGATTAACGAAACAGTTAATGAGGCTGCTAATGAGGATTTAATTAGCGCCTCACCTACCGACGATGGGGGAAATACCCAGACGGAAAGAAAACGCTTAAGGAGACTTAAAAGTTTATCTACAAATAGGACGATTAGGGACTATTTTCCTCAGTCGAAGAAACATCGCTGAAGAAGGCTATAAGTGATAGCCGAAATACTAGTATACGGATTTTTGAAAAATAAATTGGTAGAAATAAAGGAAACGAGTTCGACTTTTCATTTTATTGTATAATTTCTACCTAAACGCTCGCCAAACAATTTTTTTGTTTGATTATATTTGTTCAAATAATGGCAACCAAGCCAAGGTCAGAGCCAAATAAATTCATTACACTGAGGAAATCAATTGCAGCACTTAGTAAGGACATCGGATTTTTAAGCAGGTGCAGAGACGCCGGGGTCACTCCGAAAAGTCACCAAATCAGAATCAAATCACCGATGGCATCCAACAACATCAGAACGTGGGAAAGAAGACTCATAACACAGAGCATTTCAAAGCTGCGATCCAAATTAAATCAAAAAACTCTGGAAGCATACAGCTTGCATTTGAAATTAGCTCAAAAGTACTCAGAGGAGTTTCCTTTATTTTTAACTAAAGTTAAAAGAGCGGAGGAAATTGAAGGCGAAAGGAAAAGGGAGCACCTCGAGAAGAAGTTCAAATCTCTGGAAGGGAGTAAACGGAGGCCGGGTACACAAGAAAGAAGCAGCACCCAGGAGACCAGCAAGTTGGTGGTAAACCAATCATCACAGACCTTCACGGCAGCACAAACTGATTTTTTAAACAATGGGTTAAAATTCGCCATTCGGAACAAAGCGAATATACCTCAGCTAATCGTGGATTTAGAGGCAGGCATCAACTCATACACTTTGGATGGTCCAGTTTCAGGGGAGGTGAAAGAACGCATACGCCTGGCAGCAACAGATGCTATCAGGAAAAACAACAGTCACAGCGGAAAACGTATCCACCAAGAAAAGGAAATGGCCAAAGAGTTAAAAAGTAAACCGGTATACTATATCAAGGCAGACAAAGGAAACGCAGTAGTTATACTCGATAAGGAGGATTACGATGAAAGAATGAGGACAAAAATAGATAATGGGCCGTATAGAAAACTGAGGAACGATCCACTACAACCACTTATTAAGCAGGTCGATAAAGTTTTGAAGGAATGCAAACAGGTGTTATCCAACAACTATTTGAAAGTCTCAAATCCAGCGCTGCCACGGATAAGGGGTCTTCCCAAAATTCATAAACCAGGAAAAGAAATGAGGGAGATAATTTCAGCGGAAAAATCACCAACGCATCGGATTGCAAAATGGTTGGTCAAGGAATTCCAGAGCATGGAGCATAAGTTTAGGTCATATTCGGTCAAAAACTCGAAAGAATTTTGTGAGCATCTTCAATCGATAGGAGATTTAGAAGAGGATGAAATTCTGATATCCTTCGACGTTAAAGCTCTTTTTCCGAGCATACCTATAAAGGAAGCAATTCTTATATTAGAGACCTGGTTGCTTCAGCAACAAAATGATGCACTTTGGAAGACGAAGGTCAAACAGTACATCAAGCTAACGAAATTGTGTATGGAAGAAAATTATTTTACATTCAGGGAAGGGTATTACAAGCAGCTGAAAGGAGCTCCGATGGGCAACCCACTGTCACCGTTTATTAGCGAGATTTTTATGGCTAAGCTAGAAGCGGATCTAGAAGAAAAGGGCCTCATGCCGAAATTTTGGAGGAGATATGTGGACGACATCTGCGCGGTTGTAAAAAGAGAAGAAGTAGAAAATACCGTGGAAATCATCAATGGTTTGCATGGAAATATTGATTTCTCTTTTGAAACAGAGACAAATGGTCAGCTACCGTTTTTGGATCTATTGCTAAAGAGGAGGGAGAAACAATTAGAGCTGGAAGTGTACAGGAAGCCAACAGACACAAATCGCGTCATCAGATACAACTCCAACCATGCGTACCAGCACAAGATGGCTGCATTCAACCACATGATCCATCGTATGTTGACCCTACCGTTATCGTCCGAGGGATTAAAGAAGGAAACATCCCACATTTTGAAAGTAGCTGAGAGCAATGGATACCCCACCAAACGGATAACAGGACTGATTGGAAAACGGATGAGGAACCTGGCACTTAAAGATTTGACAAACCTGAAGGAGGACAAGCCCCCACTGAGAAGGGTCGTGTTAGAATATAATCGGATTTCGTTGGGTTTGAAGCCCAAATTAAAGAAATGGGGCGTAGAGGTTGTATTCCAAAACAGAAGCAACCAGCTGAAGACTCTACTTGGGTCAACAAAGGACCCAATAGAAAGATTGGAAAAAGCAGGGATATACTCGATCCAATGCGGGGATTGTGACCTAAAATATATAGGCCAAACGAAACGAAGTGCACTTACTCGCTTCAAGGAGCATCGGAGGGAAGCAGAAACAGCAAGGAGGAAAAACATTAAGGAGTTCAAATCTAAAGTAGCGGAGCATATGGTTGGAGCAGACCACAACATCTCGGTGGAAAACCTCTCACTGATAAGCAACGTGGGAGATAGTAGAAAGCTAGATGTAGCGGAAAGTTTGGAGATATTCAAGGCTCCACGGGAGTGTCTCCTTAACAGGGATTTGGGAAACGGATATTCCCCACTGTTTAAATTGATAAGAAGAAGTACCGCAAGGGCAACCGGAGTTCATAATAACACGATAATTAACATCTCACCAACGAGCCAGGTAAGAAGGATTAACGAAACAGTTAATGAGGCTGCTAATGAGGATTTAATTAGCGCCTCACCTACCGACGATGGGGGAAATACCCAGACGGAAAGAAAACGCTTAAGGAGACTTAAAAGTTTATCTACAAATAGGACGATTAGGGACTATTTTCCTCAGTCGAAGAAACATCGCTGAAGAAGGCTATAAGTGATAGCCGAAATACTAGTATACGGATTTTTGAAAAATAAATTGGTAGAAATAAAGGAAACGAGTTCGACTTTTCATTTTATTTTTATTTTTATTTCAAAAGTCCCCATCGATTCGAGTGCTGCGTTACTTTTTTTTGAAAGTGACCTTTCCTAAATATGCCAGAATCGGTCACGTCTTCAGAAAAACAATGTATGATGAATATGTAGCTTAAAAAATTAACAACAAAAGAGATCTGAAAACTTTTTCTTGTAACCATAACCGTTTTTGAGATAAATTGATCTAAAGGTCTGCTACTAACAGCATCCTCTTTCTCAACGGCATGTTAATATTATCCGATTTTGATTACGACTTGGAATGTTTGTGAGTTTGTTTTTCTATGTTTAAGAGGCCCATAAAAAAACATGTTAATAGATTTGTGAGGAATTCCTCACCTAATATTTATTTTATGCTTTTGCCAATAAATAAAAATATCAAACGTCGGCTTTGAAATATGAACTATTTTTATTATGCAACAAATGACTGACTAGTGTCACGACCTACAAAAAGTGATAACTAGATTTCATCGTTCGCACCGCATCCTTTGTGGTGAACTTGTGAGTTCCCCACAGCACTCCCCTCCAAGTGAGGGAACCTCGCGGCAAATAGACATCTGGCAGATGCTGGTTGATAAGTCTTGGTGATGTATGCTGGTCGTTTTGGCCCTTCATCGGTCGCAAGCGTAGAATTCGTTTCGAGAAAGGCCGGTTTCAATCGCTCTGTGGACACATTGATTGGTTTTCCATTGACGTCTATGGTATACAGAGCGTTCGAAATTCGTTTCAGGATTTTGTGTGGACCAGTGTACGGCCTAGTCAAGGATTTTCGGAGTGAGTCTACTCTTAAAAACACGTGCGTACATGTGTCGAGATGCTTGTTTTTGAAGATTTTTCGGTCGGTGTGATGCGTTGTTTGAACGGGTCGTAATGCTTGCAGGGTTTCTCTTAAATTGTCGAGGAAACAGTGTGGTCCGATAGTTGCATTTGATGTTGGAACTAAAGACTCGCCAGGGAGGTTTAGCGTCGTGCCATAAAGCATTTCCGCGCTCGATCCGCCGATGTCTTCCTTATAGCTCACGCGCAGCCCCAGCAGGACCGTAGGCAGAATATCAACCCATGCAGGGTTTTTATTGTTGCATTATTGCCGCCTTTAAAGACCTGTGCCAGCGTTCTATTAGGCCGTTTGAGGCTGGATGGTATGCCGAAGTTCGGTTTTTACCACTGCCAATGAGAGCTGTCAATGAGCGGGACATTGTTGACTCAAATTGAGCCCCTTGATCGGTCGTGATGGTCCGCGGAGCGCCATAACGTGACACCCAGTGATTAAAAAATGCTTTTGAGACCGATTCCGCTGTTTGATCATATAGGGGAACCGCTTCTGGCCATCGCGAGAAGCGATCGATCACAGTGAGGCAGTATTTATATCCTGAAGATGGTATTAACGGTCCCACGATGTCCAAATGTACATGCTGGAACCTGCTGTCTGGCATAGAGATTTGTTGGATCGGGTTATGATGATGGCGTCCCACTTTTGCCCGCTGGCAAGGAACACACGTCCTTGCCCATTCCTTGATGTCGCTTTGCATGTTCATCCATACAAATCTTTTTGCTAGGGTTTTTGCGGTGGCACGCCCACTAGGGTGAGCCGGCTCGTGAAAAATATCAAACATTTTTCTTCGTAGCGCCTTTGGTACAAAAGGACGAATATTGTTTGTAGATGTATCGCAATACAGTTTTCCTTCATTTTCAACTGTGATTGGTTGCAGCTTGAGCGATGTTTCGTTGTGTTTCAATAGTTGCTGGAGTTCAGTGTCTGCCTGCTGAGAATCGATGAGTTCCTTTGTCGAGAAAAATGTAGGCATCGAAATTTGCTCGATTCGTGACAAGGCGTCGGTGACGTTATTTGATTTCCCAGCTATGTGCCAAATGTCCGTCGTAAATTGCGATACGTAACTGAGGTGACGGACTTGTCGAGGCGACGCTCTATCAGATTTCTGATTGAACGCGTATATGAGCGGCTTGTGATCCGTTTGAATAAAAAAATTGGATGCCTCAAGCAGGTATCGGAAATGACGTACACTGCTGTAAATAGCTAGCAGCTCCCGGTCGTATACGCTGTACTTTTCTTCAGCACGGGACAATTTTCACTGATAAAACGCCAATGGTACCCATTGCTTTCCTGTAGAACTGCTCCCACTGCTACGTTGGATCCATCAGTCACGAGCGTTAGTGGTTGATTCGGCTCGTAGTGCGCTAGGAGTGTTTTGGCCGCTAGACTGTTCTTGCATTTAATAAACGCTTCTTCAGCCTCCGGATTCCATAGAACGGGATTTTTGTCTCCTTTTTTTGATTCCCCGAGTAAAGCATGCAGCGGGGCTTGACAGAGAGCAGCGTTTTTAAGAAAACGTCGATAAAAGTTTATTAGTCCGAGAAATTTTCGGAGCTCTCTAATCGTCGAAGGTTTTTTGTATTGATTGATTGCCTCTACTCGGGATTCTGGTACCCTTGTTCCATTTCTGTCGATGATATGACCTAGAAACTCGATCTTATTCACGCCGAATTGGCATTTGCTCACGTTGATTACCATGCCGTATTGGCTTAGTCGATTTAAGACGGCTCTGAGATGATTTTCGTGCTCCGACGGTTCACTGGATGCAATTAAAATATCATCTATGTAGCACCAACAGTAATCTAATCATTTTAAAACTTCGTCCATGAAACGTTGGAATGATTGAGCGGCATTTCGTAGACCGAACGTCATGGCCGTAAACTCGTAAAGTCCGAACGGGGTGGTGACCGCCGTCTTTTCAATATCCTCCTCCGCTACCGGAATGTGGTGGAAAGCCCCGACTAGATCAATTTTCGTGAACACGGTTTTTTTTTGATAGATTTGATACGATATCTTCAATGTGTTTGAGTGGATATCGATCAGGACGCGTGTTGGCGTTTAGACGACGGTAGTCCCCGCATGGGCGCCAACCATCTTTCTTTGGCACAAGGTGCAATGGGCTAGCCCACGGGCTTGAAGAGGACTGACATATCCCTCGCTCCAACATTTAGTCGAACTCGCGTCGCGCTATCTTCAGTTTCTCTGGCGATAAACGCCGTGGCTTGTCGGCCACTGGTGGACCATCTGTCACTATATGGTGACGCACCTTATGTTTCGGACTCGGAAAAACAAGTTTTGCAGGATTCGTTAGTGTAGAATATTCTTTTAATAATTTATGGAACGAGGATGATTCGGATACAGTTGAAACGCTCGGCGTATTTGAACGATAAATCTTACCCGGCACCGTAAGCAGAGTGGTTGCGTCTAGTAGTTTTCCTTTTCTCATATCCACCAGCAAGTTATGGTGGCGAAGAAAATCTGCACCTATTATAGGGCGGGAGACATCAGCAATATAAAATTTCCATGAAATTACACGTCGAAAACCGAGATCTAATTGCTGCAGCTTAATTCCGTATGTATTTATCGGAGTACCGTTTGCTGCATGAACAAAAAGGCGTTTATGTGCGTTGTCACTGGCTACCGCCTGATGTGCCAGTGACTTTACGCGTTTCCCGTGTTTTGAAACGAGCATAGTGACGTACACTGCCTGGCGGCTGCACCATACTTGTGGTGGTACCAACATACTGAAAATGGCTTGCCTGGATATATGCGTTTAGCATTTTGAGCAAGAGCTGCCGAGTGAAACGGTCTACGGCATGTAGAACATGTTGGACAAGGGGCTTGTTGCGCATTCGTTTTTGCGCGCATTATTTCAGATTTTAGTCCTGCGATCTCTTGCACGAGGTCGTCATATCGCGTGTCGTTTACCACGGACTCAACGTTATTCCGATATGAGACCGACGTTATCCAATCCGCTGACTCTGCTAGGTTGTCCAGATTGGTAATGTTCGACCCGAGTATGATTTGTTGCACGTTATTCGGCAGCCGTTCGAGCCACAGTGATTTCAAAAATGACTCTGTGACGTTAGCGCCAGCCGCGCATCGCATTTGACGTTATAATTGCGAAGGACGTTGGTCCCCTAGCTCTAGTTCACACACGAGTTTACGCGTCAATTCGTGTTGCGACAGCTCGTACGCGGACAGTAGTCGATTTTTGATTGCATTATATTTGCCCTGTGCTGGAGGATAATTCAAAATGTCTGTTACCTGGTCTAATGCCGCGGCGTCCAGTTCTCCTATCACTCTATCAAATTGCGCTGCATTCGTGTTGGCATGGTACGATCGGAATTTCGCTGTATATGTATATGTATATGTATATGCATATGCATATGCATATGTATATGTATATGTATATGTATATGTATATATGTATATATATATATATATATATATATATATATATATATATATATATATATATATATATATATATATATATATATATATATATATATATATATATATATATATATATATATATATATATATATGTATATATATATATAAATACAGTCAGTCAAGAATGAGTTTACACATAGAGAAAAAATTCAATTTTTGATCTTTCTAATTATAAAATACTACTTTTTACTAATGTTCGAAGAACATTAGTATTAAAATCGATTCGGCCAAAAATTCATATTTCTATATATATATATATATATATGTACAAAAAATTTCAGTGAGATAATCTCGGGAACGCGCCATTCGATTGAGCTGAAACTTTCAGAATACATTGGTGTATATGCAGAATAGGTCCAGGTCTCTTTAAATGTCAGTTATTGTAAACCTTTTTGCGCCGGCGGGCATTTAAGTGATATTTTTAATATACCTATTATTTCGTGCACAAATGATTTTCGCAAAAATAAAGTTAATAAAATAAATTTCTAACGTGTTTTACATATGAATCGGATAATGCTTTGGAATTTTTTAACCCTATGTGTGCGCTGGGTGCCTAAAAAGAGGACGGGAAAATTTGAAAATTTTTAAATTTCGATAACTTTTGACAGAGCTATTCAATCATTACCAAATTTTCAGGACATATTGATATTATTTAGTTGTAGATTTATGTGGCTTTTAATGAGCGTGCTGGCAACCCTGTAGCTAGGGCAGGCACTGAAAGTGAAAACCTCCAAATCATCGTCTCTCTTGAAAAAATGCCGTTTCTTCAAAAATAAGCCTTTCATATGTAAATCTTGTGCTTTGTTTACATAACCAAAAAAAAAAAAAGATATGGTATAACGGGCACGCCTGGCAACCCTTGCCCAATTTACCTATATTTTTAGCATCAAAAACTTCTGTTCACGGAAACTCACGATCCGATGGGCAGAATGATTTGAAATTCACAGCATGTATTGACCCTAAATAGGACCAGGTCTGATAGAAGTGATTTTGAAATGCGGGCAATTCTGTGCCAGTGGTGCCATCTTGAAAAACCACTAAAAAAGATAACTGTTTTTAGCCCTATAAATTCTGATTGAATCGTTCGATTTTAACAAAACTCGCACAATTGCTGGACCTTACTTTAAGCCACGTTTGGTAGAAATTTGGTCGAAAAATTCGGTTGGAGCTGCCAGCTATGATAATTTTGGTGTCTTCATTTTGAAAAAAAAAATTTGGAAGTGAAAACATTCAAACCATCGAATATTCAAAAAAATGTCCGTTTTTTACAATAAAACCAATCTGTATATAAATCTTATGTTTTATCTACACGTTCAAAAGAAAACTTTGGAAATTTCATGTCGGACAAGAACGGTAACCCTCTCCCAGTTAACCTATATTTTTAGCATCAAAAACTTCTGTTCACGGAAACTCACGAACCAATAATCAGATACAGCTAAAATTTACAGAATGCATTGGACTTAAGTAAGACCAGATTTGATAGAAGCGATTTTGAATTGTGGGCAACTCTGTGCCAGTGGTGCCATCTTGAAAAATTACATAGAAAAAAAAATGCTTTTTGCCCTATGAAATGTGAATAAGTTACCAGATTTTCATGAAATTGACACAGAAGCTAAACCTAACTCTAATCTCTGTTTGGTGGAAATTTTGTTGAAAAATTTGATTGGTGCTACCAGCTATGGTAATTTTTGTGTCTTTGGTTTTGAAAATTCACTCAGGAAAATAAAACTTTTTGTACTATAACTTCCAGTGCAGTCATGAAATCAATACGAATTTCATACAATTAATGAAACCTGTCATAAACATTATTCAGGCCAAATTTGGTTGAAAAGACACGATAGGGTTGCCAGCTATTGTTGGTTTTGTGTTTAATTGCAATATCTTTATTAAGCGGTTTTATCGTAGAATTTTCAAATGGTAATGATATTGTAGTGACAATAAACAGCAAATATTAAGCTTTCGATCATTTGAAAAAACTCGCTGCAGGTAACCCTAAATTTCTTTATACTCCTATAACTTCGAATGTAATTAAACAACGTGAAGCAGATTTGATATATTCTTGGATTTGATACTGGCGAAAGGTTGCCAGCACGAGTCGGTTGTGCTACTTTTGTATCAATAAATGCTTACAGTTAGTATACATACCGGAAACATTTACAATGAAAATAAATAACCGATGTTACAATTCGCAAAGTTCTGCAAATTTTTCGGATCGCAGCCCCAAACACCAACTTCAGTTACAGTGCTGCAGGCACTGAGCATTTTCTTCATTGATGTTATATGAGATGCTGCTTTCAAAATTATGTGAAATAAGCAACTGATAACGAATATAATTAACCCGTATTTTGCTCTCATAAACGTTGAAATTCATGCCAGTGGTAATATCTGAAACCTTGCACCATATGAGTTATAATGCATTCTTAAGACGAAAGTAAAACGTGGCATTTGAAACAGTTTGGCCGTAATAAGCAGCACATGTGGTGGAATATGCACTCAAAACCTGCACGATTCTTCTACTGTTCTTCGAACATTAGTGTTTCTAGCGGTTCAGGTGCGCTAGAGTTTTTTATTTATGTAAATGCATTTTTTTTTCTTAATTATAGTTATTTACATTATTTTCAACCGATATATACAAAAAAAAGTACAACTTCAATGCAAAAAATAGAACGAAAAGAACAACGAAAACAATTATTAGAATTCTTGAAGTGTTAAGAAACTCTTTACACAACTGTTTTTGTTTGCATTATTGTAACGATGCGGTAAATTTACCGTGATTTTTGGTCTGTATTGTAAAGTTCTATAAATTTGATCATTAGTGTGTGATTAGTTTTTGGCTAGTACGAATAAATAAGTGAGATATTGTGCTTTAAAATGCCAGGCAAAAGATTGTCCTTTGAGTTGGCTCAGATGATATACTGTAATCACCAATTAGGTCAAAGTCCGCAGGAACTGTCGGAAATGTTTTTTGTAGCACGAAAGACAGTCTATAATGTTATAAATAGTGCTGAAAATGAGGATAGATTGGAGCCAAAGTGTGGAGGTGGCCCAAAACCAAAAATATCTAAACGTATAGAGCGCCTTATGATAGGGAAACTTGATAAAAACCCCTGGATTTCGACCAGAACACTGGCTCGGGAACTCCAGGAAAAGTGTGATTTTGCTGCTTGCCATGAAACAGTACGACAGGCCATCCTACGAAATAAGTTCGCATCAAGAGCTGCACGAAAGAAACCACTGCTTTCTGCACTAAACATCGAAAAGCGTTTTTCCTTCGCTATGATGCACCTTTCTCGACCCGTTGACTTTTGGAACGACGTCATATTCTGCGATGAGATGAAAATGATGTTGTACTACAATGATGGACCGACTAGAGTGTGGCGCAAGCCGTAAACATCGTTGGAAAATCTAAATATCATTCCGACTGTAAAATTCAGTAAGTTATCCGTTATGATTTGGGGGTGCTTCTCAAGCAGAGGAGTAAGAGACTTGGCATTTATTGAGTCAAACATGAACGCCCAACAATATTTGCATATCCTTAAAACATATTTGGCAAGCAGTGCGCAGAAATTCGGGTTTATGGATAACAACAAACCAAATTTTAAGTTTTACCAGGACAACGATCCCAAACATAAGGCTCACATGGTGCGAATGTGGCTCTTATGCAACTGCCGAAAAGTGATGGATACGCCAGCCCAGAGTCCTGACTTAAATCCCATCGAGAATTTATGGGCCTACTTAAAAAAACAAGTCGCTAAAAGGCAACCCAAAAACCGAACTGCCTTAAAAACTGCGATTCTCGAAGAATGGCAAAAAATACCAACCACTTATGACCTGCAAAAGTTGATTCATTCAATGAAAAATCGGTTTCAATGCGTGGTGGATCCCAAAAGTGGCCATACCAAATATGAAATATACCAAATAATATTAAATATCCTGTAAATATGTAAATATTAAATACTAAAATAAATTGTGTAAGTTTCTTGACACTTTAAGAATTGTAATAATTGTTTTCGTTGTTCTTTTCGTTCTTTTTTGCATTGAAGTTGTACTTTTTTTGTATATATCGGTTGGAAATAATGTAAATAACTATAATTAAGAAAAAAAATTCATTTACATAAATAAAAAGTAGTATTTTATAATTAGAAAGACAGACTGTATATATATTTATATTATATATATAGATTTTACCTGAGCAAGGAAAATAATTTCAATTTACTTCGAGACTCGTCCTTTCTAGCACAAGCAAACAAAATAAAATCGTCCATAAAATACGATTTCTAATTTGCGCTGAAACAGTCTAATGTTCAATAATGAATCATAAAACATTGAAAGTAATTTAGACACTGAAAGAAAAACTCTTGGTTGGTTCAACTATTTTTAATAGTATTGCAACGATTCATTCAAAATCGTTAAACGAACTACGGAAAATAGTTATTTTTACTATGTTAATATAGTTAATTTAACGATATAAAAGTAATTGGCTCTGGTTATACAAAAAATATCACAACGTTCATGAAATCAACTGTTTTAATTGTTTCATAACCACGAAAATTAGTTGATAAATAGAAAAATATTCATCAATTCACTCAAAACTTCAACGTTTCGAATTATCAACTGTTTTTATGGTACTTAAACTACTTTGCAATAGTTGATTTCAACAAACGTAATTCAGTGAGCAACGTCTTTGGAATTACTCTACGCAAAGTAGAATGGTTTCAACAGTTGGATGCTGTTCATGCTCCGAATGAAATTGTTTATCAACCACGCGTCATGGTGCATAAAAGTAATCAAAGATTTTCTTATGGTTGTTTTAACTATAGCCCTAGTTGATGCAAAAACAACTAAGGAAAACTGTTGATTTTCCATACTCCTCATACTCATACTCCTATTCTGTCATAGAAGTTTCATATACTACATGGCAAAATTGTGTTTGGTTTGCTGTTTGATATAATTCATATTCATGTTATGCGGTGAAGTCTTTATATTACGTTGCATGACGCTTTATAAGTTAATCACATGACAATGTCTTCCACTGTGGCAAACGCAGTGGGCTGCGGCAATACATCCATTTCTTTTTGTCCTTTGTATTGCTTAATCCCGTTGTACGAGGATTAGGTTGGCTTGTCACAATACAAAGTTATCTTTATCGTAGTCGATTTTGAATTAAACACAGTTAAACATTTTACTTATCATTTATTATAATTTTGTATACAGGAATGACACACCATTAATTTTATAATGGGTTTTGAAAAGTACAATTAAATTATCGTCATCGCGAATAAGGATTCTGTCTTTCTTTACACAGACTATTTTCAGCATTCTGCTTTAGTCTTTGCTTTGGTTTTACACATTAACTTTGCTTTGATTTTACACTTTAACTTTGTTTTGATTTTACACTTTAACTTTGCATTGATTTTATTATTTTGTACTTTTGTACTATTGGATCGAAACTGACTGACTGATTGATTGATCGATTGAAACACACTTATATATGGTTTGAGCTACTGAGGTTGCAGAAATTGCTTAGTGCGACTTCTGTAACCTGATCTATGCGAATTTTGCTTTGATCTTAGAAATTCCGATTTGGGTTGATTTGATAAACATTCTAAGGTAAACATTTTTGTCTTGAGGAGATATGTTTATATGAAGATTGTTATGATGGTTGCAGATGAGAAGTATTGAATTTGTTCATTCTATCGTTGGGTAAAGATTTAGACCGGATGTCGGTACTTGAGGGCTAGGTGCTGACGGTGCCATAACTCCTCCATCCGTAGTATGAAAATTGTCCTCAATTTTGACGTTATCTTTTTCAGGTATATATTCGATTTTGGGTTTTGAATTTTTTAATTGAATGGTAAACTTTTTTGTTTTGTATTTCCAAATTAGAAATATGATGAAAATTAAAATGATGATTGACATGAATAAAATGGGTATTCCTATTGATATGTGTTTCAGGTTTTCTCTAATGTTTGTGTTTTCGATTTCATGAAGTTTGTTTACTTCATTGTTTTTCCAATGTAGTTCTTCTAGGGTAAGTGGATTAATTTTTTCTGGGTTATAATTTTCGATATTTTGAGGTAAAACGATATGGGGTGTGTATTCTTCCTGGTAGTTTTCAAATATATCATTATTGATTATTACTTTGCATTTTGTGAATTTTATTAATGCATGTGTTGGTAAGTGTGTAATTTCGTTTTTCTTTTGTGGATTACAATCATGATTTACTAGTATATTGAATTTTTTATTGTTTGTGACGGTAATTATTCCAAGTGATATATCTGTAATGTTTACTTTATCATTCTGAATTTCTGAACAGTTTGTTAAGTGCATGATGCATTCATCTTTTAGAGGTATAAGGTTTTTTGAATATTTTGTATAGTAGTACAATGAATTATTGCATTTGAGATATGTATTAATATTAGTGAGTAGTTCATAATTGTTGTGATTTGGTATAGGTTGTATGGAATATTTTGTACATGTTTCTTCTAAATAATGAGGTATTATGATGACAATTATAATGTTGGTAGGTTTTAATATTATATTACATTGTATATTGCTTAACTGATCGAGCGTTATATTAAATTTATCAATTTCTGAGTCTTCTAAAATATATCTGCTTAAGTAATTAGTTTTTGACATCAAAATTATTTCCTTAATTTTTTCTATGCTTTCATTTATTAAATTTACATCATATTCTATGTTTTTTATATATTCTGTTTCTATGAAGTGTTTATTTAGTTCGAATTTTTTGTTCATTTCATTTACATAGGTGGAAATTTTTTGAAAGTTTGTGGATGCTTCATTTACAAGTTGTTTAATTTGCTCGTTAAGCTTGTTGTTTTGAGCGACTATAATGTTTTCGTTTTTCAGTAGGTTTTGTTGATTATTTTCTAATTTTTCAATAGCATTAATTATATTTTCTCTATCTTCGTTGTCCATTACTCCGCCAAACCATTTTAAGAATGAGCCATATGGATTGAAAATTCCTCTTTTTGCTTTTTTGTTTATCGGTTCTGTACAGTCTGTTTTTATACTAGGGGGACAATATTCACAGTTCAAATGTCTATAACCGTTTTGTATTTCATTTTTTCTTTTATTAATTAGTAATATAGCTTTTTCTTCCATTTCAGTCATATTTGTATCTTGGAAATTTATATCATTATATAATTCATATAACTGTAAATCTATTTTGTATTTTTGATTAAGATCAAGTGAATTTATAATATGTTTTATATTTTCTGCCCTTGATTTTCCTAGGTTAATTTGATGTTTGTTCAATGTATTTGTGAATAGATATTTATTTTTAAACTTATGTTTTACTGGACTAGGATCTGAAATTGTGGAATATGGATTGAGAGTTTTGATTTCGTGTTTTAAGTGTTTGATTAAAAGTCTTAATCTGAGAATGTTTGGATGATCAAAGTTTTCATTAATTAGGTTTAAATTTTTTATGATTATGTTATAGGCTGTTTCATAATGTGTAATGTTAACATTATGGAAAATATAGCTTTTATGTGTTATAATATTAATTTCTTCCCTTTTTATAGTTATGAATCCGTTTCCATGTGTCAAATCAATTATTTCCATTTGCTGTGCTGAGGTTGCTAGTATCCACAGTGTTATTATTTGTATTTTTATTGCCAGATGCATTTCTGGAAACAGATGAGATACAATGATTATTTTGATATTTCTTTTTTCTTAAGTGTAGTTGTTTATGATAGTTTTTCTGTTTCATTTCTCGGGTTTTGATTTTAGCTCGAGGTTTTAGTTTGTGAGTTTTTATTTTTATATAATCTGGATTTATATCTACTGATTTACGTTTTTTATTGTGATATTCTATTAGTTTGGTTTTGTATTCGATTAGATTTTTATAGACTTGTTCTTTGTCTGCCTGATTATGATGCACCTTGATTGGAGGTTCTTTGGTTGCTGTATGTGAGGTTGTATTATATATTTTAAGGATTTCTGTGATGGAATTGTATAATTTTAAATCTTCCTCTTCTTCTTGTCTGAGTGGTTAAATTCGTAGATTTTCATTTAGTGTGTTGTGAAAGGATTCTATATCGGAATTTCCTGTTTTATAGGATGGTGAGCAAAAATGATATTCAATGTTATTTTCTCCGAACCAGTCTATTGTTTTTTGACAGTTGATTGCGCTTTCGTTGTCTGTTATTATCTTAATTGGTTTTCCCATTCTATCAATAATGTCTATTAATGCTGTATTAATGTTGTTCCATTGTCTACTTTTTAATTTAATAAGGCTAACGTATTTACTAAATTTATCTATACATGTTAAGTAAAAGTTATCTTTATTTTGAAACCAAATATCAATGTGGTAGATTTGATTAGGTTTTACGGGTGTTTCTGTTAATTTAAAGGGTTCCTTAATTGGATTTCTCTCATATTTGCCTTTCATGCAAATTGTACAGTTATTAATGTATTTTGTTATTTTTTCTTTTAAATTTGGAAAGTAAAATTGTCTACGTAGAATGTCGTATAGTTTATTTATTCCTAAATTATTTAGTTTTTTGTGTGCTGATGCTATTTCTTCTGATATTTCTTCAACTGATAGATCTAATAGATAATAATTACATTTTAAGTAGTTTACATTGGGATTATCTTTTTTCCATTTGACATAAACATCTTGAAACGTTTTGTATATTTGAATGTCTGATATATATATTCCAACATTTCCCTTTTCTGGTGAATGATTTTTTTAAATATATTCATAAGTTTTGTCGTCAGGTGAATGATATGACAATATTATCCTTTTTCTATTATTTTGTAGTCTAATAACTTTTGCTGAATTAATTTTATGTTTTTTTAGGAATAATTTGAGTTTTAAAGGCGTTCAGGGGTTTTTCTGAAATGAAAATGTATTCTGTGTTGTCTTCGTTAGCAGTATGTTGTGTGGCATGCTCTGAGGTATTTTCGGTGTTATTTTGTGTGATTACTTCGCTATTATTTAAATGGTGAATTTCTACTCGTGATAGGGCATCTGCTACTTGATTCTCTTTTCCTGGAATGTAATTGACATCAAAATTGTACTCCTCTAATTTTAATTTCCATCTCTGAAGTTTTTGATTAGGTTCCTTTAGGTTTGATAAGTATTTTAATGGTTTATGATCTGTTTGTAAATTGAATTTAACGCCATACAGGTAAGGTCTAAAGTATTTAGTGGCCCATATGATGGCTAATAGTTCTTTTTCTATTGTAGAATATCTTGCTTCACTTTCGCATAGTGTTCTTGATGCAAAGGCAATAGGATGTCCGAGTTGTGATAGAACAGCTCCTATAGCATATTGTGATGCATCAGTAGTAAGGGTGAATTGTTTTGAAAAATCTGGATATTTAAGTATGGGTTCATTTTGCAAATATGATTTTAATCTAAGAAATGCACTAATATATTCTTGGTCGTTGATATTAATTTTTCTATTCTTTTTTAAATAAATGGTCATTGGTTTTGCAATTTTCGCATAATCCTTTATGAATTTTCTGTAGAATCCAGTTAGTCCTAAAAAGGATTTGATTTCTTTTTGGGTTTTAGGTATAGGAAATTTTTTTATTGCAACTACTTTGTTTGGGTTAGGTTTGACTCCTTCTGTTGTAATAATGTGTCCTAAAAATTCCGTTTCTGTTTTTAAAAATTCGCATTTGTCCAGTTGTATTTTCAAATTTGCTTTTTCCAGTATCGAAAGTATAGTTTTAAGTGAATTTATATGTTCAGTTAATGATGTACTGAAAATGATAATGTCATCCATGTAGACACAACAAATTTTATTAACATAGTCTCCCAAGATGTCGTTCATAAGCCTTTGAAAGGTACTAGGTGCATTCTTTAAACCGAATGGCATTCTCATGAACTCGTAATGTCCATTTTCGGTGGAAAATGCTGTTTTATGTTGGTCTTCTGCCGCAATTTCTATTTGGTGAAAACCTTTTGCTAAATCTATTGTTGAAAAATATCTAAAATTTCGTTTATAACAGGGATTGAATATTTATCATCAGTAGTTACATTATTCAATTTTCTATAATCGATTACAATACGGAATTTTCTTTTACCGCTTGCGTCTATTTTTTTTGGAACAACCCATATTGGTGAATTATATGGAGAATTTGATTTTTTTATAATTTTTTGATCTAACATTTCTTGTATTTGTCTATTAACTTCGTCTCGGTAAATTATCGGGTATCTATAACTTTTAGTGTATATTGGTTGATTGTTTGTAAGTTTCAATTGATGCTTAATTTGATTTGTAAATGTGAGATTTTGGTTTTCTTTATAGGACATACGCTTTAGTTGTTTTATTAAGGTTGATAACTGATATTTCTCTTCGGGGTTTAAATGATCCATTCTAATGTTGTTAGTTTCTTTAAATTCTGGTGTTTTTTCTTGTATTGAATATATTTCTTCTGGAATATTGTAGTCAGTTTCTAATGGTAGAATTTGATCATTTAGTTTAATTGTTTGGTGGGGATAATTAATTATAGCGTTGTTTTCTATTAGTACATCGTTTCCTATAATACCGTCATAATTGGATTCAAAATTTACGATAAGAAGTTCAATTGCTTTTTTCAATTTTAAATTTTGGAATGAAGTAACTGTTATTTTATGATTAATTTGTGATTCTCCATGTAAGGTTTTTATTGTTATTGTGGGTATATTATATACTCCACTACAATTATTAGGAATAAATTTTTCCTTTATAAGACTGCGGGATGCTCCCGAGTCAATTAGTAACTTAAGGCTTTGATTGCCTATTGTAGTTACTTTAATACATGGTAAACCTGGTCCAAGGCCATTATTTAAAAATTTATAATTTCTCCAAAATTTTGCGAAGTACTTGGCTCTGATTTTGAAATAGGGTGATGGATTTGTGCTTTAGTTTTTATTTTTGAATTTCCTCCATCCTTAGAGGGATCGTTGACTTCAACGATGTTATTATGCCTGTAAGTGGCTGAATTATCAATTTCCATTGGTTCTGGTGCTTGTTGATTATTATAATTTTTGTTATTATTATAAGGGTAGTTTGGGTTTGCATAATATGGTTGTTTGTAATTTCTATCTCTGGGTGCATTATATGAACGTGGTTGATAATGATTTTGATTTGTAGGGGAATTATTATTATTTCTATAATCATTTCTGTTGTATTTATGATGATTATAGTTACTGCTATGCTGTGTATTGTAACTATGATTGTTTTTTCGGTTGTTATTATTTTGATAATTGGTATTTTTATTATGTTGGTTTTTATTAGGGTGGTTTTTGTTGAATTTATTTTTATTTCTATAATCTTGGAAATGTAAATATCCTGCTTCTACTAGTATAGAGAATGCTCTATTTATAGTTACAGGTTTTTGAGTAGCAATTATGCCTCTCAATGGTTCCGGTAAATTGTCACGAAATATATCTAATGCCATACTATTATTGGTATTTATAATTTCATTTTGCTGAACTAAATTTGAAATCTCGTTTTTGATTTTATTATTTAAATGGTATAAGCATGTCATCATGTAATCATAATATTGAGAAAGGTTGGTGAATCTAGCGTTAACAAGTTTTTCGTATAGTTGACTTTTGCTTCTAGGGTTATCAAAATATTGAATTAGTAATGTTTTAATTGATTCCCAATTATTTGTTTGATGAGCATCTATTCTTTCTTTTGCTTTACCAATTATTTTAGATCTGATTATGTTTTGAATAGCTATTTTTACAGGTGTTTCAAGAGTTTCTATAATAGGTAATATACTGTCTATAATTAAAATAAAGTTGTGTAGATCTCGCTGGTTTCCATCGTATGTGGGAAGTGCTCCTAATAGGTTGAATGCTCTTTTTTCGTTCATCTCGTTTACTTTGCGTGCTTCTTCTGCCATTTTTAGTATTATAAGTGTACTTACTGTATCGGTTTCTGATTCTGATTCTGATGAGCTGCTATGTCTCCCTCGTCCACTTGACATCAATTTGTGTGTAGTTTGTTGTTAACGTGTCTTTTTTAATAACTTTTTAGTTATTGTAATTGTTATGCTGAATCTGTACAGAGTACTGTGAATTTATATTAGTAAAAATTTATATTAAATTTATATTAGAAAATTTATATTAGTGTATTAGCGTTACGCTGTAAGTGTTTATGTTTTTAATAACTTTAGTTAGCTATTTTTAGACTGAATCAGTACTTAGTACAGTTCAGTGAGCGAATTCTCGAAAAATTCAGCTCGAACCCAATGCTAAGGGTTTTTTAGTGTTATAATTACACTGTTTTCACTGTTTTTTTAAAAAAACAATTTTATTTTTACCGACTGCGCCACTTATCTTTATCGTGGTCGATTTTGAATTAAACACAGTTAAACATTTTACTTATCATTTATTATAATTTTGTATACAGGAATGACACACCATTAATTTTATAATGGGTTTTGAAAAGTACAATTAAATTATCGTCATCGCGAATAAGGATTCTGTCTTTCTTTACACAGACTATTTTCAGCATTCTGCTTTAGTCTTTGCTTTGGTTTTACACATTAACTTTGCTTTGATTTTACACTTTAACTTTGTTTTGATTTTACACTTTAACTTTGCTTTGATTTTATTATTTTGTACTTTTGTACTATTGGATCGAAACTGACTGACTGATTGATTGATCGATTGAAACACACTTATATATGGTTTGAGCTACTGAGGTTGCAGAAATTGCTTAGTGCGACTTCTGTAACCTGATCTATGCGAATTTTGCTTTGATCTTAGAAATTCCGATTTGGGTTGATTTGATAAACATTCTAAGGTAAACATTTTTGTCTTGAGGAGATATGTTTATATGAAGATTGTTATGATGGTTGCAGATGAGAAGTATTGAATTTGTTCATTCTATCGTTGGGTAAAGATTTAGACCGGATGTCGGTACTTGAGGGTTAGGTGCTGACGGTGCCATAACTACAAATCAGCCATTGCTTGTCTATTAGACCATTCAACCTAGTAGTGATGCCAACCTATGGTAGGTATGACAGCTAGCGGTGCGGCAAAATTAGAAATTTGGTAAATTCTGCCGCAGCGGCAAATTCAGCCGCAGTGGCAAATTCAGCCGCAGCCATTGTGCGCGTTACCATACAAATGCTAAATTCAACAAACATAATTCCATACTGCATACTATGCACACTGCGTACTATATATATTGTTGGAATACCATTGTTTGTGGTTGCTTATTTTTTTTGGACCACGGACGTTGTTTAACAACCACTCGTCATGGTGCATAAAAGTAATCAACTATTTTTTTATGGTTGTTTTAACTATAGCCCGTAGTTGACGCAAAAATAACTAAGGAAAATTGTTGATTTTACCAAGATTTTTCTTTCAGTGGAAGTTTATTCTCAAGATCCTATTTCCTTAGCCCGAACGCTTCAGTAGTGTTCAACTTTTCTCAGCTACTCGTATTAATAATTCAACAGTTGGGCAAGTCAATACGAAGGCTGGTCTAAAAGTAATGAGAATGAGAATGAGAATGGGACAAAAAACGTTTGATTTTCGGCATAATGTCTTTTTATTTTTTGTCCAACGGTATTCCAATTTTAAATACCGGCCATAAAATACGATTTCTTCAGTCCTGCGAAATAGGCGTTGAGGTACAGTTCCAGAATTTGTATGAGAAATATCATTGGCACGGTGACTGAGGAACAGTTCCAGAATTCATATGAGAAATATCATTGGCACCGTGACTGAGGAACAGCTCCAGAATTTGCGTATCGAGCTTTTTGCAACGGATCGTTTTGATGATACATGGAATATTGAGTAGTGTGGACACCGTATCCGTTAAGTGAATGATACGCTACAGGGATACGATACGCAAGAAATGCAACATATGGATACCTACCTTTATGTACCTAACTGTACTTTGCTTTAGACGAGTTTGATGAGCTGCGCAACACCTTACTCCAAAGCAACAATGGACGGCACTAATCTTGATGTCAAAATAGGCCTGTTCGCGTACTGTAACAGCAACAGATTTTTGCAGCTGGCTTCTTTTTGTGGCAAAATTTGGCTTGCAGTAAGAGTAAAAAAACGACTTGCTGCGAATTTATTTAAATATATAATAATAGATTCAGGTACGCGAACAGACTTAATACGTTGCAATCAAGTTACTTCCAATGTTTGTCTACTTTTCAGCCTGAACTTTTGGCACTTTTGCCATGTGCATAAACTTCAAATCATTTTTCATCATTTTGTTTGTGTCTAGCGATGCGGTGCATTTAATCAGTGTCCAGGCTTGAACAAAGAGATGAACGACCCAAAGGCAATTGCCATAATGTATTCTAGCCAAATGCATCAATCAAACAATCCTAGTAATGCAAATGTAATGTGCTAGAAAGCTATTTTCCAGCAATTATACGATATACTCGTATACATGACTGGGAATATGGGGAATGTTGCAATGGAGAAGGCTCATATGTTATAAATCCATGACTACCCAATGAGTATTACTCGTAGAAATAAGGGGCAAAAAACTTGCGAGTATACATCGGCTATGGGTAGTCTGCTATATAAAGCGGAAAGATGAAAATTTCGGAACATTTCAAATCATCACAGGTAAGTAAATTGTATGAAAAACTAGAGTACCAATTCCCCCTAGCAGCTGCGAGAATACGCTATTGGAATTTCCAATGAGCGTCACAATCACTCAGCATGCAAAAACAACACATGCAGAGACACGATCGGCCGCCGGCCAAAGCTTTAATTTGTATTCACCGTAGATGACGGGAATGCGAGAATACGATGTCGTACTTTCCAAAAAGCTCTTATACGTAAAGCTAAAAGCATAAGTTTCCTCTTGTATAAATCTTCCCAGCCTAGGACATGCTATGTTAAAGAGAAAACAACATGCAATGGTCCGGTAATGCTTCCACGCATTACGCGAAATGCTTACCGAATATATCCGTAAGCATTTTTATACCCGTTGGGGAAATAAACAAAATAAATACCTCACATTTTTCATTTTGTATTGCTAATATATTTGGCTGTAATGTGTTAACTGCTATGTTTCTCATGGGTTCATTGCTACTCATCGCTTCAATCATAAAAATTCAGTGCATTACCTGAACGAATAATTTGAAAATGTTTTACTTAATAACGATTTAATAGCGCCATATATTAAATCGTTATTAAGTACTTACGCTGTGATGCAAGTTCGTAGGGATAGCATTTGCGTATGAAAAAGGAGTTACAGGAAAATATGAAAAAATATCAAATATTGGTTGATACGAATAGCTTATCAAATTTTTTTGTTAATGCACACTCATATAGATACATATTTTTGCCAGAAAATACAATCTCTAATTAAAATTGTTTAATACACTTTGTAAAGAACTTGACTTTGTGCCGAGGAGCGAGGGAGAGGAGACGCAATATTTCTATGCTGATCATCCTTTCGCCGTTTTCATCCAAACCAGTGAAGGAGATATTCTATTTTCCGCTCGAATGGTGAAATAATAATTTTCATAAATAATTGAAACATAGTTCTTGAAATTTTTTTGTTATTGCTGGAAAAAATAAAAGTGTCTTAGGCATTTTATACAACTAAACAACAAAAAATTCTAATGAATATATATCTATCATGTACATATCAGTGACATGTAAATTATTTTATAATAATAATAAAGATAAAAGCTTTATTAATGTGTTTCACAGTGGTTACAGTATGTTTATTCTAGTGTTTAGACAAAGTATTTACAGCTAAATTATGGATTATACATAGAAATTAAGTATGACAATTCATAATAGTGTATCAGGAAGTTTTAGGAAAAATTAGCTTAAAGCCTAATGATATGCTTAGCCTAACCTAAATAAACTTCAGAATATTACTGAAAAATAGTCTGAAGTTTAACTAGCCATAAATAATTGGAGCTTAAGGAGGACTACACTGGATTGTCTCCTAAATCTTGCAAATTTGCTCAGCAAAATAAAGCTTTTTCCCCTATAACTTTCAGTGCAGTCATGATATCAAAATAAAGTTTATGCAATAAATAGATTTTGATGTGAGCCAAATGTCATAGGAATTTCGTACAAAAATCGAGAAAGGGCTGCCAGCTATGACCATTTTTGTAATTTTTTGGAATTTCTTTACTGCGCGATTATGTCATTAGATTTGCAAATGGGAACAATCCTGCAATGAAAATTAACAACACATATTAACGCTTTAAAAATTTGAAAAGTTTTGAGGGTGGTAACCCTAAAATTTTTTTCACCCGTATAACTTCTAGCGCAGTGATTCAATCGAAACGAAATTTAGTTTAACGTGAAGCTGATTTGTTATATATTTTGCTTTGCTGCTGACACAGGGTAACGAGCTTCAGCCATTTTCGTAACTATTGCATCAACAGATGCTTCAAATTACATACACATATAAGTTGATTTAAGCTTGTGAAGGTTAACTTATTGCTGCTTCGCTGGGAAAATGTTGCCAGCACTGAACATTTTCATCATTTGTTGAGTTCTGTTGCTTTGAACAAGGAATTATTGATATGATTCTACAAAAAAAGTGTATCACGTCTTTCCATATTGTCACTCAAAGACAATTTCTTCGAAAATTAGTTTTCTAGCGGTTCAGGTGCGCTAGAGTTTTTTTATTTTAATGTAATATACGTAATAATTTCATAAGTATTCTGACGGAATCTCTAGTACCGTCAAATTGACCGCTGCGGTCTTTGAAGGTATAGTATGAAGCCCGGCCCTTCTAGTGTAAACCAAGAATATAATTTTATCGTCAGCACTACGAGAAGAAACATATTTGCTCGCAGATGTAGTTGTATACTGATTTTGTCGGATGGCGTGTCCACTTCTCATCTACGCCCGGCATCCATCGAACTCTTTGAAGGCGAGTTCTTACGCAAGTCCAATTTATTACTGGTATTCTCATTGACAACAACGTGTTTTATTATCGCCAAAAATAAGACAAATCTTTTTTTACTCTTCAAAATCTATTTTGTGAATCTGATATTGTCCATTCATTTTGGCAAGCCTAGGCCAGCTTTCTTGCAAGAGCATGATGCCACTTTCATAAAAGCTTTGTGGCTTGTTGCGAAAAAACTCATTATGATAATTTTTAATGGCTTCCTCAAAATCAAAACGGTTGCCATCCAAATGATTCTAAAGAGACCAGAAAAGGTAGTAATTCGATGGCGTAAGATCCAGTAAGAAAAGCGGATATTGTAGCACATCCCAACCGAAGCTCTGTAGCATTTGTTTTGCTTGTAGAGAAGATAGGGATCTAGCGTTTTCGTATTAGAATACAGACTCAATTCTGTTCTCATTTCGGACGTTTTTCGGCAGCTTTTGTGGCTGAGTGCAATATTAGATCAATAGTTTGATCGTGTGGAACACGTTCGTGGTAGACTTTATTTACCCTTGTAATGCAAATGGTAAACAACAGTTTTTCCGGATGCTTGCGAATGGTTGCGAATGCTTCTCCGTGCGAGCGACACGATTTTTGCGCTTGTTGTTGTTGTAAACAGCCCATTTTTAATCGGAAATGATTCCAAAGCACGCCATTTCAGTAGAGATTCGCAGATCTTTATTCGATTTAACTTTTTGTGCTCGGACAACTTACATGGTACCAACAAGTCGGACTGTTTTTTCGGCATTTTCAACTGTGACCAGTGCAGGGAGAGTCGTTTAAATCTGTTTTTCCGGAATGGAAGCGAGAAAATAACCTCTGACAATTGTCCTCATAAATCGTTTCCGATTTTTTCATACATTTTTTGTACAA
The DNA here is from genome assembly GCA_947369275.1 of Nemotelus nigrinus. Lineage (NCBI taxonomy): Eukaryota > Metazoa > Arthropoda > Insecta > Diptera > Stratiomyidae > Nemotelus > Nemotelus nigrinus. Next base: position 50,992,539 of record OX376372.1, on the reverse strand, counting down.
AAATAACAATTTAATCACTTTTTGCAAATACAACAAATTCAATTGAATTCATACATTTCACGAAGTCTGCGTACATTAAATAAACTTTTAACTTGTGGATGACAGTTCAAGATTTAAATAGTAAGTACATTGTTGTCAGGCGTATGAAAAATTTCTAACGCAAAAAAATCGCAGAACGCAAAAAAAACCGCACACACATTATCAATGTCTCTGAAAAATCCGTGGTTATAATTTGACCAATGCCTCATTTAAGTCTTAAATTGCAAACCCAAATCTGTTAAATAAAGCCATGGGCAGCGATTTCGAGCTAAAAATTTATTTTATTTGATATAAAGCTCGTACGTTCTTATTGGGAAAACATTTACAAGCTATTCTATCTCAAAAGAAGTAATGCAAAAAGATTTAATCATAATTGTGTAATAATGTGCCCATAACTACGACGTCGAGGCTCAATGCATTTCGATTAATTATAATTTTCCGACGACTGTATCAATCCCGTCGTTTGTTGCAATTGTGTGTAAGCACAATATTTTGATAACATATGTTACATAATTAATGAAACTAAATTTAAAAGTACGCCATTTTAATAACAAACACAATATTAAAACAATTATTTTTGTTTTACTTTCTTCGGTTTATAGCCAGTACACTCAATGGGCCATTATCTTCGGTTTTTCGCAGTATGGAACAACTCTTTCGAATTAGGTTCTAGCAGGAAGATACGTCGATATCTTTCAACTTTCGCTTGATATATTTTTTTCCAAATATTGCTCGTTTCGTGCGTCCCAGCCATTGTCTTACACTATACGCTTAAGAACTGTCGCAAAAATTTCGATTGGACGTGCCTGTAGCACATTTGGAGGATTGTCTATTTTCGGTACCAATGGTATTTTTTGCCCAGCTTGCAAGATCCGCTCAATTCATCGTGGGAAAATGTGAAGTGCGATTCATAATTCAAAATAAAACATTTTCCATTCCCAAAAGTTTAGCACGAATCGCACAACAGCATTTTGGTATATTTGCGAGTTGTTTCACTGTAAATTTGGATGCTCGCTTACGTTTTGGATAAATTACGTTGTTTTTCTTCAAAATACGATGGACTGTTGCATTTGAAATATCAAATTTCCGTGCCGATTTGTATGTTGATTGAACAACTTTGTTTTTGGCACTTGACAGCAGATTTTTGGTTGTTTTGGTACTTAATTTCTGTGGGCGATCGCATTTTTTTTATTATCCGGCTCTTTACTTTCGCGACAATCTTTCAAAACACAAAAAATAGTTGCACGTAAAATTGGCTTGTATTTGAACACTTCAAGAATATCCTTTGTACTTAATACACCAGACAGGTTAGAGAAAAATGTTCCTAAATCAAGTTTGTACGGCATTGTGCATGAAAATTTCCAATCAAACTGAGTTTGACAGTTAATAAAAAATACCATTGTGTGTTTTGAGTGCAAAAAAAACGTCTGAATGTAGTCTCATTATCTATGTAATGCCACGTTTACATTCTCGCCGAGAAATGGCAAATGTTGACAAGCTGAGTGTGTAAATGGTCTCCTTGTCTATTCACGGCTGAATTTTTCATGGCAAGCACGCGTGTGTAAATGGTTTGCTCGTCGGCTCTTGTTTGTTTTACGAAGGGATAATGATCCTTTTATTGCTGTGCCTGAGTGTTTATGACCGTCTTGTCCTAGCTCGAAGCCGCTGGAAGCGAAGTCAGTTTTATGTACCGAGTCGAAGGGATTCGAGAGGGTAGCGAATGCTCATTTACATTTTCGAATTTTTCGCCGGGACTTCAAACATATCCTTGCGTGGCACAGATTGGAATAATTCAACGCACACCAGGCAGCAACGCACACCACAACCTGTATCCCTGTAGCCATCGTTCACTGAACTCAACAAAACAGCTCACAGCTGTCGAAAGGTGCATGGTGCATGGTGCGTGTTGCATGGTGCAATAACCTAAGTAAACAATTCACTCTATGTCCTGCTGAGTCTTGTCCAATGTTTTGCCGAGTGCCCTCACGAGACGCTCGTCCCTTTGTATAAACGTGGAATAGCAAATGTTATGCCCGATTTATACATTGGAACGAGCGTCTCGGGTACAAGAGTAAACAAGACTCAACAAGACATTGGACGAGACTCAACAAGACATAGGGTGTATTGTTTACTTAGGATATTGCACCGTACAACACGGACCATACACCATGCACCTTTCATAGGGTGAATTGTTTACTTAGGATATTGCACTTTGCATCTTTCGACAGTTGTGAGCTGTTTTGTTCAGTTCAGTGAACGATGACTGAGGTACGGGCTGTGGCTATTGCAACTGCCTGGTGTGCGTTGAGTTATTTCAATCTGGGACACGCAAACACATGTTTGAAGTCCCGGCGAAAAATTCGAAAATTTAAATGAGCACATGCTACCCTCTCGAATCCCTTTGACTTGATGCATAAAACCGACTTCGCTTCCAGCGGCTTCGAACTCGGACGAGACGGTCATAAACACTCAGGCACAGCAGTAAAAGGATCATTATCCCTTCGTAAAACAAACAAGAGCCGACGAGCAAACCATTTACACACGCGTGCTTGCCATGAAAAACACAGCCGAGACTAGACAAGGAGACCGTTTACACACTCACCTTGTCTTCATTTGGCATTACTCGGCGAGCATGTAATTCCGGCTTTAGATAGCTATCGTTTACCCGCATATGTTTCGGGGCTAGCATGCACTTGTGCTTCTGTTTGTTACCAAGAGAAAAATTCCATCTAATGCCTGTTTTACACATATGGCAAACGTTTCGTCGAGGAACTTGTGAAATTACTTCCCTCCATATCTTCGCATGTAAAAAAAACAGCCAAAAGTAAACAAGGGGACCATTTACACACTCGGCTCGCCAACATTTGCCATGTGTGTAAACGTGGCATAAGGTCTGTGTCGCTTGAACCCCTCATGCAAAGTAATATCTATCGCTATTTTCAACATATTATTATATACGTACTAAATATACATATATACGTGCATAAATTCAATAAAACTCTATCGTATCCTAGCTTCCATAAATAATAGGAAAATGAATGTATGTGAATGTAATTCACAATAATAGTAAGATGAATGTATCCGAAATTATTAAGAACAAAAAAAAAATTAAATTATAAAATTAATTAAATTAAATTAATTAAATTATATTGAAAAAATAGTCAGTGTCGCTTTGCCATTGCTAAGCGCAAAGCATTCATAGCATATCCACCATTGAATATTTATTAAATCAAACAAGTTTTGAGTGAAATAAATTTGATCATTATACCAATCTTCGACAGGAAATATCTTCATTCACGCGCTCATTTGTAAACGCAAACTCAACGTGTTACAGCCTGTAAGCCACCATGTGGACGGAATATGCTGAGTTCTCGCGACATCCCTTTGACTCCTACTAAAAAACTGAGTCAGAATGGCAGTTGTACGAGCGTCAGTGAGTCCTGTCAAAGCTGATTCCAATTTTTGACTTCCCGGTACATTAGTCTAGATTTTCGATCTTCAAACAACCGGAGAACCCAAACCTAGTTCTAAAACGTGAAAAAAAATTTGCAGTATATCAAAATTTTCATGACAGAAGGAAGAAAATTTGAAGATATTGAAACTGCAGCTTTACTAGAAAATGTCACCTAATTTGCCTGATTTGCTTGTTGGAAACTGAGCTCACTGATGACATCTTTAATTCTGAATTTTTCCCTACGTTCAATGTTTACCACTGTGAACGTAATCGTTTGGCAACTAATAAGTCCAATAGCGGTGGCATGCTTACTGCATCGTTACAAATTCATTGGAACACGCCCTCCTCGACTTATGATCAGTTCTTTTTTCAACTTTCCACATAGCTTAAAACCTAGTTTTCTTCGTTGACTGTCATCATATGTGGTGATTTTAATATGCGAATTATGTCTACCAACAACCTTTCTTTTATCAACCTTTCTCTATCTCTATCAACCTTTCTTATCTTCATTTCTTTCTTCCTGCTCACTTTCTCAATTTAACTATTTCTAATCTTTCTAATATTTTCACCATCGTTCTCTTTCTATTAATGTGTTCATCAATTTCTAGAATCGCATTAAATGTTCCATTGTACTTTAGAAAAAAAAACTAATTTTGACCGCTTGTTTATTTGGTTTAATTGCTTCCGTCGGCTTACGGTATTCTTTTTAAATTGATTTTGGCATACACTTCTGTTTTCTGTTCTCGTAACACCCGTGATCCTCCTTGGTTTACCGCAAAGGCAAAAAGTGTCCTTAAAAATAAAAATTCTGAAAAAAATCAATCTAGCCAAGATTATATTATCTTCTCTCGTTTCCGTTTCTCTGCCAAAAGAAAAAAGGTTAGCATTGCTTCGCCATACCTCGTCTTTTAAATCTTCTTGGAACTCGAATAACCTTAAAAATATATATTCTTTTAAAAGTTTTGCGATGCCTAAGTCTTTTTCTTTTCCTGACTCCCAAGTTTTTAATGCTTATACTGCTTCCAATCCTCTTGATATTTGCAACCTCTTTGCTATGTTCTTTTCTTTTTCTTACACCATCCATTCGACTCCTGCTTCTGACTATTTTTTTATTTCTCTTCTTCTCTCCTCAGCTATGACCAACCCCCCGAAAAATGAAGTGCTTTTGTCCTCACCTGACTCTGGCTGTTCTCCTGGTCCGAATGATATTTTCAATTTTGTCGTGAAAAATCTTGCGTCTTCATTTTGTGTCCCTTTGGCTATTTTACTCAATATCAGTCTCTGTGCTGGTGAATTTTCTTTAACATTTATCCCTTTTCAAATCGGGTGAATGTAACCTAGCTTCTAACTATCGCCCTGTGTCCATTCTTCCTGGGCTTTCAAAAAGTTTGGAACGCCTCGTTTTCAATCGTATCTATGATATCCTCAACTGTGTCTTTACAGCGCAACAACATGGCTTTGTAAAAGGCCGCAGCACCGCTACAAACCTTGTTGAGTTTACTCATGTGATTGCCTCTGCAGTTGGCAGCAACAATCAAATTGATGTAATTTATACTGATGTCGCCAAATCTTTTGACACTATTAATTATGCGCTGCTTCTTGTCAAACTAAACCATTATAGCATCCGTGAACCTTTGCTTTCCTGGTTTTCCAATTTTTTAACTTATCGCACTTGTATTGTCTCTCTGTTTGGCTTGTCATCCTTAATTTTCTCCCCTTTTTTGGTGTACCTCAGGGTTTCATCTTAGGGCTACTTTTATTCAATCTGTTTATGAATGATCTTCCCAGTGCTTTTAAGCCATCTTGTATACTTTATGTAAATGACTGAAAAATCTTCCGGGTGATCAAAAATTCTGCTCACTCCCTCTGGTTGGTATAATTTAAATTGTCTGTCGTTTAATGTTTGCCAAGTGTTTTTCTATATTCTTTTTATTGAAGCTTAACACTCAATTTTTTCTTTATGTTATTGGTGGTACTATCCTTTCTTCTGTCGAACATTTCTTTGATCTTGGGGATACCCTTGATCGTAAGCTGAAATTTGTTAATCATGTTTGAACTATCATTAGAAGAGCTTTTCGGATTGCTGGCTTTGTGGTTCATTCCTGCCATAATCCATTTAGAATTTCTACTCGTGTCCACCTGTTTATTAGCCTGGTCCGTTTTACACTTGAATATTATAGTCAAGTGCGGTGTCTTACTTTTTAAATATAGTCTTCCACACCGAACGTTTGTTCTTCTAAACATTCCTTTCCTTGAGACGCGCAGAGTTTACTTGGATGAGAACTTCTTCTCCAAAGTCTGTTGTGGTTACCTATCTGCCTGTTTAGCATCTTTGTTCATTGCGCGGCAAACCGTAAGGTTAATCAGGTCATCTATTGTACATATATGAAGTACCGTATGCTCGTATTGATTCTTTCTTCATCTTTAAAATGATGGTTTGTTGTATCTTAAAATTTTGAATGTTATGGTTCGGTTTTCGTTTACTTCTAATTAACTTTATATCCTATTATTGTTTTTCATGGTTTTCTTTAAATTCTCTTTTTTCACTATTAACTGCATATCACCAATTTTCGCCTGAATACTAAACTTTGCCCTTTTTTGCTTTACTTAATTTTACTGCATTTAATTCCTAATGTACTTATTATCATATACTTATATATATTTACTTAGCTATGGCTTATTATTTTTAATTTTCCATTGTATCCAATCTGTAAATAGGCATTTTGCCTGTTGAACTGAATACGCATCAAATAAATAAATAAAGAATTAAATAAATAAATAAGTCGCTCGTCTGCTCTCACCCCGATTCGTCAAATATGTATATGTAGCTTAAAAAACAGTGCACACTGCCATGGATGGCATTATAAACATGTTAAATGGTTGTGCAAGAGTTATAGACGGCCACTTTGAATGAATGTTTGTTTATTGTGGTCCAGTTTAAAAATTCATAAAATTTCTTTTTGACAAAAAAATATCTTTCATATCTTAAAAAAGCCCATATCACTATTGCAGAGCTTATGGGACGAGTAGGCAAATTATCTTTGTTAACGATTTGGTTTAAACTGCAAAAACTAAATCATATAAACGAAACTGCTACAGCAAGTGAATAAGTTTAAAATTAGATTTTAAACTAAAATACCTTTTGATCTTCTTGTATGTTTTGTTGTCAAATATGTTTATCAATTAAAAAAGTCGCACAATGCTTGTTATGTGCTATTCACATGTAAATATTTTTCACAATACCTTATCTCCGTTCACTAGCTGTTCAAAAACAAGCAAGATCCATGCCAAGGACGCCAAAAACCTTTAAAGCAAATCGTTCGTTTTGGTACGGAGTACGATTAAGTGAAGAGATTTTATTCATTGGATCCATCAAGAAAATGTAAACATACAAGCAAAAAATATAGATCGAGTGGTTTAAAATATACATTTCATTTTAAAACAGGAATGTTTTAGTGTAGTAATTTTGTGCCCTTCATTTTTATATGATGATAGTGTGGTCTTGTGCGATATTATATATGTAGCGGAGCTCACATAGTATTTTGCAGTCAAATATTATTTTAATATAAAATAGGCAGCAGTTTGATAATGCAGCATCAAAATGCTATGTAAATACTGTTCAACACAGATTTAATGTAAGCTTAACATATTTTAAAAACAAATTTCAATTGAGTTGATATTTGCTCAGCTTTCGATATTAATCTTTTTAATTATTGGGAATATATTCTTCTGAACTCAAACCAAGCACTCATAACAGTCTAGCATAATTTTCCAGGTATGTTTATACCGGCAAGTGTTGCTCCTAGGATGCTTAAAATCGATCGTCCATTTGTTGTTGCATTGAAGTCAAGACGTTATCGAATGTTTAATCTTGGCTCCTATAATGCCCCAAAATGAGACGATATGAAGTAAAGATGGCGAAGATTCTCAAGACTATTCAACCCAATTTTACTTCTGAATTTTAATAATTGAAAAAATGCTCTTCATAGATATATTTTAAATACAATTCATTTTAAATTTATTTTATTTTAAGCATAATTTGTTTTTTAAATATTATTTATTTTAACTTAAAAATGTAGATTTCACTTAGCAATTTTTACTTTCTTTCATTTGATGCCACTATCATTCATAACGTCCATCAATTGCTTATCGACTCCGAGCTCCGAGTAATTGTTAATATACGCTATTGCCAGTTTTGATTTTTATTGATCGTTAATTCTGTTCTTTAGTTAAAGGCATTGCTCATTGGTGTTCACGTTAACTTCTTTCCAATCTTCATTTCCAGGCGTCCAAATTATGCTACGTATGGCGCCTATGAACTTAGAATTTGAAGCCAATCGTCCATTCATATTCGCACTGAAATCGAGACGACATCGGCTATTTTTCCTAGGTACCTATCGAACTCCATAGTTGATAATTATCCATGGTCAAGCATTAGAATGGCAAAAGAAAAGCAGAAAAGTGAAAAAAATAGGATAACATAATAAATGGCATACATATTTAATTTCGATTTTTAGAAGAATTTTATTTATTGTAAATATGTGAGGATAACTATTTTTCAAAAGTAAATATTTCGATATAATGCTCGAACACACTGGATCTATCTTGTATTAATATCATTCACAAACTTATCAAATTTTTCATGAAATATTGGTATGAGCAATAAAATACCAACGGAAAATACCCTGGAGATCGTCGCACAATTTTATGGGATCCAATTTCAAAAACCTCTCAATATTCAGTGAAAACAGTGTTTATTATCAAAGGAAATCATCCTCCGATGTTCATCCTCCATAAAATTCTACAAAATCTTACGCAAACCATAACAGTTCCTTTCCATAGTGTAGTTGATTAGCAACAACTTATTTTAAATTTTATTATTTAACTATTTTATTTTACTGTTACTCTCACCGGACACAAAATTTGGTTATTTTATTTACTTTTTATCAATGTAACTGTTTTTGGGCGTGAAAGTGGTTTGAGAATAATAATACACTAGTAAACAAAAATAAACTTATTTTGTGACATGGACAAAATGAAGTGATTATTATGTAAAATCTGCCGAAAAAGCCGAAAATGGCGTTAGATTTATTTTTCGCTTTCAGACTTCTGCTAAAATATAAAGATAGATGCATTTTGTTGTTAATCTAATTGGACCTCAAAATGTAGTTCCTCGTATTTTCGGTGATATTTCGTTTCTGGAGTAAACTGAACGGAAAAAGTACGTAAGTACAGTGAAAAAATTCATTGCATATATGAAAAATTCATAATTTTACAACCAAAAAAAACTTGTTCATTGCTACAATAAAATATAAAAGTCTTGAATCGAAAAGTAATATAAAAGTCTTGAATCGAGATTTTCAATGAAAAGGTAAAATGGTACGCTATGGGCAGTTTGTGTTTTTTTACTTGAAATGTAACAACTGCCAATAGTGGCTACCACAACGCCTGGCAATATTCAGAAAAGTATTCTGGATACGATGACAAAACTCCTTGGACGAAATTAGATGTAGGAGTTATCCTCTTAGAACAATCTCAGCTTCAACGTGACGAATTCAACCGCCCCTACTAGCGTCAGCTAAGATATGCTCAAAAATTTAAATAAACGACGATGTCTGTTTGAATTAGTCTGATTGGTTGCCGAGCGATTTGGCATCCCGCGTGATATTTTTTTTCGAAATATATGAAAGTGTTTTTTTTTATAATGTATGCATTATTAATTATTTTATTTTATGTACTATTATGATTGGTTCTTTGAAAAATATTAGTGTTTCTGATAACGTATCACGTATGTATTTTTTTATATGTTTGCATAATGTAATGTTACATATTGTAATGTAATATACATGAAATTTTCCTATATATATTTTAATTATGTTGGCCACAAAATAGTTGCACCTATATGCTCATAAAGGTTATTGATTTGTGATCATGGTTCCCTTCTTATCTATACATCAACATAGATAAAGCAGAGAATAATTGATGCGGGAAACTCGATCGTTTTGCGGAATAAGTCGCCGAAAGCAGAATCAAAGTGGAATTGGTTTTGCGGGATATAATATTATTAAAAATCTCTCTAGTAAATACAATAACCGACCAAGACGCACCAGATTTGCAAACCTGCTCAATGAATTCTTTCATCACACTACTTATCATATAATGAGCCCATTAATAGGTGCTGTGGAATATTCAATTCTATAAGCAGCCACTACTCTTCGGAGATTACCAAATCAAACTTCAAAAATAACTGGTCCAAAGCCCATTCCACATCCAAACCCGCTTAATTTCCATCGTTATTAGCCTAAATTTAATTAAAATAATGTAGAGTAACTGCTACAAAATTTGTGATGTATTGAAATATTTTTTACGGACAATTTTAATTTTATATTTATAATGATTAATTGTATTTTAGATTTATATTATGTTTTCTTGTTGTGTATGTTGCCTTGTTTCGTAAAATAAATATATAAATAAATAATATATACTATTGTTTGGTTGTCAAAACTTCGCGTAGAAAACGACCCATTTCGAGTTCGAGTCGCAGTCGTTTCGATTGCATGTCGACCCGTGTGCGGAGGCACTATCTTTGAAAATTGATAGACTAATAGCATAATCAAACAAAATAATCCTCCGATGTTCCTCCTCCATAAAATACTACAAAGTCTTATGCCAATCATAACAGTCCCTTTCCACAGTGTAGTTGATTAGCAACAACTTATTTCAAATTTTATTAGTTTATTATTTTATTTTATTATTTCTTTCAACAGATACTAAATTTGGTTATTTTATTTACTTTTTATCAATGTCTGTAACTATTTCTAGGCATGAAAGAAGGTCGAAAATAATACACTAGTAAACAGAAATCAACTTTTTTTTGTGACATGGACAAAATGAAGTGAAATGTACCGAAAAAGCCGAAAATTGCCTTGAGTGTTTCTTAATAATGTCCAGCAATCATCAGCAAAATGACATTCAATTTACATTGATATAGTTTTTCCATGACAGAAATGTCTTGATGAAACCGATTCCCATGTTAGTCACTCACAGCGCCAAAATTTTGGGGAAGAAATTGAAATGAGAGTCCAGAAAGTGAATTTTGAAAGCCATTTAACATCTCATTTCTTTATAAGCATTAAATAGTTCACTCACAGTCTTTGTAATGGTCAGCTTTCATATGTTATTTCCAACAATGATGATAAGCTATAGGTAAAGGTAGATATATATTACTGCTGTGAACCAATTAGTAGGCGCTAACGATTTTCTCTCCTAATCAGTGGCGGCTCGTGCTTGTTGAGATTGGGTGGGCCCAGTTTTTTATTGTTATTCGAACAAATTTTCGTTGATTTCGTTGTATGCTGGTCAGTTTTTTTAAATAAATAAAATTTAGTGTTTTGATCGCTATTTATATAACACCTATATGCACTTCTTTCAATCGATCCAACCATTCTTTTTAGCCCAGTTAATTATCTACTACGTTTACGCGGTAGATAGACTTCCGAGAAATATTCAATTTCAATGCTCCTCAGTATAAAATATATGAAACTAAAACACTTGTTTCAAGTGGTTTAATATATACATGCAAAATATTCTACATCAAATTTAACATTTTTCAAACGTATTTGAAAATAAAGATTAAAGCGTGATGCACTATTTAATTTACTACATATGCTTGTAAATTATTTGGTTACGTCTACTCTTTGATGAAGCAAAGAGATCAATTATTTGGTTGTGAAATTTGAAATGGTAACCTTCTCGCAAAACTTTAACTAAATCCCTTTCAATTTCCATTGTACTTAAATCGGAAAGCCTTGTCTGACAAATTGAATTCCGTAAAAAGGTTTTAACTCTCTTAAGAGCTGAAAAACTTCGTTCAACTGAAGTGGAAGAAGATGCCAGTGAAGCAACTTGACTTAGCAATTTATAAATATCCAATACTTCCGTTTGTAGCTTATTATAAGATATAAAAATGAAGAGGTCCGATAAACTCTGCGTGATTCCAAATTTGTTATGATCAGATTACTTCACACAAAGTTCGTTTCGTTGCTTAATTTTTTCAAACATTTAGGGGTAGCTGTCGATAAGAGAGTCTAGTAGATTTTTAAGAAAAGCCTTCGCAAATGGTTTGAGATTACTACTATTAATGAAACTGATTAAATCTATTTGTTTCATATCCAAAAGGTTTAGTTAGATTAGTCTAAATTTAACGCATGAAGTCTTTTAAAATAATTTTTCGGATCTGAAATGCTACCGTAATCTATTTTACATCTTTTAACAGGTTGCCCAAAATTACTGCAAACATCGTTAAATTTTTTTTTCAAAATATGCATCGTCTGCTCTATATGATTTTAATGTTAGCAGTAAGTTACTGATTCGCTCTTTACAATAATTAATATTTCAAATAGAACACCTGTTTGTTGACACATAAGGTTGATAGTTTTTAGCAAAAATAAAAACGAGAAGACCGACAAAATATGCCTGAAGCCCACAGACTCTTTAATCGTTTCTCTATCTCGGACAAAGGCTGCATAGTTTAAAAATATTTCGAAGACTTCCAGCAACTCATTTGTACTATTTGAAAGAACTTAAATTATTCGAGACTTATAGTTCCATCGGTATTGCTGCAATCAGGTAGCCATCTACGATTAACTTTATCAACTACACTAGTTAGCTTCGTCGAGTTGGAAAAAATGCTAATAACCCTGTCAAATTCACGAAAAAGATGCGGCATTCTTTTATTTTGCAAGTCCCCGATATCACACAAGCACCATCATAGGTTTGTCCCACTAATATGCTGGCAATATCGAAATGCTTAAATGTTTAGTTAGTAAATTATAGAGATCTCCAGCTTTTTTGCCTTGACTTACATAAAAAAAACCATGAATCTCTCTACTGTAATGCCTTGTTCTGAAACGTATCAAAAAATCACTGATAGTTGAGACAAACACTTGGTGTCAGTGGACTCATCGATTTGTCAGGAATAACAGAGAGCGTTATGAATCTCAGCAAGTATAAAGCTTTTTAATGTAGTACAAATATAAAGTTGATTACTAATGATGATATCGTTTTGAATAGTTTTAACGGTACCACTGAAAACGGAAGACTCATCCAGAAAAAGTTTAAATCGTGTAAGTGTTTAGCGCTTTGCTTATATTAAAGTTCTCTGTGCCGTCTTCACTTTACTATTTTCTTTCCTATGCATGCATGATACAAGCAAGCCCCAAGCCAAAAGCAAGCCCCAAGTCCCAAGCAAGCACCGAATCACATAATTTTCTGATGGAGTCATTTTCCATCTCATTGAATGAAAAAACAGAGACTTTCAGACCTCCACATAATTTTTGAAACCGTAATAAGAAACCCTGATTGTATTTAGTCTTTCTAACGCCATCTGCAAGAGCTGTTGTTGAAGAATTTGGAAAATCTGTTAGCACAGTTTATGGACTAAATTTATGCTAGCTAATTTATTTCCATTTTATTAAAGAGTTGTCTTTTTTTCATTTTATATGAAAGATGAGAGGTGCATTTTTCTTCTTGGAATTTTTACACTTTGCTTTTTACACCCAGGATCTAACCTAACCTTTGATTCAAATTTATCCTGAGAAGACAAATAAGCATTTCATGCTTCAAATCCTGAAATTAATTTTCTTTTGGGATATATTTCAAAAACAATCATGCAATAGGTGAATTCGCATACCTATTCGCTAATTTTTCACATTAGAAAAATTTGCATCTTTTGGATACATGCAGGTGTACATAGATTTGTCTTCCACCACATTATTCTTCTTTTGATTTTCAGTACAATATTAACACACGTCGAATTACATTTTTTTCATAATATTTTTCACAAAAATACTCCTATTAATGAAATCTACTATGATCTAGCTAAGCTCATTTATAGTTTATAATTTGACAAAAAATGCTGAAAAAAATATCACAAACAATTCTTCATTCATTCATTCATAAACCGAACTCTCCTGGTGACGCACGCTCAAGCATAGAGCTAGAGAGACTTGCGCGCGTCATGATCTTGTAGTTCTTTGATTTAAGCTACGCATGTAAACGCATGATGGGCTGGCCCAATATGCAACATAGATTTTGACGCGATTGCACACGTCAATTTTTCGTAGATGAAGAGCCGGCCCAATATACAAAATCAATTTTGTTGCGATTGAAAGCGTCAATGCTCATAGATCGCAGCTTCGACTGATAACAACGCATAGTGGGCCAGTGATGCTTGGGCCCACCGAGCCACATTGATGAACAGAAATCGATAAACACACAAACGCGAACTTATACCTTCCCTTATATTTATGTTTGTAGCAGTAGATGATGTAGAAGAATTATGAATGGGCTAGTGATGCGTCTGCCCGTCGTGGCGTGTATGGGACTGAGAAGAGGAATATACATTTATGTGTACAAGAAGCAGGTGTATATTGTATCGTATAGTTAATGCTTGTAGCTTATTGTAGTAATTGTTTTATATGTATGAAAATATGTTGATACATTGCGCGATGGACATTCAATGTACGTATGTGATTTTACGTCATTGCATGGTATGAATGAATGATATAAATATGTGCTGTTGCTGGATTAAAATTATAGAAGGATTTATTATGTTAAACGTATATGAATTAATATGTAAATGATGACTCAAACTTTTATTTAAAATTATTATTTATGTGTTTTAGAGGGTGGGCCCGGCCCACTTTGCCCACTGTGACGAGCCGCCACTGCTCCTAATGCGTTTAACAAATAGCTGTATATTAAATCTCCTTCTTAAATCTCCATCTGTTAGAGTTAAATGTCGAACTAAGTCATTAAGTTCGCTCCACGAAATTAGATGCAGCAAAACCGAACAACCTGATAAGCCAAATAAAGAATCGGTTGTCATTCTCGATACGATGTCTGTGGGTTCGGGTTCTTCCTCATCCAAAGTTCAGGATTTTGGTGACTTTGGGATAAGAATTTCGTCATTAGGTTCAACGGGCCATAAAGCCAGTTATATATTTTAAAGTCTGCTTAGACTTTGGATCAGTACCTTTAATGTTTTTGAGGCAAAAATAGCAATCTGTCATATGGTTTTCCGGCTCTCTTCAAACCATTTGTAGAGCAAAATACATTTTAGAATTTAGTCCTTTTAACTAAGCTATTAACTACGTTGCACATGGCTACAACATATATGAGAGATGCATGCTTTGTCTTGATTTCGCACTTTAATTTCGAAATAAAAGTCGTAAGCTTTGAGCACAGGGGCAGTAAAATTTCGTTTTTGCGAGTCAAAAGTTCAAACTGTTTCCAGTATTCACGCACAGCCTAGGCGTTGTATTTAAAGTTAAGCTTGTCGCACACTATTTCAACACGTCACAACCCAACGGGCAAAATAATGCTTACGGATATATTCGGTAAGCATTTCGCGTAATGCGTGGAAGCATTACCGGACCATTGCATGTTTTTTTCTTTTTAACATTGCATGTCCTAGGCTGGGAAGATTTATAAGATATATAAGAGCTTTTTGGAAAGTACGACATCGTATTCTCGCATTTCCGTCATCTAGGGTGAATACGAATTGAAGCTTTGGCCGGCGGCCGATCGTATCTCTGCATGTGTGGTTATTGCATGCTGAGTGATTGTGACGCTTATTGGAAATTCCAATAGCGCATTATCTTCGCTACTAGGGGGAATTACATTTATTTTAATTGCATACATTTTACTTACCCGTGATGATTTGAAATGCTCCGAAATTTTCATCTTTCCGCTTTATATAGCAGACTACCCATAGCCGATGTATGCTCGCAAGTTCTTTTCCCCTTATTTCTGCGAGTGATGTTCATTGGCCAGTTATGGATTTTTGGAAACATTTTCATTTGCGGTCGGCAACTTGTAACATATGAGCTTTCTCCCTTACAGAATTCCCCATTCTCCAAGTCATGTATAGGAGTATATCTTATAATTGCGGGAAAATAGCTTTGGAAATAGGAAATTTGCCTTACTAGCATTGTTTGATTGATACATTCCGCCAGAATACATTACCACCGTTGGGAACACAACACGACAAAATTCTGTGAGAACCAATTGCATGTAATGCACGCCCGCATACTTGACCAACACATCACGACACGACAGGACAGCAAAGTATTTTTATTTTGTGTATTCTGAACACTTCCACTGGTCATGCATTTTTTTAACATCTTTTAACAATTGTTCTTTTTGGACACTTTCAACTCAATCGGAATCGGCCAATTACTTTTGCCAATTTTATGAGAGGTGATTATCAAAGAACGCACTTCCGTTGAAAGTTCTTCTTTTTCGGCGTATCAACTTGTTACAAAATAGAATACTCGATCAATATCAACTCGCACAAATTACAAATTTTAAGTAATATTTTCTTCGCAAAGACTGAGGTCAAACTAAAAATCCGAGCCATTTTCTTATAAAGTGCAGAGCCGGTTTATGATAATAATTGCCAACGGGAAAGGATTAGGATACAGGGGGATTCAATAGAGGTTTGATTTTCAATAGGCTTTTTTTGATAGATCACGCGTGACTTCTGTCAAACTGTACTGTAATTTTTATTCAGTATTGTTTAACAAATCATCATGGAAAGCCGGGCGATTTAGGTTTGCGTCGTTTTTTGGTGAATAGGCTCTGAATCAGCTCAATGAAAATCCGCTGTTTTATCGCGAAATTTTATTCAGTGATGAGGCGGATTTTTGCCTCGATGGATACGTCAATAATCAAAATTGCCGTATTTGATCTGATGAATAACCTAAGGAGCTTCAATGGCTACCACTACAGCCACAGAAATGTACAGTTTGCTGTCGTTTATAGGCCGGTGGAGTCATCGGTCCATATTTCTTTCAACATGAGTCCGGTCAGAATGTAACTGTCAAGGGCGACCGCTATCGCACCATGATGACGGATTTTTTTCTACCTGAAATTGAAGCCTGTGGTATCGGTGAACTTTGGTTTCAACAAGATGGCACTCCTTCGCATATAGCGAGAGAAACAATGGATTTATTGGAAAAACATTTTTGGTGAGAACCTGACTTCACGTTTTAGACTAGTAAATTGGCCGCCTAGATCGTGTGATATCACACCTACAGATAGTTATCTTTGGGCTACACGAAGTCTCTAGTCTTCAGGGATAAGCCGCCTTCAATCGACACTTTAGAAGCGAAGATTACTCCTGTAATTCGCGAGATACCGGTCGGTATGCTGGAACGCGTCGTCAAAAAAATGGACCCTCAGAGTGAACCATTTACGACATAGTCGCAGTCAACATTCAAATGAGATAATCTTTAAAAGGTAAATGTCATAGATTGTTCTTTGGACTTACAATAAAAATTTTACTATAAAATTCAACTTAATGTCTTTTATTTGAGATTGAAAACCAAACCTCATAATAAATCACCCTATAAATATATGTATATATATATATATATATATATATATATATATATATATATATATATATATATATATATATATACATATATATATATATATATATATATATATATATATATATATATATATATATATATATATATATATATATATATATATATATATATATAGCAACGAACATCAGTATAAAGACGAAACGCTCTCTTTTTCTATGATTTACTATATTATTCAACGTGTCTGTGGTTTTGAGCGCCTAAGATATTGTTATTGTTTAACACTTTTTGAGTGTTATATTGTAATTTTTATCCAGCTCATTCATGTTGACCAAATAGTGCTCAATGCTATCTTCATCAGCCAGCTTAAAATTGCACCTTACATCCTTGTCTGCTTCAACGAAATCTCTCCACTGTTCTTCAGTCTTGATGTTTAATCATACGAGTCAATTCGTTTAAGGGAATTGAATCTTTATCATCATAATACTTTATTCATTTAATCATTTCAATCACATTCATTAAATTTGTTGCAACTAGGTTTTTTATTTCAGCATTATGAACTAATTTCAAAATGAGTGGGTCTTTAACCTTAGAAACGTGTTTGGAGCGCTGTGCGCCCCAAACAAAGTTTACACTCAATTTCATATAATTGTTCCATTGACATACTATCATACTTGGGTTTTTTACTTTGTTTGGAACCTGCAGGTATATAATTCAGTCATTTTTAAGATGGCTTAGCCGTCTGACCGTCCAAACCATCAACTTCGTGAATACAGAAGAATACATCAACTGCGAGAAATACATTTTCAAATATTATATTGTTATAAAAATAAACTTCATACATTTTATTCATATTTTTTCCTCAATTTGTTTGTCTTTATATTTTGTCGACATCTTAAATATATGCCTCAAACATATTGAAACAAACAAGATCAACTTTCTCTAAATTTTTGATTGAAATAATCGATTTCGCAGATATTTTTTCATACCAAACTTTATTTAAATATTTATTTTTCAATGTTCCAACTATGTTTTCCACAACCATGTCTACTATGTTTTTTTTTTTTATTGTTTCAATAAAATTCTACCACTTAAAAGTGACTAACATTGGCAAATATAATCAAGCTGATTATATTATTATTACTAATATTAACAAAAATATCATGTTTGCTTTAATTTTGGATTAATCTCATACATAAATACATACTTAATTGCAATCATCATAATTAATAAATAATACTCCACATCAAACTAGGCATTCAATTTGAAAGTCGTTCGCTCATGCCGTACCCTCCGAAGAAATTCGCAGTAAATCATCGTTTCATCTATGCCATAATTTCGAAAGAAGAGGTCCTATTTATGGGAAAACAAGCAAATTTCCATGCAAAACAAGCAAATTTCCGTGTACCACAAGGAAAATCCTTAGATCAAAGGAAAATAAGCAGTGGATCGAAAATTTACTTAAGTCAACTTTATTTTATTATTTTAGTTTTAAGTTTTCTAACATTTATCTAATCAAAAATGACCAAAATTAAAATATTCCCGTTAGAAATAGTTTGCCTAAATTTTAACGAACATAAGTTTTTACTTTTCGATGCTCTTTTCTCTGGTCCCTAGAAGAATTAACAGTATCTAATTGAAAATTGGATGATATCGAAAAGCGAATATAATTTTAAATTTACTAAAGCCTTTGAATAAACTTAAAAAACAAAATAAAATATTATAGCTTAAGACTAGAAGACATTTAGATAATGTATACTTACCAAAGATCAATAATTAGTCAAACTATTCGTTCTTCCATAATCAGACATATACATGTCAGCAGCATATAAATATGATAAATATGTCATACTTAATTTCAAATGTAAGCCTTGGTAATAGCAATAAAGTCAGATTACAAAATTTTCAAACTAGTTTATCTGTTTCCTTTTATAAATTTATTATTTTTTGTGCTAGATATGTTATTTATTTTCATTTTTTGGATCTATAATTTTTTATAGGTCTTCCAAAAAAATTACAGATCTTTTTTTTTTAAAAAAAATAAGCTTAAATTACACCTAATTTACAGGAAGTAAAATCGGGAAACCACCTCCACATATCTTCAATGAATCGAATTTTAGGCGTTCAGTGGCCAATCGTTTTTCTTTGAAATGAAAAAACACAGGAAGAACAAACCAACACAGAAGCTTTTTTTTCTGAAACTAACATTTGCGCATAAATTAAAAAAATTGCAAATAACACCAAAGCTCACCCATAGAAAAAGCTCATCTACAAAAAAAAATTCTGTAAAAACTGAGAAAAGTATAAATAACGATGGTGTGCGATGTTTTTATTATTAAAATAATTATTAAAATAAAAACAATTCAAAATGTATAAGGAGAAGAAAAGTATAAAGATAAATAGAAAAACAAAATTGTAGAATATGCATGAAACTATTCAAGGAAAAAATTAATCGCAAACTCCTGTATACAAATAATAAACAAAATAGTACTCTAAAACGTAAAAATAAAATAAAATCTAATGAAAGTACACAAACATTATATTTAAAACATACTACTCAAATGAACAAATCTCTGGGGATTTTTCATTCTTCAATTATTATTTTTTCACTTCATTGTTTATCGTATTTTTCTAATCGTATTTTACTATAATATTTTTATATATAAAACAAAGGCACTTGAAACAGCTTCACTTCTTCTTTCGTCTTGTGTTTTTCATATTATTTTTAAACAAATTTTTAGTTACAATAATATTTTTCAATTAATTTTTTAAACCGTACAAAAGCGAAGCTTAAGGAGTATTTAAATTTAAAAAAAATATTATATTGCTATAAAAATAAGCTATAGGTAAAGGTAGGCATGTTTTGATGTCCGCCTGTCTATGAGTAAAATCTTGTCATCAGTTCCACAATCCAGTGCCTAAGTGGCTCAAGTTCTATCTCCTGCATAAGAGAGAGTTCATTGATATATGAAAAAAAATATTATATTGCTATAAAATATAGCTGTATAAAAAATTTTATACTTAGCGGCTATAATACTTTAGCCTGCTGGCTCTTCATGGGTGAGCATTATTTAATATTGTATCATTTATTTTGTTTTAGATTACACTTATAAAATATTACCCAGGTTGTACATAAACTGGAATTGACTTAGCTATATAACACTTAAATGCTAGTTTAATTTACTAAACTCAATCTAGCTTATAGTAGGAGAGCCCGGGATGCTAAATTTGCAGTTACTAAAGCGTCATGGGGACCTATTGGGCTGTGAAGATTAGGTTCTAAAATGAAAAAAAGTTTATGTCAAGTTTTCCATTTTAGTGGGGGGAGAGCGTGTAAAAATTTTCAAAAACGTAAAAAAAACAGTCACATGGAAATACTCGAGCGCGTCAGACATTCATAGTGTATACGCGCTTTGTCTTTCTGATAACCGTTAGATATTAATCTGACGATTAACTAGAGGGGGGTGGCCGTAAAAAGGGGTAAAAAAACAACAACAAAAAAAGTTATTCGAGCGTGTCAGATATTCAGAGGGAATGTTGAGTGAACCCAAAAAATTGTCCTATTTAAATGACTGACGATTTGGACGTGACCGAAAGTCATGACTGATTTTTTAAAATGTAAAAAAATAATGTGACCATGAAATACTCGAGCGCGTCAGATTTTTATATAGAGGGTTCAGCTTGATGTCTTAGTTGTCCTAAATGATAATCTGACAATTATATGGTGGGATATTGTTAATCTGACAATTTAAAAACAAAATTTTTTTTCGTTTCTTCTTTTTATTGCTGGATGAAATAAAAACAATATGTACATATATATATATATATATATATATATATATATATATATATATATATATATATATATATATATATATATATATATATATATATATATAATCTAGAAAATTCAATCATTTATTGATATGAAAGTAGAAAAAAAATATATATAACACAAGTATTTTAATCTTCATCCTCACTGGATTCGTCTTCGAAGTTGGTTTCCAATTGTTCAACTTCCTCGTCATGTGAAACTTATTGCATTAAATTCACTTAATTATGTTAAAACACAACAAACAAACCAAAGCGTCGTACATCAACAAAAACTAACAAGTCATTGTGATCGGCTAAGATGTTATCATGGCAGCAGACGGTAGTGTGAGGACAGTGCGAGGATTGGGAGATAGAGAAAGAGTGAGAAGGAAGATTGGCGCGGAGTGGGGAATACACAGTTCTCAGCATATATACGCTTCATCATTTATTGGTGGTTTTAACTACATCGCCTTATGAAAACCGTCAGATTATATGTTTTTCGTAATCCCGATAGGATTTCCTTCAAAATAAAAACAAATTCAATCGCGCTCGAGTTTTTCGAGGTGAGGTTTTTTTTTACAACTTTGTGACTTGCCCATTTCCTTATGCCACGCTCAAATTGTCAGATTATTGAAATATACTCTTTTCTGGATGTACTTAACTCACCTTATCTTAATCTGACGCGCTCGAGTTTTTCTGAGGATCAATTTTTTTTACTAATCTGACGGGGTGCCCTCAACGCACCCCACTATATTAAGGGTTCATATATGGTAGGGTACATTACAGGGGTGCAAGGCTTCTCCCCATATGATTTTCTGACGCGCTCGAGTAACGCGCGAAATCCCCGCTTGGGCTCCCCTACTATTATGTCTAACTACAATTAGCGAAGCCTGATTATACCTAAACTTCACCTAGGTCTGCACTATACCCTGCAACATAATTAAACAGCATGTCCGTGAGCCACCGATGCCCTGTTTTCTCCGCAGGACGCATAAATGGCTCAATAGAGCCACTCGTGCGCTCGATATCCCGGATCAGTATGTTTTGATGTCCGCCTGTCTATGACAACCCAGTCCCTAAGTGGCTCAAGTTCTATCTCCTGCATAGGAGAGAGTTTATTGGCCACTTTTTAGTTGCCGGGCTGTATCTCTCCGTTTGACCATCTCCGCTTATACCATGGCTTATTTGGAACTGGTAATCCAGGATGGGGACGCGTATGTTAGGATGGGTCGAATGAGTGTCTTATGGCTAATGGATTTAGCTTTTGTCGTCATGCCCATTTTTTTTTTAGCGAAGAGATGTCTGATGCACTGAAACGCGTAATTAGCTACTTTAATTTTACGTCGGACATAGGGATTAAATTTCAAGAATTCATGCATGGCTGCTCCAAAAAAGCGCAATGAAGAAATATAAGTAATTTTAGAAGTTCCGAACGAGACAGCGACTTTTTTGTCCTTATTGTGGATAGTTTGTGATCCCTGATACCTGGAAGGGCTCCTGAACACAGTCAGCTGTGTTTTATAGCTATTTAGCTTGATGTCCCATTCATCAAAATAAAATCTAACCTTGAGTTTTTAGAAGAAGAGAGTAAAGCGCGAAAGGCAGCGAGTACGTTACTTCGTGTCCTATCAAATTTTGAACGTTTCTTTTTCGCCCTTTTTCACAGATGTGGCGTCATAAACGTTTTGAATATGTTAGGAGAATTTTTATGTTTTCTGCAGCAGTAGCTTTCAAAATTCAATTCAAGTGTTGAGCTGATCCACGTAAATACAAAGATTAAAGTTAAAAAGTTTGTTATTGAGCTGTGCTGTGTAAAAGTTGACCTATGTAGCAGCTCTTGGTTGTCCAATATTCATAGCTGGTTCACCTAGCTCCTGCAAATTTTGACACTTGCTAAAATGATGCTATACTGTCTGTATAGACAGCATCGACTTTGTTTGCCTTTTTCATCCCACGACGAACGTCAGAATCCATGATAATGAGATTTGTGAAAAATGATCTGCATTTTAGAAGCCCACTGTGTTGTTCGTTAAAAAAAGAGTCAATGATAGAAGTGCATTCATCGCAAATGAGCTTCTCAAAAAGGGCGAATATACTTTGGTTTAGTTTAGACGAGAGCAGGTGGTCTCGATTGCGTGAGCGCGTGGACTAAAATTCAACTTGACAAAAATAATCAATACTGCGAAAGAAAAGTGAACTCACTATTAGTTATTTATACTTTTACTTTGCGTTTTTAAATGCAGATACACGTTGAACTTGTGTAGAAACCTATGGCTTTTAAACAAATTTACTTATTTAGCACTTTCTCTTCAGTAAACAGCTCATTAAATTTCAAGTGCCTCCTTCTGTTAAAAAAAATATATGAACTTTCGGTCGATATTCATGCACGATCATCATTTGCTGAAGTTTCAGAGCATTTACACGCCAGCTTTTCTTCTTCGGTAAAATAATGAAGAATGTCTTGCTCTCTGGTCCGATAAAATATAATAGTCACGGCAGGCTAAATAAAGGGTTTTTTAAGCCTTCAAGCAAGAATTTTATCTGATTTCTTTGACAAATTTAAATCGCAAATCAAATCATTCGGCCCCTCTTAAGAAAATCCTTTTCCTGTAGAATTACATTCTCTGAACTCTTTTCACTGCTGTTTTGCTGACTGTTCAATCCGTCTAATATTGCAACTTCATCGAAATTTGCAGTCGATAGCCCAGAAAATACTGGCATTGGTAAGTATTCACTATCTCATCCTAGGGGCTTAGTAGGATAAGAGTAAACCTAAGTACGTTTTTACTGGTTCATACCTTTTACATTAACAGCACAAAACTAACAGTAGGTGAGTTTTTTGCACTCTTGTGCAGGGTAAGTTAAGGTAAGTTAAGCTCTTTATGACAGAGCTTTAGATAAGTACATTGAAGACAACAACAATCGCTGATTAGGTACGTTTTTTTGCACTCTTGGGCAGGGACATAAAGAGCTTAACGTTCTTTAACTTACTCTGCTCAAGAGTGCAAAAAAATGCAGCCAATCAGCTATTGTTGTTGTATTCAATGTACTTACCTAAAGCTCTGTCATAAAGAGCTTAACTTACCTTAACTTACCTTACCCAAGAGTGCAAAAAAACACACCTAATTATGAACATGATTGCTTGGCTCAGTCCATATCATTGCCACTCTGAATTTAAGCCCTTAACTACCTCCTTGGCCTCAGTATCGTTGAGTTTCTAAACACGCCACACTAATAATTATTCCTTTGTGCACAAAATATGATTGGTAGACTCATTTCAAAAACTCGGTGAATTTTTTTCTTTGCATTTGGTGACAAAATTTGCCACATATAAAACAAAAATGGTGGGATCGTTGACACAAGACTTACGCGACCAACTCATATATATTTTTCAAGAGGATAGGGACCATGATTTTTTCAAAAGGCCGCTCACTGATAACTTTAAGTTCTAATATCTGAATAGTGAAACTCTTACAACTAACTACGTGAATAGAAAAGGTGCGTTTTTTGCATACCCGAGCAGATCAAATTTTGCTAAGCATATTGAACATAACAACAAAAATCCTGCACTTGTGGCGTCACTGAATCAAAAAATGTTAAGCAGTGGAAGTTTATGGGTTTACATGTAGAGTGTGCTGATAACAGTAAGAGCCGTTTCACACGAGACACTCGGTGTCCGGCCACTGAATCCTCAGCCACTGTTTTTGTATAGAATTGTGGCCTGGACACTGTGGCTCTGTGTGTATGCTCTCATTTATTTCTATGCTCCGGCAGTGGCTAGAGACACAGTGACCGGACACCGAGTGTCTCGTGTGAAACGGGCCTAAGAGTGTTCTAAACGGTTCGTACCATGGGTATATGAACCATGAATCAAGGAAATAAGATTACGACAATAGGTTTTCGCTGTTCGGCGCTGCATCTTATTTCGTCACGTACCGGAGACCGGTGAATCAGGGAAAAATAGTCGAGTGTCTGAATTTTATTGAATTTTTCTTTTGATTGTGTAAGATATGTAAAAGACAAAGTTAGAGAATATTTTTTTATTGTTTTACGTTAAATTCTTGACAAGATGAATAGTTACGGTATAATTTAGATGTAAGACAAACTTAATCACAGATAGGAACTTAAGTATTAATTTATAATTACAGGTGCATATTAATATAATCCGCAGAAGTATTGTCAAGCAATATTTATTAAAATTTTGTTTATATTAAAATTAAAAAAGTCATAACTGATTAATAAAATATAAAAAATGTTTCAGTTTAAAATTTTTTTTAATTTTCGTTTTTATGGACTTATCATATTCTTGTGTTTCATTGTTTAATTTACGAATTCTGAAATACATTTGACTCCTAAAAAATGGTTTTTTTTTGCTGCAACATCGCAACATAATTTAATGCTCTAATATATTTAATGCTCTAATTTAATGAATTACAGCATGAAAGAGGCAACATACACTTCAAGCAGTTTCAATTGCTCCATTTTAGATCAGCAATTTAAGTGCCCGTCTGCCTAGACTTGCAACATCCAATAAACTCATTAACAGAAGCATTTGGACACAACCGAAAACAGTACTCTTCATTCACCTAAAAACCAGTTATTTCTGGATAATTTCTAGGCGTGTTTGCATCTTATTTCGTCATAAGTAGGCGTGGTCACGCTCATGTCGTAACCTTTAGTACTTGATCCATGGTTCGTACCACTGCTGTTGATTATTGTGAAACCGGCAGTTTGAGTTGAATAAATTTGCATAGCACTCTGCAATTTTCAATTATTTTACATCAAATCTTGTAGTGTGCTGACAGTTTTTGAGTGTTTCGATGCATTTTACATTGTAGATTGTTTCATATGCAAGTTTCATGTCTGATTTCGATTAAAATCTAGATCAGATTTCATTCAGGTTTTTTCTATGGATTATTCTAATTTAACAACCAATCTAAGCAAAAGCTCAGCGAATGCAACAACATTTTCGAACAACGCAATTTTTCTGCTCTGGATCGTTTTTTTGCAACCCTACGTTAACCTGCTCTGTTGGGTTGCAAAAAAACTCACCTTATATAAGATTTCATTGAGGTTTTTTTTTTGGATTATTCTAATTTAACAACCAATCTAAGCAAAAGCTCAGCGAATGCAACAACATTTTCGAACAACGCAATTTTTCTGCTCGGGATCGTTTTTTTGCAACCCTTCATTAACCTGCTCTTCTAGGTTGAAAAAAAATGCACCTAATATTCAGTTATAAAACGCTCATGAGCTTTAGTCCCCATAGAAAATGCCAGATGGCAGTTGAAAATAGAAAATAAGTACGGCGCTAGTACTTATTTTCTATTTTCAACTGCCATCTGGCATTTTCTATGGGCTGTTTTGATTCGGTCATAGTTGAAAAATAAAAAACCATTAACCGTTATTCGTTTTACTTTTCAACAAAATATTCACGAATTTTGGGTGCATGCTTTATTATGATTAAATCCACAGGAGAAACTTGACCTCATAGATAACAATAACAGATTTAAATTGCATGGCAGTATATTCAAAATGGGTAATATATATTTTATGATACCTGCATATATTATTAAACTAACTTTCAAAAATTTATTATTTTTTAGGCATGACAATAATGGCTGTATCGATGGTTTATCCACGACCACGTATGTTTTGGTTCAAAGTCAAACGCCCATTTGTTTATGCCATAAAAAGCAGAGATCAAATTGTGTTTTTGGGTCGTGTTCGGAATATTGATGTTTGAAAATGAATTTGATGTAGTTATAGTTTTGTAAATAAAATGTTATATCAAAAGCTGTTTTAAAATTCTATTTTGTTATTAGATTATCTCGATGGTAAGTACAAAACCAAATCTTAGCCGATTGGCAAAAATCTTTTATTTTATTGATAAAAGTTTCATTATACTAAATTGCTCACTATTGAACTTAAAAAGTAAGTTTTTTTTGAAATTTTAACCGTGTATGCTATGCTGTCAATTAAAATTGTTGTTAGGAGTCTCAGTCCAGCATTCATCGAGTGTAGTTCTTTCGGGTTTTCGACTAATCTTAGTGTTTGGGATCGCTTCTGTAGTTTTGACCAGTACATCTTTTTTGTGTTTTTCTGTTGCTATACGATCAAGTCAATATCATTAAAAATAAGCAAAAGTGCCAGTGTCGATAAGCACAAACGGGAATCTTTTTCCAATGACTTATTCTTTAGGGACCGCTTGAAATTCCCTTAAAGTCATTCGAACTCGCTAATGGCAAGTACCATTAGCTCAAACCGGTATATGCCTCTACAAAACCTTGATGGAAGTGATAAGGAATCTCCCACAATCGGCATCGATAACACACCAGTCAAATAGTCGAAAATCCATCCTATCATGCTACCGGATCTTGACCGTGACTCCATCACGGAGATGCTGAAATTTTTAAATGTGACTTCATACAACATACAGTTTAGCAGTGTCGGGAAAAAATGCTGTTGACAAGTTTTCCGTCATACGATAAAGTCCGATCACACCTTGTCTCGAAAAAGGTGCATTTCTATTTTTATGCTCGAGCCGACCAAAAACCAATTAAATTTATTCTTAGTGGCTTCTACAAGACAGATTGCTCAAAACTGAAAAACCTTCTGGCAGAAGAGCATAATTTAATATGTGACGACATTAAAGAAATACTGATTCAAGCCAAGTCCCACCGTTATAATGATAAGACGTTATATTTGCTATTCTTCTCAACTGAGGTGGGCTATTAACTCATTTGAGCCGTTTAAGTCCCCGGGCCCTGATGGCGTCCTTGCGGCTGACATTCAGCAGTCCATGGAAGTATCGCTACCTTGGCTCAGAGAGATCTATAACGCTTGTCTACGCTTCTCGTATGTTCCCACCAGCTGGCGGGAATCCAGAGTGGTGTTTATTCCTAAAGCAGGAAAAGTTACGCATGTTAAGCCGAAGGACTATCGTTCAATAAGTCTTAATTCCATCCTGCTAAAGATTTTGGAAAGGATAATTGATTACCATATTAAAAGATCAATCGATCCTATGCTGATCTCGCAGTCGCAGCATGCTTATACCAAAGATAAGTCTGTTGAGACCGCTCTTCACGTCCTTATTGAGCAAGTAGAGAAATCTCTTGCTCTAAAGGAATATACGCTTGCTGTCTTCCTGGACATCGAGGGGGCCTTCAACAACGTTAATTCTAACGCAATTGTTGAGGCTCTCTCGGTGATGCATGTGGATGAACGGTTGGTTGCTTTTATTGTGCAGCTTCTCAAAAGTAGAGTTGTAATCTCTACGCTGGGTAATGCCAGCGTAAGACGAGGAGTCAGCACGGGCACATCTCAGGGTGGAGTTCTCTCTCCCCTGCTGTGGAACATCACGGTGAATACTCTTCTAAGGAAGCTGGACCGTGCCGGCTGCAAAGTGATTGCTTACGCAGACGACATAGCTGTTTCAGTGTCGGGAAAGTATTTATCTACGCTATCGGAGAGGTTAAATCACTCTCTTGACATAATTTCGCATTGGAGTCGTGAGTGCGGCTTGAATGTGAATCCTAATAAAACGGAGCTAGTGCTGTTTACAAGGAGGTACAAAGTTCCTGATTTTGAGTTACCCAAATTGAATGGGGTCTCCATTAACTTGAGCCAGAAGGTCAAATACTTAGGGCTGATCCTTGACTCGAAGTTACTATGGACGTACAATGTGGCAGAAAGAGCTCGGAAGGCTTTCAACGCACTTTACTGTTGCAAAAGGGCCATAGGAGCGAGTTGGGGATTGCAGCCTCGTACTGTTGCTTGGCTTTACACTGCTGTGGTGGAACCAATTCTGTTGTTTGGGGTGGCGTTCTGGTGGCAGGCTGCTCTTAAGGCAGCTTGAAAAAGTGCGAAGAATGGCTGCACTACAGGTAACTGGAGCGCTCCGCTCCACTCCTACTAAGGCACTGTTTGTGTTGCTACATTGGCTGCCAACCAACCTACTGATCTCACAGCAAGCTAATCTTGCTGCTGTGAGACTAAATTGTATCTCAGCATGGAATAGGACAGAGTTCGGTCATGCGAGGATCTTGGCCGAGGGAGTACCCGCACCAGCGGTTGTTGACTACAACGCCCCACAATGCATACTGGATTTGGAGTTTACAACTCGCATTCCATGCAGGGAGGAATGGTGTGATGGTATCACCCTTGATAATGGGCTTATCCATGTGTACACTGACGGCTCAAAGCTAAACAATAGAGTTGGGAGTGGTGTATACTCAGATGAGCTGAATCTCAAGCTGTCCCTCCGTCTACCAGACCACTGTAGTGTCTTTCAGGCGGAGGTGGTGGCTATTTATCAGGCAGTTGACTGGCTTCTGTGTAATCGAATATTCGGGGTCAATATTGGTATTTTCATAGATAGCCAAGCGGCTATTAAGTCCCTTGCTGGTCCTTGTACAATGTCCAAGATTGTTGCTGAATGCCGTGCATCTCTTAGGGAGATATCGAGACATTCGGTTGTTCAATTGATTTGGGTACCTGGACATAGGGGTTTTCAGGGCAACTGTGAGGCCGATGAGCTAGCAAGGCTTGAAACTTTGCTCCTTTTCAATAGGTTTACCGATGACATCGGTCAAACTGGCCATAAGGCAAAAATATCTTGAGGACGCTAAGAATTCCTGGGCAGATGAATCTTCCTGTGTGATAACAAGGCAGTCCTGGGTATCCATGGATGCGCATCGCACCAGGCAGCTTTTAGGCTTAACTCGAAGCGCCCTTCGTTGCACTGTGGGCGTTCTAACGGGCCACTGCCTTATAGGATGGCATGCACAACGTTTGGGCGTAGAGTTTAATGACTTCTGTCGGAGCTGTGGCTCTGAGGATGAGGAGGAAACCGTCTTTCACCTCATGTGCCAGTGTCCGGCTTTGGCAAGGAAAAGACTGGCGGCACTTGGTGCACCCTTTCTCTCAAACCTGACGGAACTGTCCCTGGTAAAGCTAAAGGGGATAGTCAAGTTTCTCAAAGGAAGCAAATGGTTTCCTGACTTTAGTGAGTAGAAGAGAGTCACTAAAATATTGTGGTATCACAACGGGCCTCTCCTGTGCCTATGTGTGCTGGTCGTCAGGCCTCTGAAGATCGGCAGCCACGTTAACCTAACCTAACCTGATGGATCAGTTGTCACCTATGTATGTCAGTCTTAACGAATGCACTGCTGTTTTGAACTAGATCGTTGTTTTTGCGGCATAGTTATATTAGGTGCGTTTTTTTGCTCCGATACAGAGCAGAATAGAACTATGCCGCAAAAACAACGATCTAGTACAAAACTGCAGTGCATTCGCTAAGACTGACATAGCTTGCCGTATTCGTTGTGGTAGCACAAAACAGCTGAAAATAAAGGGAGAAAATAATGAGTATACACTACCACAATTGATCGAAAATAGAAAAAAATAAACGAACAAAAAATTACCTCTTTTTACTTTCAACACATTATGAGGGCTTTTTCTAATTTCCTAACTACCAAAACAGTCAGCATAACCATGAAAAACCCAAAGCCACCACACAGCAAAAAAGACAACTTCTCATGAACTTTCCTTTTTTCTATCAGCACATTCTATAGTTCAGCACGTGAACTACCAATGAGGAATATAATTTCTGTACTAGCGAATTCACTGGGATAGGAATGTTGTTGTTTTCAATGCGGATACTCTAGTCTCTGCTGAATAGAGGAGCAAAAAACCACGCCTATTCTGTTCTGTATCGGAGCCAAAAAAACGCACCTCATGTTATAAGAAACAACAGAGAGCTTGCAATCGGAGGAGGTGTTGCTATCTTCATTAAAAAAGGCTTAGCATACAAAAGTCTGAACAAATTGCAGACAAAAATAATAGAAACTCTATCGACTTCCACCGATCGAATTGATATTACTATTGTGGTGTTATATTTTAGTGGCAGCAAATTAAATGCTCACAAACTTAACTTATTTTAGGTGCGTTTTTTTGCTCCGATACAGACCAGAATAGAACTATGCCGCAAAAACAACGATCTAGTACAAAACAGCAGTGCATTCGCTAAGACTGACATAGCTGGCCGTATTCGCTGTGGTAGCACAAAACAGCTGAAAATAAAGGGAGAAAATAACGAATATGCACTACCACAATCGATAGAAAATAGAAAAAGAACTAACAGAAAATTAGCTCTTATAACTTTCTACACATTATGAGAGCTTTTCCTAATTTCCTAACAACCAAAACATTCAACATAGCCTTGAAAAAACCAAAGCCAAATCACAGCAAAAAAGACAACTTCTCATGAGCTTTTGTTATTTATCAGCACAGTCTATAGTTCAGCACGTGAACTACATATGAGGAACAGAATTTCTGTACTAGTGAAATCACTGGTACAGGAGTGTTGTTGTTTCCAATCCGCATACTGTGTTCTCTGCTGGATAGAGGAGCAAAAAAACGCGCCTTTTATATCATACTTATCAGGTAGGGATTTCGATTTGACACAAAAGTTCTGGAAGACAAAAAAGATTGTACTATTTTACACAGATAGATAGGCATGGCACATTTCATTAATTTGTAGATTAGCCCATCGATGGACTAGTCGCAGTTTGATCAGGATGTCGTTCCTACACATAAAATACTACAGATTAATGTACATCATAGTAAGTTGCCATTGCCTGAACTACTGCAGACACTACATGAGAGAAAGTTTGACGTGGTGCTGGCTCAGGAACCTTGGATCTCTGCAGGAAACCGGGTTTTAGGACTGGAGTCATGACATTTCAACCTTTTCTTCCCCGCTGCAGTAGCAAAAATTCGGACAAATATTATATTTAGTTTCAGTACTGATGATCTGACCGTCGTAGCACGTGAAGGAGACAAGAAGGAGCATGTACTCCCTGCCTCTTACTAAAGGACAAGGCTGTTTCACCGGTGGAGGTTATGATATTCACCACGGAGTCAATTAGCAAGAAGAAGTTTCTGCTTTTACCAACGCTCATCAGACTGCTTGAAGCAGCAAGGATATTAATGAAAGAGATGAGTCTATACTCAGATTTATTATTAATTAGATTTAGTCTCAGCAAATCGGGGTAATTACCCTGCTTATATGGAACCTCTCAGCAAAATTGTGCTGAATGCATGTGCACGATGGACCCAACGAGCAATTGATAAAAAACTAGAGAGTCCTTGAAGGTCCATCATTATCTGATAATAGATACTTAAGTTTTACTTTAAAATTCAGTTCAACTTGCATTTTTCGACAGTTTCACAATCTCAGAAACATCGCAGCCAAAGGGTAAGGCCCTCCTTTCAGGATTGACTCTGTAGCAGACCTGGAGCTGGCAGTAAACAAGTGAAAACTGTTGAACGCTCCAGTCTCAAAGTCTGTCTTAAGTGCAACCCTAAGCCGTTCTGGTGGAATAGAGATTCGGGTTGTCGCACAACACAAATACGAGAAATGTTCAAATTAAGCAAAGCAGGGCATGAATCACAAGTTACGATAGACGATATCGAATTTCGAAATTTTCATTGTTAAGAACACTGAGTTTTGGAGATCTGAAAACCGACAAACGATGACGACTATCGAAATTATTTTACAACTAATGCGAGAGTTGGGTTTACGCCCGAAGAATATGTGTGAGTATGCATATGAAATGTGTAAATGAAAGTGATTTGTAAACATGGCGACTTTTCATTCTTGATTTGGAACGAAGCCTCAGAAAAAACAAGAACGAGTTAATAAAATATTCAAAGTCCCTCCATATTCATTCTTGCCTTCTTCGTACTTTCACTGAAGTCTTTAATGTAACCTACACTAAATATCTTGCCACATTTATACAGTACAGTTTCTATGTGCGTATATGCTACTGCGCAAAATAAGTTTCTATGAATATACGCAATTCGAATTTCGGAAAATCCAAATTCCTATTTTGCCCATTTGTACGACGCGATATTTGGGATAGTCCCGAATCCGGATTAAATTGGGATCACGCATAAACCAAGTCAATATGTCGTCGATTTTTTGGGATGAAAGTTGCCAATATAGTTCTTTTGTGTGCATGCATTGGCACAACTGTCAAAGTATCAAAATGTTGCGAAATTTAACCATGGAAATGTATTTGAATAGGAACATTTCCAAAACACTATTATACCTTTGCATCAAGCAGAGACAAGGATCTTAAGTCCTATCGGGAACCCAAAACTCTTACATGAAAAGAGAAATCTGTTGAAACGGCTCTCCATAGGGTAGTTATTGAAATAAAAAAACCACTCGATTACAAAGAATGCGCTTTGGAGGTCTCTCTGGTTACTGAAGGAACCTTCAATAATGTGCATAAAACAGTTATGATGAAGAGCCTCCACGCAACCAACACCAACCCTGCTATTTGTAGCAGGATAAGCAACTGGATAAGGCGGGAGTGCGAATCATGAAGAAGGGGGAAGAGAGGAACTCCCCGAGAGAGTTCATAGAGAGATCTTGCAGAATTGCAGAATATGAAAGACAAAAAAAAAGAGAAGAATATTTCCAATAATAGTTGTCTAAAAGTTTTTAATAGAGTAAAATGATACAAAAACATTTTTTCTTTTTATAAATATCTGTTAAAAATTGGTATTCACTCTTTTATAATCTCTACAAGGCCGCTTCAAAATTGCCTGATAGATAATTTGACACTTCGTTCTTGCATAGATCTAATTGCAAACCAAATATTTTGCTTTTTTTCAACAGAAGCTGCTCTGGGTCACACTAACGCATTCATTTAAATTGCAACTATAGCTAACTTCTATTCGAGCCAAGTCTTATCTTGTATGATTTAGTTTATGAATGCAAGAGGCACTTGACGTTGCTTAGCATGATTATCTGATTATGTCCAGGTAACGCACTGAAAGGAAAGTCTTATTGCTCAATATTATGTCATATAACTCTATATAACAGATTTTAATAGTACGACCGATTTTCAGCCTGTCAAAGAATTGAAATATATGTAGATTTTACAGGAAAAATTGGTCTTTATATTGAAATCTGTGCCAGAAAATAGGTTGATCGGTTCAGTTTATCATACCTTGATGTGTTTTGGATGTCGGTAGGCTCCCCAATAAAAGAGTTTATTTGATTTGGTTACGATACCGAATAAAAATGGATGGTTCGCTTCAAAGCGTTTTATTGGCGTAGATCTGATTACCAAACTAGCAACTGAAATTTTTTAGGTGAATTTTAAGATAGTATACTCTTCATCGAGCAGCTTAGCAGCTTAATTGATATACATACCTGTGGAAGCCGCTGCCTCTACACCGATTTCATTTACATCTATGAAGGTCTTGTGAATTACTGAGTCAATACGCAGAGGAACCTGATCCAATGTTAAATCAGAGAAGTTTGCTTTCGTTTTATCGAACATAGTTTTCATTCCCATCTGAAAATAGTTAATATTTGAAGCTTTTGAAATAAATTATGGTATTGAGAGACTAAGAATGAGCGTGCATTGAGCAAGGCTTTAGAGGAGGCTGATTCATTAAAATCATACATGTTTTCTCAAAAGAACCCACTTTAAGAGACGCGAACTAAACAGCCGATAGGTGATAAATGACCGATTCGAAATTTTACCTCTTTCAAAACACTATTTAATTTGCATAGGAATTCAATGCGAAATGCAGGCATCGAAACTTGGACGTCTTCCTTTTTCATTTGACTGCGGTAGTTGGCAATATCTTTGTCTTGCAAGCTTGATATAAGCTTATCAAGTCCCGTTTTCGAATCAGGCAGCAAAATAAGCATAGAAAAAGCTTTGTCTGCAAACGTCAGATCTATAGCAACACACTTTAGGTCTTTGAAATAGGCGTATAGAAAATTGTGCCTGTTGCCTTGCATCATGTCGACCTTAACTGTTGTTCGTTCATCGATCCAAAAATCTTTCTTGTCTGTTAATTTTCTATTAAACGGATACTCCCAGTTGGATTTGAAATAAATCACGTTTATAATGATCGCCTTCGTATCTTCACCGATATACTCTGAGCTGATCACACTTTTGATTTTGTCCATCGTTTGCGTCGCGACCCATTTGTTTATGTTTTCTGCTGCCATTTCTGGGTCTCCGAAGTCGATTTGACTAATGCTCGATTTGAACATTTTGTCAGCATAGTAATCCACATCTCCACTGACAAGCATGTCCTTTGCTACGTATAAACGATTTACCAGGCGAACAGAGCCCGATTTATATTTGCAGATAATACGATGGAATGCCTTTGCAGCTTCATGTTTATCGCTTGGAATCTTAAGCCCTTTAGACATTTCGTTTTTTGTAGTACCTGCTGCGCCCATGTACACAAGACCTAAAGCAACATGAACTGATAACGGCGAAATAATCACGTTTTTGCAATTATTTGGGATTTTAACTAAATTAAAGAGAGTAAGGCCGAAATGAGCTGCCTCTCGATTAAATTCTTCTAAGCATAGATTCGACTTGTCGGAAGGCTTTTGCTTTATTGCCTTTTCCATTGCTAGTTGTAAAACTATCAAAAACTTAATAAAAACTCTAAAATTTAATAAAAGATACAAACATCTTTCAATACTCTTAAAATTTAGACTAACCGATGGATGAAAAGTCAACTAAGAGTTCCACAGGCTTATTCAGTTATGACAGATTGTTGGCAACTAGATTATACGCTAAAGGCTAACATTGTGTTCGGCAAAACGAAATGCATCTAGTGAAATAAAGTCCCGCACATCGGCACAAGTTAGGAAACTGCCACTGATGACATTTAGCGTGTGTAGTCCATTAAAATTCCTTTCATTTGTCAATTCAGTTATCCAGTATTAAAAATGACCCAACAAAAATAACCGTTGCAGGGCTGCGCTACTGTTATGCCGGGTTTACATTCTCGCCGAGGAATGGCAAATGTAGACAAGGTATGTGTGTAAATGGTCTCCTTGTCTATTCTCGGTTGTTTTTTTCATGGCAAGCACGCGTGTGTAAATGGCCTGCTCGTCGGCTATTGTTTGTTTTATGAAGGCATAATGATCCTTTTATTGCTGTGCCTGAGTGTTTATGACCGTCTCGGCCTAGCTCGAAGCGGCTGGAAGTGAAGTCGGTTTTATGCATCGAGTCAAAGGGATTCGAGAGGGTAGCAGGTGCTCATTCACATTTTCGAATTTTTCGCTGGAACTTCAAACATGTCTTTGCGTGTCCCAGATTTAAATCACTCAACGCACACCAGGCAGTTGCAATAGCCACAACCTGTACCTCAGCCATCGTTCACTGAACTGAACAAAACAGTAGTGTTGTGTTACTCATACAAGATGCATGACAAATGTCCCATTCACATCTACAAAATGTCACATCACCTCAAGCTTCAAATTTGTACCACCTCATTTTTTTTGTCATATTGAGGTGAATCGATTGACTTGAGGCGCATCGATTGTAATACTCAATGGAAAATGTATGTACGCGAGACTAGTTTGATTTGTACCACCTCATTTTTTGTCATATTGAGATGCTTTGGTTAATTTCGAAGCGATTGACTTGAGACTTTTGAGGCGCATCGATTGTAATACTCAATGGAAAATGTATGTACGCGAGACTAGTTTGATTTGTACCACCTCATTTTTTGTCATATTGAGATGCTTTGGTTAGTTTCGAAGCGATTGACTTGAGACTTTTGAGGCGCATCGATTGTAATACTCAATGGAAAATGTATGTACGCGAGACTAGTTTGATTTGTACCACCTCATTTTTTGTCATATTGAGATGCTTTGGTTAATTTCGAAGCGGTTGACTTGAGACTTTTGAGGCGCATCGATTGTAATACTGAATGGAAAATGTATGTACGCGAGACTAGTTTGATTTGTACCACCTCATTTTTTGTCATATTGAGATGCTTTGGTTAATTTCGAAGCGATTGACTTGAGACTTTTGAGGCGCATCGATTGTAATACTCAATGGAAAATGTATGTACGCGAGACTAGTTTGATTTGTACCACCTCATTTTTTGTCATATTGAGATGCTTTGGTTAATTTCGAAGCGGTTGACTTGAGACTTTTGAGGCGCATCGATTGTAATACTGAATGGAAAATGTATGTACGCGAGACTAGTTTGATTTGTACCACCTCATTTTTTGTCATATTGAGATGCTTTGGTTAATTTTGAAGCGACTGACTTGAGACATTTGAGGCGCAGCGATTGTAATACTCGATGGAAAATGTATGTACGCGAGACTAGTTTGAGTTTGATTTGTACCAACTCATTTTTTGTCATATTGATGTGCTTTGCTCAACTTTTTTTTTAGTAGTACAGTATCCTGTTTTACGAGGATTAGGTTGAAGCGATTGACTTGTGGTACTTGAGGCACAGGGATTGCTGTACAAGGCGAAAATGTATGCATGCGAGTTTAGTTTTGAGTTTGATTTGCACGATACTTAAACACAAAATTTGGTGGTAATTAGCTACCATTTTTGGGAAATTGTTTAGTAGATTAGTAATAGTACTGCTCTCCTTAGCATAAACGTTTTACCTAAAAAAATTTTTCATTTTTGAGTTAACGCCGAATCCAAAAACTATATACTCTATTAAATCATTCTCCAAAATATGAAAATCTTATCTTCTGTGGAAGTATGCTAAAATCAATAATGAAGAATCCCCATCTATAAAAAAATGTAACCAGTACTTAGCATAAATGTTCTATCCTACCGTAGCGGCGGCGTAATGGTATGGGGCTGTATGGCTGCCAGCGGCGCTGGAAACTTATAGATAATTGAAGGAATGC
Organism: Nemotelus nigrinus; assembly: GCA_947369275.1. Lineage (NCBI taxonomy): Eukaryota > Metazoa > Arthropoda > Insecta > Diptera > Stratiomyidae > Nemotelus > Nemotelus nigrinus. The sequence goes on along the minus strand of OX376372.1, from coordinate 50,955,113 downwards.
AATATGACACTTCATTTGAAGTATGACATTGTACCACCTCAAATTTGAAAATGAGTAACTCATACAAATACATATCAATATGACTGACGACCCAACACTACAAAACAGCTCACAACTGTCGAAAGATGCATGGTGCAATATCTTAAGTAAACAATTCACCCTATGAAAGGTGCAAGGTGCATGGTCCGTGTTGCATGGTGCAATATCCTAAATAAACAATTCACCCTTTGTCTTGCTGAGTCTCGTCCAATGTCTTGCTGAGTCTTGTTGAGTCTTGTCCACGATACGCTCGTCCCTATGTATAAATCCGGCATTACAATCTCACCTATATTACAGCATTCAAGCCATAAAAACTCTAGCGCAAAGGAGCCGCTAGAAACAAGAATGTTCGAAGAAAAGTAGAAGAATCGTACAGATTTTGTGTGCATATCATAGTCTGCTACAAATGCTTTACCACAAGTCATAGGGTGAAAACATTTATTTGAATGACAAATTTTCAAGATTCAAGAGACAAATATTGCCCTATATCCTAAATTTTCAATCAAACTTCTTTCAGACTTTGCTTAGAGCAAAATCCTGCTACTATATAAATTTAGATGAAATCCTGAATTTCTAGAACAAAAAACAGCTTTTTTCCTTAGTGATTTTTTCAAGATCTTCAAGGTTAATGTAATCTGTGAATATTAATTGGATTTGATATTCGGGTCGTGAGTTCTCGAGATAATTTGCAAATAGAGCTAATTTGGTGGTGAGTTGCCGTTCTTGTTTTCAAAAGAGCAATTCAGCAATCAGTAGTTTGCATTTATTTTAAATCAGCGAACATTTTTCTCGACGGTCGATAGTTTGAAAGATTTCTATTCACGGGCTTACTGTAGCTGTATGTTTGCCTGAAAAACCATGTATGTATATTTCTAGTCAACGTCAATATGCCTCGCGAATTTTGTTATGGTCCAATGTTTCTGTCAGAAGTAAAGCCCTGAAATGTATTCGATGCGAAACGAAACGAAGTGTCAAATCCCATACAAAATCAGCCTGGCGCGGAATTTCGTTTCGTTTGGTTTTGCTCGTCAGTAATGTGTTCGAAGGCGTATAACTGTCTTCGAAGACAACGCAGTGACTCGCTCTGAGATGGCGCTGCACTATGTATAAGTAAAATTTCGCGTCCATTTAATTTAAATTTCACGTAAATCGGTTCGTTACAACTAGAGATATCATGTCAACCGTATCGAGAAAAGTAGTTCCGAGAAAAACGCGTTTAAAACTTGCAGTCTCGTTTCGGGCAGTTAGTTGGCGTGTCACAAAAATAGCTGTAACTCCAAAAATAATTCGAATTTCTAGACCAGAAAAAAAAATCAATTTGATCAAATTTCTAGACCAGGGGGCAGAGATTTTCCTACACCCCCCTTACACCCCCCTAATACCCCCCTGGAAAAAGCATACACCCCCCTAACACGGAAAATTTAAATACAAAGAGGGACCTTTGTGTCCTTTGTTGCAAAGGGACACCCCTCCTAAAATTCTGAACACACCCCCCAAGAAAAATTCCTGAGAAAGCCCCTGGCAGGGGGCCTATTATGAATCAAAACTCGAAATCGGAATTCATACGATATCGTATTTTCGTATTATGATTTGCTGTTTGCACGGGAATCCACCAACTTCGAATTGTAAATTCCGAATGCGAGTCGTATAATCCGACAACTCATTTGTGGTCGGATTTTTTGGCGGATTCTGGCGTATATAAAATTTTCAAATTTCTTTTTTGATTTTTCGGTTCGATTGATATGATTAAGTAAAACCTGGAATTCGGGTAGCTGATAGACACCGTGTGTTATAAATCGCAATTTTGCCACCAATTTTAAAATTCGTGATATTACATTCTTATAAGATTCTCCTTACCTACTGGACTTATTTCGACTTATTAAATTTTAATACTTATTTTTTTTTATTTCCGACTGACCATACCTAGTCAAAGCAAAAAAAATTGCCATAGAGTCAATGTTAGCACACTGAAAGAAAAACTCTTGGTTGGATCAACTATTTTTAATAGTATTGCAACGATTCATTCAAAATCGTTAAACGAACTACGGACAATAGTAATTTTTATTATGTTAATATAGTTAATTTAACGATATAAAAGTAGTTGGCTCTGGTTGTACTAAAAATATCGCAACGTTCATGAAATCAACTGTTTTAATTCTTTCATAACCACGAAAATTAGTTGATCAATAGAAAAATATTCATCAATTCACTCAAAACTTCAACGTTTCGAATTATCAACAGTTTTTATGGTACTTAAACTACTTTGCAATAGTTGATTTCAACAAACGTAATTCAGTGAGCAACGTCTTTGGAATTATTCTACGCAAAGTAGAATGGTTTCAACATTTGGACGTTTTTCATGCTCCGAACGAAATTTTTTTTTTGTTTATCAACCACGCGTCATGGTGCATAAAAGTAATTAACAATTTTCTTATGGTTGTTTTAACTATAGCCCTAGTTGATGCAAAAACAACTAAGGAAAACTGTTGATTTTTCATACTCCTCATACTCATACTCCTATTCTATCATAGAAGTTTCATATGCTACATGGCAAAATTGTGTTCGGTTTGCTGTTCGATATAATTCATATTCATGTTATGCTGTGAAGCCTTTATGTTACGCTTTTATGCAATTAATGCATGCATGTAAAGGACATGCATTGCGATGCAGTGCAGCGCCGAAGCAGTGAGCGCATACAGTGTATATGCTCTGAAATAGCTTTTTTCCTTACTTCATTATCTGTGCCGCTTTTATATGGCTGTTTTGAAAAACATTAAGAATTATGGGCTGCAAATATTTTTTTTTAGTCTTTTGGCAAAACAGTAGGATTTTATTAAACCCTTTACGTTTACCGCCCCGGACAAATGCCCGGGTTGTACGTTTCTAGAGCTTACCCTGCCAGAACACACCAAAATGGGCTATAGTTATTTCGTACTATGTACATTGTTGGAATACCATTGTTTGTGGTTGCTTACTTTTTTTGCACCACGGACGTTATTTATCAACCATGCGTCATGGTGCATAAAAGTAATCAACTATTTTTTTATGGTTGTTTTAACTATAGCCCGTAGTTGACGCAAAAACAACTAAGGAAAATTGTTGATTATACCAAGATTTTTCTTTCAGTGCAAGAAACATTGAAACTCTGTCCCATTTTTTAAAATTTAAATAGGTATTTTGACACTTGATTGGAAATATATTGGAAATCTGGAATCGATTTAACACATTCGAGTGAAGCTGTCTGCAGTTTAAAATGGGAATTAATATCCGATTTCGGAATAGATCATACTACGAAAATCCGACCATTGGCGAGTCGGAAAATTTTACGAATTCCGATTTCGGAATTTGAATCATAATAGGGTCCCAGAATACCCCCTTTATTACAAGCTTCGTACATTATCTCAATACGGAGGCCAATTACCGTTATTATTTATAATTGCTTCGCATCTTTTGTGATAGCTCTGGCTGAATTTCTGAATATAATCCAGACTAAGATGTCGCCAAATATGTTTCAAGGTGCGAATATGTGGCCGTGTACAGGATGTTCTTTTTTCTTTTAGGCCCGTTTTACATGAGCGGTTTCACTTCGACTGCGACTCGGCGACTTAGCTGCCAGCGACTACACGACTAACTTAAAAACATGGGATTAAATGAGTTTGTTTATATGAGCCGTTTTCAGCCGCCAGCGACTGCGATAGTCGACATCAGACGCCATTCACCGAGCATAGTCGCAGCGACTTGCACATACTGGCATGTGAACCATTCACAAACTGTCTCCACTTGCCATTTCCCATGGCATGACATTCGACTTATTAATGGAAATGGATAGTCGAAACGGTCTATGGCCATATTTTGGTAGTTATTAATTTTCATAATAGCGCTGAGCCGTTTCATCCGCCGTTTCTTATAAGCGAATGTAGGAATTCTGAATATACATGGATTTTAAGATCTCATTGAGCAATCAAAATAGTTTAAAGAATATGGAATGGTGGTAAATTGCAGAAAAGTTGAATTGTTATGTGGAAATTTTGAATAATAAAAATAATTATTTGTTATTTTAGAAAGAGAAATAATTTTACTTTTTATAGATGAATAAATACATGAAACTGCCTTTTGATAATTGGTCAATTTTTTCAAATGACTACTCCCCTATCTTCTTCGTAAATAGTAGTTTCATGTGAAATTTTACCCGCTTATCCAAAAATGGATTTATCTTACACGTGAAGTTTTCATCAGCCGCAGAATTTCTTGGCTCTGCACTTCAAATAACTTTTTGAGAAGATTCAGCGCTCAGATGAAGCCCACGTCCTTCTCGTTCAGAGGCATTTTTGAAATGATATGGCTTAATTTAACATTCGTTGCCATCGGCTATGGCTAGTCGAGACCGAGGGTCATGTAAAGTGATCGGAGTTATATTAAATCGTTAAACGCACGCTTCTCTGCAAATCGCTCTTGTAAAACGAAGAAATTTTGGTAAGCGGCTCAGTCGCAGTCACTGTGATGTGGGAAATACACATTGGCCGAGCCCAGGCGAAATCTGACGAGCCCGAGCGAGTGGACGGTCCAGACAAGCGACTTCGACAGGGCTCGCCGGCGCTCGTGCGACTTCCGATCGGAATGGGTTTTGGGCACGGGTCAAGGCGATTCGTGACGAGCTGTCAAATGCCGTCCACATGTTGGCGGTCTCGTCTGACTTCGGCTCTGGCCTCGGCCAATATGTATTTGAAGCATGAGACAGCTTGTGTAAAAATACAATCGCGTAGTTGCCAGCGGCTAAGTCGCCGAGTCGCAGTCGCAGTGAAACCGCTCATGTAAAACGGGCCTTAGTCTAAGCTTCATTAGCCACTACACATTTTCAATGGGACTCGCATTTAGACTCAGTAATGGCCAATCCAAAGTTTGCATCCCATTTTCCTCCTTCCAAGATGTACTGGGGCGACTTCGGCGCTCGAGATCATTATCTTCTTGCAGGATCCAGTCATTGTTTTCAATTCCACATAATTTCTCTGCGGACTTCAGTACTCTTTTTTTTATAGAAAGTAAGCATGAATTGAGCATCGTAGTTTCTAGTGATAGGAATTAGCTCTCCGAATCCTTTTTCTGAGAATTAACCAAAAACTTGCACCTTTGCTGAATGTTTAGCTGTACGCTGCAAACTTTTTTTCCATTTGTCCAAGCCTACCGCCAGTAGTTGTAGACAACAGAAGAAGTTTCATCGGTAAATATTACTTTGCTCCAATTACGTTCCAAATTCTCATTTGCCCAGCTTCAGCCCTTTTCTATTTGTGTTGCTGTCAGTACGGGTTTAGGGTTCGTACTGCAGTTTTTTATGCCAGATTCTTAGAATGTCCATATAATTGCATTAATTGAAACTCGAACACCTTTTCTAAGAAGTTTTTCTCTTGCCTGCCTCAGATTAAGCTTTGGTTTTTTCCGAAATATATCACAAATCACTTTACTTTTGACGAAGTACTTCTAGTACGGCCTCTACCTGGCTCATGATCAACATTCCCACGTTCTTTATACATTTTCATCCACTTCTTCACAAACGAAACACTTGCTTTCGTATATTTTGCTGGCACTTTTATACTCATTTTAGGATCTTTGGGAGAATAACTAAATATACAATTTCGAGACGCATCTTGTACGCGGCACTCATGCTTTAAAGAGTCTTCTGCACGAAAGTTCAAACTATAATAACAAAATCAATGAGTTGAAAAATTGGTAAACTATAATCAATGAGTTGAAAAATTGGTTGTAAACTATTAAATGTTTACCTCCCTGAAACAGTTTTCAATTAGATTTTGAAAATTAAATATAAACAAAATACAAACCATACTGGGTAATTGTCATTACTGACAGATCCAGCTGCTCAGCGAAAGCTCTTTGGAATTTCCCATCAATTTATGGCAGCAAAAATGGCGTCTCATGCTTATGCGAACAGGCCTGGTGATGCCCTAATAGTTCGGGAAATAGCGTTCAAAAGGGGAATTTTGGAAAGGAACCGCTCTTGCGGTTCACTGAAAAATTTCTGAACAAAGAAACGAGGGCTTTTGGGTTCTTTTGGTTTGGAGATCTGAAAAGTGAGGGTCGTGCTCGTGGTTGAGAGGCAATAACATTTGAAGTTAAGTTTGAAAAATTATTTGAACCTAAAATTGGAAAAAATATTTGAAAGTAAATTTGAAAAAGTACTTGAAAGTGAATTTCAAAAGATTGTGTGAAATCAAAGCAAAATTGTGGCTGAAAAAACTGAATTGGGGAAAAAAAGAAGAAAAACGACCTGTTATCGAACGAGGGGTGGATAACTTCAAATTAGTTATTTTTGAAAAAAAAGTGAGGAACGTCGAAAATTAAAGAGGCAACGAAGATGTCTTTGGGGCGTATAATGCAACGAAAAGTGGAATTGTAAAAACTACTCAGGAGTTGGCGAACAAGGAACTTTTCTTCTAGTCGTGAATGTTCGTTAGTTGGTGTCGGAGGCAAAAGATGTTGAAGCAGCCAAGTATGCAGATGATCGAGCTTGCGAACGTTTAAAGAAATACACATAATATTGGGAAAAATTCAGCTAAGTACCTTTTGATTATATGAGTAAATTTTTCAATCGACAAGCAACAGAATTATTATTCGAATACTTCCGTATCATACCTAACGTATAGAAGCATGAGAAGATGAAAATATAACTAATTGAATTCGAAACTATTTGAATGTATGCATCAGAATAATTTATTACAATTTTCTTCTTATTATTTAAAATATTCTCATCTATGTATCGTTATTGTTACTATTGGTGTGGACTATTGAATTACTTTAATCAGTTGGAATAAATATCGTATTTCTAGTTTGGATTGGTAAAGAAAAAAAAAACCAATTTTTTGTCATGATTAGTGTAAACCGATCCCGGCCGGGTTTGGGGAATGAGAAAAGAAAAGAATTTATATTAACTAGAATTAGAAAAGAAAAGAATTTATATTAACCACTAAAAGAAAAGAATTTATATTAACTATGTTAGTTACTTCTGAATTACTCAACTATTGAATTGCCTTTTTTCCGTTTCTTTCTTTGTAAGGATCATTAGGTTAGGTTAACGTGGCTGCCGATCTTCAGAGGCCTGACGACCAGCACACATAGGCACAGGAGAGGCCCGTTGTGATACCACAATATTCTAGGATCATTAAGTTTTATAACATATATATACAGATACCTTTATCTCATAATTGTGGGTTAGATATTTTCTTATCCTGTTTTTTCTTCATCTACTTTTATTGCATGTTCTTGAATATTATGATGCTTAAATAAATTTGTTAAAAAAGAAAAAAAAAGTAATGATTTCACCTCACCATTGTCTGTCCTTGCATGTTTTGTGGTGTAAAGTGTGATGTCCGCGTGCCGTAGCACCAAAAGGCTCCTTCTTTGCCAAAGAAATAAACTAAAAGACCCACGCCAGACTGCGTTAGCCGGCAAAATAAGGCACGCTGGGCAAGGTAAAAAGGAGTGCTTTAAAGAATAAGAAAATATGCTGCATTGACGGCGGCTCGGCTGAGAGGCCGCGGTGCAACAAGTGTATTAAAAGTACTGTTACACGTATGCGTGCAGACACGAAGAAAAAAATAGCACGAGTCAGGTTTTTGTGGACCACACTGTACACCCTTCAGAAAATTGGAAAAATCTTAAAACGAGTGCAAGAACAGATTTAGTGTTTAAGTTAATTTACGACTAAAATTTTCGCGACAAATAAATGCTCAGAATATTGACGCCGAGAGTTTCAGGTATGCAATCGTAACCAGGAGGTGACGAAGGCAGAAATACAAGAGCTTCAATTTAGATTGAATTTGGTCAATATGAACTTTCAGATACAGGGCCCATACAAAACTGACATATTTAGCAATAGACCTAACTAGGCTGCAAAAGAGTCTCTTAGCCAGAAAAATTACGTTGAATTACTTCGAACGTGCTTTAGAAAAACCTGTAGTTGTTACCTACCAAGAAGATCTTTTACCTCCGACAAGATGTATGGGCGGATGGTTCTGTTCAACCTCTGATCACGAGAGTGGGCTGGGTTTTAGGCACCACTCATTTCACAAACCGTAACTATTCTGGCACTGCTGGTTTGAAACGAGAAGAATGATTACGGCACTAAATCTAATCCAGCATAAAAGAAACACTCCGTTAATTTATGACGATTTTTAAATGTATCCAACCTATTTAGTTTATTTCTACCCTGGATAAAAGACACTCCATGCAAAAGTGCCATAGGAGCCAATTGGAGTTTGTAGCCTCGTACTATTGCTTGACTTTATATTTACTGCAGTAGTTAAGGCAATTATATCGTTTGGGGTAACCATTCGAATAACAAACTGCTTTTAAGGTTAACTGCAAATGTCAACTGGAAAATGTGTGAAGATTGGCTGCACTCTTGATGATTGGAGCACTCCGCATCACCTCTACTGAAGCACTTTTCGTGTTGCTTCATTGGCTGCCAAACAACTTTCTAATCTTACAGCAAGCTAATATTGCTGCTGTGATACTGAATTGTATTTCAGCATAGCACAGAACAGAGCTTGGTCATGCTAGGATCTTGGCTGAAGGAGATCCCCCTCCAGCGGGTGTGTAGTCAACTCCGGACGTTCTACTAGATATAGAGTTTATAACTCGCATTCCTGGCAGGGATGAAAGGCATTATGGTGTCACCCTCGAAAGTGGGCTTATCCATGTGTACACCGATGGTTTAAAGCTAAACAATAGAGTCGAGAGTGGTGTATACTCGAATGAAGTGAATCTCACGCTGTCCCTCCGTCTACCGGACCATTAATCTATCGATTGGCTCACTTGTAATTGAATACTCGAAGTAAATATTAATATTTTCGAAGATAACCAAGCAACTTTTAATTTTCTTGCTGATACAATGTTCAGGATTGTTGCCGAATGCCATGCATCTCTTAGGAATATGTAAAGACATTCGGCAATACAATTGATTTGGGTACCTTTTTGCAGAGTAACTGTGAGGCCGAATAACTAACGAGGCTTAGTATCTTGCTACCGGAGGTCTTATGCCCAGTAGGAACACTGATGACATCGGTCAAGTTGGCCATTGATGAAAAGTACCGCGAGGACGTTAAGAAGTTCTGGTCCGATGAATCATCCTGTGCGATAATAAGACAGTCCTGGGTCTCCATAGACGCAGATCGCACCAGGCAGTTATTAACTCGAAGTGCTTTGCGCTGTGCTGAGGTCGTTTTTACAGGCTTTTGCCTCAGAGAATGGTGTTGCACTCAACACAACTTAAAGACTTTGTCAATTTTGTAATATTCTTTTTTCAATTATTATAGATAATTTATGATAATTGCAGATGCTACAAAATTCTGTTTTTATTCTGTCTTTTTCTCTGCGACTACTTTTTCTAGGCCTTCATTTGTTTTTTATTTTCTTCCTGTCATACGTTTTATCCCATCGCTTACTTCGTTCTTTGGTGCCTGCTTTCACCTCCATGAAAATTCGTATCATTGTCGCACCGTATTTCAACCGGGGGTTTGCTGACAAACTGTTCGCTACTTCGATATGGATTGCTCGTGTGGTTAAGCATGTTATTACAGCTCCTCATCGTTTCTCTGTCCTCCGACCTATGACCATATTCATTGGGCCAAAATAGTCGATTCCTAGGTACGAAAATGGCCGTGTGAATGATGCAAGTCTATCAAGTGGGAGCTCTGCCATTTCCGGTGGACATGGCAGCGCTCGACGATTTTTGCATTGCTGGCAGTTTTTTACTTCACTTTTCAAGACAGCTCGCAATCGGGGAATGCAATATTTTTGACGCACTTCACTTATCACGGCTTCTTGATGCTGGTGATGATAGAGCTGATGATACGATCGTACTATTAAATAAGTTATATGATGACATTTAGGAAGTAGGATCGGACGCTTCATGTTGACGTCGATTTCTAACGCTCTATCAATTGGACCTTGACATCGTAATACTTCACTATCATCTAAGTATGGGGATAATTTGTATAGGGCGCTAGATTTTTCCAGATATTTCTGTTTATCGATGGTTAGATTCTTGCTATTTCGTCACAGTAATTATCTGCCTGAGCATGGCGATACAAGTGATTTTCTGCTTCTATATATTCTTGTCGTTCAATGAATCCTATTCGACGTGAAACATATTTCATGGCTGCTACTAAATTCCATTCGAATCAAAGTACATAAACTGTAACAAGGATTATCTTCCTCCAGTCAGAGTATCTTTCCGGTTTTATAATGTTTGGCTTTGAATCTATATGATACAAAATATGTGCTCTTGACTCTTCGTTTGTTGATTCACGTTGAGATATATCAATAGGCCACAAATCACTGGGTTGCTGCAGAAATAGTGGACCACGAAACCAAAGACTCGTTGAAGAAAATTCAGGAGTGTTACTCCATTTAGGTACGTATCTCCATTGCTGCATTTTAGTCAATTCCAGTATTTCACTCACTCTGAAAGCGACGAATTGTTGATATCTGCGATGGTCTGATCTTATCCAACACAACACGGCTTTGGAATCAGACCAGAAATACTGCTGTATAAGCTGTATTGAATGCCCTTTGGTATTGATTTTCACGAGACGGGCTCCAAGTCTCGCTGTTTCCAGTTTCAGTCGTGGAATGGACACTAATTTCATTGGGGCGACTTTTGTTTTCGATGCAATGATGCGACACTTAACATTGTTTCCTTTTGAAGCTCTGAGATAAGCCACTGCAGCGAATGCATTCTCGCTAGCGTCTCCGAATACATGTAGCTGTACATTATCATGTTCACCGAATTAAAATTTGGTCAGATAGCATCTTGGAATTTTAATGTTATTTACATTTTTCATATTTCCCCATATTATGAGTGTCGAGTCGATGTTGATAACATCGACAGTCTTGTCGATTGCAATTTGCCTCGCGACGTTACATTGACAAGTAGTTGGATATAAATAAAAATAAATTACATTAGAATAAGCTTAGATTCTATTATTACTTAGGGTGTATTAGTTTTAAGTAGGAAAAGTAAGTAGTGGTAGAATACACACTCAAAATCTGCACAAATCACCTACTGCTCTTCAAACATTACTGTTTCTAGCGGTTCTGATGCGCTAGGGGCATTTAGTTTTTAGATTATTTCGATGGTAAGTACAAAAACCAAACTTAGCCAATTTGCAAAAATCTATGATTTTATTGCTAAAATAATGTTTTTGCTAATTATAATAAATTGCTGACTGTTGAACTTGAAAAATAGATTTTTCTATAAAATTTTCATCGTGCTATGCTATGTTGTCAAGTAAAATTGTTGTGAAACATCATTAAAATCAAAATGCCTCTCAATCCGCTGAAACATAAATTCTTCGTTCGTTAAAAGCTATGATGAGAAACACTGCGAATAGAAAATATTTTAAATTTAAGTTCAAAGTGCGATAAAGTTAATTTACACTAATAAAATGAATGAATTATATATAAATATAAGTTTAATAATAGCTAGTTAGTTAATTTCACACTAGCCAATGTGTGGATATATCATATTAACCAACGTAGCCAATGTGAAAAATCACCAGCAGATGGAGCTTCGAATCGCACATTTTAAATTGAAGATCAATAAGTGCAACATTTTCGCTGCCTGGTAGTCCGGTTTGAGGTAAGGAAGGTTGGTTCGCTACCAGTGTTGGCGATGAAAATATCGTGGACCAAGATGAAGTCAAAAAGTTCCTCACCTCGGCCATTAGTGTTGGAGCTACCCCATACTTTATTATGAGCGTTGGAGTCAGCCCCTAGAATAAGAGGCACACCAATCTTTGTGGCTTCAGCCACAACACCCTTGACAATGTCGCAGGGTGGGCTATCACCATGATCGTGTGCCATGTAGCAAGAAACAAACCAGTATGATCTCTGGTCGATTTCCACTGCAACAGCCATGTTATTCCTGTCACTGAAATTGTGTAGTTCAAAGACGTATATGGTTTTCTTGACAAGAATGCAGACACGTGGCTCATGTAAGCCATCGGGTACCACTAGTCTATATTCATCGGTGCGTAACCCGCAAACCCGGTTTTTGGCAACCCATGGCTCTTGGATTAGAATCAGCTCCTCCTCTGTCCTAGACAGTCGGAAGATGCTACTTTGGAATGGTGATCTGATCTGCAATACCTTCTCCATCATTTATTTTCAGCGATGGTTAGATCTAGGTACTCCCCCTCGGACATAGATGTCTGCCCAGCCTCTTCCTCTGCTTTCAGAGTCATGAGGTCCAGGCAGCCACCCAACTCAGAGGTAGTTCCGACACTAACCCCGTCTACATAGAGGCATTCCACATCCAATTCATCATCAGATGTCGGCTTCGAACATGTGTCCAACCCCTTTTTAGGTGGGTCCCCGTCCTGTGAGTCACCTATTTAGGGTCAGGTTCCTCAGGTGCTGGATCTCCCGCAGCAGAGCTCTTTGGCCTGTCGCTTCGGTAGATCCGTAGGGCTAGTTTTTCGACCCCATACCTGATAATGCATTTCGGGCATCTGAGACCGGGAGTGCCTCTTCATTTATGATGAAGAGAGCCTCCCGCCGACTGTCTACCGGCTCTCCAATCTTTGCAACCCTCCAATTTCCCGTTGGAAGATCCGGGTTGAAAAGCCACACTATTTCCAGGGTTTCCACTGGGTCCGAGTGGAAACTTGGAATCCAAGTCCTGCATCTAGGCCGACTGGGAATCTCATCCTTGTGCACCACCTTAATCTTGGCGACTGGCAAGAGTTCCCCCAGCTCGGAGATTACTTGCTTATAGAAATTGGCTGATCGTTGGTCTCCACACGCATCTAGCCTGATTCTATTGTACCAGCCCGCATCGTTCACCGTAGGTGGTGGACCCGAGCTGGCCTTCTGCAGCCTGCAGTAAACTCCAAATAAAGCCTACCTAATCTTAAGCCAGTTTTCGGGGGAGATGGTTTCATCTCCCTTGTTGGCATCAATCATGGCCCAAACCAGGCACTCTTTGGCCATTTCGCTAAATGGCCGAGCTATCCCTGTAGGAGCCGTCACTATTTTCTGCTTTTTGCAGTCTTGTGTGTGCTTTTGCCCACTGAAAGGACTTTTTGTCCTTGTTGGACATAGTGTCAGGGGGGACATTTTCAAACTTCCTCAGAACTTTGAAGACTGCCCTTCTAGTTCCATAAGCCCTAGATTTTTTGGCGAAGGAGCTTTGCGAGCCTGAAGAAGAAGCGAGCCTGAAGAAGAAGCGAGCCTGAAGAAGAAGCGGCACTGGAGGTAGCGCTTGTTGATCTTTAGGCTGGCTCATTCACCGAAACCTTCCCATCATACTGGCCACAAACGGACTTCTGATCGGCTTGATGATCTCAGCCCCGGAACCACCTGAAACAGGGGCTGAGGAAGATTTTGAAGGCACTCGTCATATCTCCACTACCTTGTTTAACGGATGTGCCAGGCACTGGAGCTGGTCCATTCGTCATTTCTCCAGAACCTTGTTTAGCCGCTGTGCCATGTGCCAGTAGTCAGTGGAGCTGACTCAATCGCCATGTCTTCACGAACCCCTGCAGTCTTAACCTCAGTCCGCAGAGCTGGTTTATTCACCATATCTCCACTTCCTGAGGATTTAGCTGCAGCCGACGGCGCAGCTTTTTTAAACCTTTTAAAATGATCGTACTAGCCCTTTTTAAAATGATCGTATTAGCCCGGAGCCGTTCACGGAGCGGATTTAACTCTGTCGCTACCGCGCTTGAAGACGACTAGGTCCGGAATGCTACGACCACCAGCCCAAGTGCAACAAACGTATTGTAAATCGAGAGAGGTCCGAGGACGAAAGCGGTCGTAAAGAGAGTCTAGATTATTTAGCGTTACCCAGGATGCACCGCGAGGAGGCGATCTAGTTACCAAGGTAAGCGTGACCGGTACCATTCTCATGTAGTCTACCTAACGATTGAGCTATTAGGCGCATTTTTTCCTCCTCTGCCCAGCAGAGAACAGAGTATACGCATTGGAAACAACAACACGTTCCAGTGAATTCGCTGGTACAGAAATTATATTCTTCATTGGTAGTTCACGTGCTGAACTATAGAATGTGCTGATAGAAAGAAGAAAAGCTCATGAGAAGTTTTCCTTTTTGCTCTGGCTTTGGTTTTTTCAAAATTATGTTTCATATTTTGGTAGTTTGGAAATTAGAAAAAGCCTTCAAAATGTATAGAAAGTGAAAAGAGGCAATTTTGTGTTAGTTATTTTTCTATTTTCCATCGATTGTCGTAGTTTATTTTCGTTATTTTCTTTCTTTATTTTCAGCTGTTTTGTGCCACCACAGCGAATACGGCAATTTATGTCAGACTTAGCGAATGCACTGCTGTTTTGTACTAGATCGTTGTTTTTGCGGCATAGTTCTATTCTGTTCTGTATCGGATGAAAAACACGCACCTAATGATTCACATGGATGAAAGATAAACAGAAAACATAAGGTGCGTTTTTTTGCTCCAATACAGAACAGAATAGACCTATGCCGCAAAAACAACAACCTAGAACAAAATTGCAATGCATTTGCAAAGATTGACATAGGTTGCTGTATTCTCTGTGGTAGCACAAAACAGATGAAAATAAAGGGAGAAATAAACTACCGCAATTGATAGAAAATAGAAAAAAGACTAAGAGAGAATTACCTCTTTTAACTTTCTACATATTATGAGGGCTTTTTCTAATTTCCTAACTACCAAAACATTCAACATAACCATGAAAAATCCAAAGCCACCACCCAGCAAAAAACAACAACTTCTTATGAGCATTCAGCACGTGAACTACATAGAGGAATAGAATTTCTGTACCAGTGAATTCACTGGCACAGGAGTGTTGAGTGTTGCTGGCATCACGTCGGAGCAGCAAAAAAAGATCCCGAAAAGCACTTGTCTGAAGAAGAACACAGCTTTAAAGAAGTTACAACATTCACCTTTCTAGAGTCATGAAAACTATGCTGATCAACGACTTTCAAGAAATCTTTGCTCCTACTGTAGAAGAATATGATTTCGCTTGCCCACATATCCGTCAGAAACTTAGCAAGAAAGATTTTATGGGATAAGTTTAGTAGGGCTAAACTCGACTTGATGCACCACATAGACGTTATGCCGCGTTTACATTCTCGCCGAGGAATGGCAAATGTTGACGAGGTAAGTGTGAAAATGGTCTCCTTGTCTGTGTTTTTCATGGCAAGCACGCGTGTGTAAATGGCCTGCTCGTCGGCTCTTGTTTGTTTTACGAAGGAATAATGATCCTTTTATTGCTGTGCCTGAGTATTTATGACCGTCTCATCCTAGTTCGAAGCCGCTGGAAGCGAAGTCGGTTTTATGTATCGAGTCAAAGCGATTCGAGAGGGTAGCAAATGCTCATTTACATTTTCGAATTTTTTGTCGGGACTTCAAACATATCCTTGCGTGGCACAGTTTGAAATAGCTCAACGCACACCAGGCAGTTTCAATAGCCACAACCTGTATCCCTGTAGCCATCGTTCACTGAACTGAACAAAACAGCTCACAACTGTCGAAAAGTGCATCGTGCATGGTGCGTGTTGCATGGTGACATATCCTAAATAAACAATTCACCCTATGTCTTGCTGAGTCTTGTCGAATGTTTTACCAATTGCCCTCACGAAACGTTCGTCCCTATGTATAAACGCGGCATTAGACTATTTCGTCGATAGATGCCTGGCTAGTATGTTTGTGTTTTTGTGGCTATGTGTTTGTTTTTGGGGGTACTTTTTGTTTATCTGTTTTTCTTAAGTGTGTTGTCTTCTCATGTATTTTTCACATGATTTTGTATGTTTTTCTTTTGTATGTTTGTTCTGCTACCACCTATTCGCACTCTGGTGGTAAAATTTCCCGGCTATGGTGCATCAAATCGAGTTTTATCAATTAGTAGAAAGAGACACCAAGCCTGTTTTGATGACTATTTTTTGTGAAGCGATGGCGTACACCAAAATGCTAAGAACATCAAAATGAACATGAAAAACATCGAGACCTTAATATTCTTTCTCGGACTTCCAATTATTACTAAACACTAAACTTATTAATATGAAGAAAAAATGCACATCTATCACCTGTCCAGCTCGTGGATCGCTACAACAGCCCACCAGCAATATCCGATTTCGTTCAGTTATCAAAGCAAACATAAATGGGCGATCAACAACCATATCGACTTCATCTGTAGCATCTTCGGCTGTGGACTCTAATTTAAACTCGAAGTTTACTTAGCCACTTGAAAAACACTGAGTTAAATTTCTATAAATTTACCTTTTAATTTTGACGACACATTCACCCCACCTTCGTTAATATGGATTCTCGTTTTATGGAAAATCTCGCAAATTCTGACAGGGTCACTGTAATCGACAAGCAGTGAAAAATCCGCTTGTTCCGTGAACATCGACTGTATTTGGAGCTGAAAAGAGAATTAAGAAAAACAATAATTTATAACGCAGCACTGCCACAGATACTTTGCATCTAGCACCAATAGCAATGTTTTCAATTGATCCTTCTGTTTACCTGCGGGGTTTTCATCCAAAAAAGGGAAACATTGCTCAAGATAATGGGACTGCCTTTGATATATTATTTTTGAATCTTGTTCAGAATAGAAAAATGTCTTACCTGCTCAAGTGTACTTTTCAGTTTGACGAAACCATCAACAGTGAATTTCGGAAAAGTTATCGCAACATTATTCATTTTCAATTTCTTTTTCAAGTTTCGGAAATCAATAGAAACAAATCTTTTTTCTACTTTTTCTAAATTTGTATTCTGATCGGGTAGCACGATGAACATAGACAAGTCATCTGCATCAAACGGTAGCTCTATGGCGGAAAATCCAAACTTCGTGAACGTTCCATATTTGAATTTCCCGCTGCGATACATCATGTCTATGCTAATTTTGTCCTTGCCACTAATCCAGAAGTCGTGTTTGGCTGTAAAACTCGTCGTAAACGGGAACTTCCAAGAAGCTTCGAAATAGAATCCGGAAACTACCAGCATCTGGCAACCATCTGCAATATCTTTCGAATTCACCACGTCCTTGATCTTCCCTTTCGTTCGGGATTCGACCCACTTGTTGATTGATTTGGCGGCGAGCTGTTTGTCTCGTAAGTCAATACGATCGAGATCACATGTGAAACATTTACAGCAAGTTTCGTAGCTGCTGTGGTTCAGTTTTTGAGTTTGACTTACAAAGATTTTGTTGGCAAACGACAAAGCTTCGCTATTTTTGTACTTGCACAACCAATGTCGGTAATTTCTTGCTACTTCGAGAAGATGTTGCCGTTTATCGAGGTCAAGAGCAGATGCGATTTCGGTTTTCGTCTTGCCATCGGACCCAATATACAAAAGACCAAGTATGGAATGTATTGAACAGGGTGATGTGATGAAATTTCTGCACTTGGACGAGTCCTGTCGAGCTTGATAATGAAATTTGAAAGCGAACTGGATTGCATGCGTCTTGAACTCATAGTCGGTCCCGCGTTCAACACTGAAAGTTGATAGCTATGGATTAAAAGAAGCATGGTAAGAGCATAAAATTTTACTCACGCCATTTCGATTTCAATTGCACTTTAAAACTTAGAATAAAAATACAAATATTTGTAAAACTAAAAAAAAATTTGGATTTGATTTAAATGATTGATTGATGATTGTGATTTTCGGCTTCAAAGTTTTACGTAGCCTACGTCTTTCATTGAAAAAATATTATCATGAAAACCGGATACTCTTATGTATTTTTTGCGTCTATTTGAATTTTTTGATGATAGACACACAGTGCAGTCTAAATACTCAATTGCCATAAATGATCAAATAAATCCAGTGCAAAAAATAATATTTCTAATCAAATTACATCTGATAATTGCAGCTATTTAATCTCATATTATGAGTCTATTACAGAAGAATTAAACAGTTACTTTGCTGCAGTTGGTACCAGCTTTAAAAAAAGTTTTGCACATCAAGGGGGCAGTCGTGCTCCCGGACTGATCTCTAATTTTGTTCAGAATTAAATGTTTCGAAGAGATATCAATATCAATCCATACGACTTAGAAAGATATCGATGAGCAGAACCAATAATAAAGATTGCTCAAGGAACTAAATAAATAATCTTCAAAAGTCTCCAACTTTCAACTTTGATGAACTGATTGAGAAGATAACCGAAGCTAAGGCAAAAGCCTTAATAACGAAACAAGTTCGTGTACAAGTACAATCTTGGCTCACGTAGGATGTAATTGATACATCAAATCGAAAACGAATTGCTTACAAAAAACGTAGAGCAGATCCAAAGTCCACGTCCAAGAAATAGAGCTATATATCTATGAAGAAGGAATCGATCATGGAGCTATCATGGAGGCCCAAAAATATTTCTACAGGAATAAGTTTGAAGCTTCAGCCAGGAATACCTCCAGATGTTGGCAACTAGTAAATGAGCTCTTGTCCAAACAACAACACAACAAATCACCAACGTGCATAGAAGAACTGTTGATAAATGGAACATCCATTACAGATCCCAAAGAAGTAGCACAGCAGTTAAAATATTTCTTCGCTACCATTGGAACACTAGTCACCGAGCAACTGTAACTTTCATCACGCTCAAGTATTTATATTGAGCCTAATACATTCACTTAATTTCTGTTCACCTATTGAAATATCTAAAATAATCGACAATCTTAAATCGAAGGTATCTCCTGGTCTGTATATTATAACATCAGATGATATTAAATTGCTAAAAAAAATCATGTTCTGGAGCTTCTACGAGTAGCTATAACAATAAATAAGCAGCTCGCACATTCCCCGATTGTCTTAAACTATTGAAAATCACTCCAATCCTCAAAGGTGGTGATCCAGCAGAGCCATCAAATTATCGCCCAATAGCTGTCACAAGTGTCCTAAGTAAAATATTTGAAAGAGCCATTCAAAAACAATTGCTGCAATTTATTAAGACTAACTTAATTTTGAGACCAGTTTAATGTGGATTTCAAGAAAATAGTAGTACAGTAGCAGCAACGTTAGATACAGTATATTTCATCAACAATGGATTAGATAAGGATGACTACGTAGCGGCATTCTTGGTGGATCTGGAAAAAGCCTTTGACGTAAATAACCATGACATCTTGCGTCAGAGGCTCCAAATATACGGAATCCATCACAACTTGAAGCTGTTGATAAAGAACTATCTCTTCAACAGGCGTTTTATTACAACGAACAGTATGCATAAAAGTTAGTACAGTTCAGCAGAGTGAAATGTTTCACCAGATCTCGTTTACTTTAGTGAAATGTTTCACTAAAACAGTTCACTAGTTCACTGGTTCAATGCCAAATCATTCATGGACTTGCGCAAAACAGTTCAGAAATTCAGTTCAATCACTATATCTTGTTCACTTTTGAGAAACTTCTCACTGAATTCCTCCAATTCACATCCTCGCATTAGCTTCTCTTATCATAATCGGCCAAAACCTAGTTCAATACCGATTTGATTTCATTATTTATGTGCGGTGCTTCTCAAATCGTTAGACTACGGACATGCTTTGCTTCTTCTGTTTATTATCGTTTAAGCTAATCAGTGCAACTTACATTTGCTGCCATGTTTTGTTGGTGGAACGAGTTACACTCAATGCAACACAACATTTACCATCAGAGCGAAAATGAGCAAAAGAAAAACAAATTCTGATTGTCATTTACATATGACCTTTCCCATTTCCCGGACTCTCATAGAAACAGGTGGAATTGGGTATTTTCAAAAATGTTGTTGCCATGCCAAGTTTGAGGTATGAGCAAACTTTGTTACTGCTCTCATACGTTCTCATGGGTTTAAACTCATTTTGTTGTGCAACAAAGCTGTGTTGCATTGATTGTAACTACAGCTTTATTCGTGTCTTTTGAAACGTACACGGATACGAAAGTAGTGAACGAATTGATATGATATGTGGTGAGACGTTCGGAGACGAATTAATGAAACGTTCAGACAACAAATGGTAAGCAGTTCGGACATGAAATGATGAGCTGTTAGAATATGAAATAATAATATAGTTCGTTCAGTTTAGTGAACGGAAACATTTCTTTTAGTTCGTTAGTTCATGAACGACCCAAGCCTAATATTAACAGCGTACAGGACATTAATCTGTTGGGAAAAATAGTTTTATTTGCTAATGACACACTACTGCTGTACTCCGGTAAAGATACATTAATTCTTCAACTACATATAAATGATGACCTAGGGAAAATATTGGAATTGGCTCGAACAAAGTAAATTAATTATAAACATCCAAAAGACAAATACAAATCAATGGAATATAATTGGAAAAGATCAACTCAATTAGATACATGGGAATAATTTTAGTTGAGAAAATATCTTGGCTACAACATATCAATAACATCAGAAATAAAGTGGCGCCTATGATAGGAATCTCACAAGATCGGCGAACAACCTTACGATTAAAACAGCTAGGACAGATCGTTAGAAAATGAATTTTTATATATATTTTACCATACCTGAAGATATAAGAAAATCTGCGAATTTGGCTAAATTTAAGGGAAATCTACGATCATTCCTGACACAAAGATAATGAAGACGCCAACCAAAGTTTTTTTTCTAAACTTTTCTCTGGACATAAGTCTTGACGACATACCTATTTTTTGTACATTATCTGAAGATAATAGTGTATAATAAAGTGCTTCCATTATACCAATATTTAATCTTGTGTAAAGTACAAAAGGAGCATATGTTGAGAAGATTTAATGCACACGAACCGTGCATTTTGATTGAGTGATGGAGAGGGCGGAAGGCAAGAGTTAAAAAATAAATAAAATAAAGAAAATCTGAATACCAATGTAAAAGGCTTGTCATGCATAGGGCATTCACAACTTGGTGAGCCATTTCTAACTTATTAATCTCTTCGTAATTCCTTTTAGTAATGTTTGTCCGTGGCCAAAACAAAAGTTACGCTTGTTGCGTTCAAAGTCAGTACTGCAGGCATAATACTGGTATTAATTTTGTTCAAATCGACTTATTTTGATCACTTATAAAGGTTTTTTTTTACAAGTGCTACATTTCGAAACTCACCTCTGTCAAATGAGCTGAAGGTAATTGTGAATGTCACTGTTATTTTTCCTCAGTAAGGTCTGAAAAATTACCATGGGTAGGTTCACAGCGGAGCAGTATCTACAAATAGTTAAACTTTATTTCCTAAACCAGTACTCAATTGTGCAAACACAAAGACCGCTTCATGAGTTTTATGGATCGCATAACCGTCCATTAGAACGTGCGATTTGCCATATGATTGCAAATTTTTGCAACCACTTCACGTTGTGAGAAAATTGAGAACAGTGCGTTCCGAACAGAATATCGCTGCCATGGAAGCTGACAACCTAGATTTTTCAATTTGCAGGCGTGTGCCAGAAGTTGAGATTCATCCGTCGACTTTTCAGAAAACATCGCCCAAGGATCTCGGTCTAAAGGATTCCAAGATCCCACTGGTGTAAAGATTAAACCGTATAACCAACGGAGGATGGGCGGAAAATCAGCTGGTTGACACTCTTTCCTATGGGAAAATTTTGTTCACCGACTAGCCTAACTTCTGACTCGAAGGAAAATCACCACCATGTCATGGAGACACCGTTATATCCACAAAAATGTAGTCTACCGTTACTTATCCATCCATAAACTAGCAATGTTTGCACTCAGTGAAACTTAGCTCGTTTCTCATACTAATATTAATCAGTATAACGTACCTGATTATCAACCAGTGCTTGAAAAGTGGACTACGATGTACGTTCGTAATGATGTGCCTTTTACCAATCTAACCCAATTTCGTTCTGCTAATCCAATGTTTAACTACCTATAACAAGAATCAAACTCACAAAGCACATCATATTCTTTTGGTTTCTTATACCGCAGCCATCACATATCTGATGCTGATAATGTTTATTCCTTCGATAGACTTAATTCTGATACTGACGAAATGATCTCATCCTTCCCGGTGATTTTTGAATGTGCACAACGTCCTATGGCTCAGACACTCCTCGTCCTGTGGCTCAGACCCTTAAACCGGTGGGCAGGCACGTTGAGCTTTTCAGCGAGTCCTTCAATTTGGAGCAGCTAGTGGATGCTTCGACAAGAATTTCCGGGAGATCACGACAGAATCTAAACCTTTTAGATCTGTTTCGTACCCCTCACCATTATAAATATTATGTTTCTGTTACTACACCCCTTAGTAATTTGGACCTAAATTCAATCTTGGCCTAATTTAACATATCTTCCCTGATTAACAATAGGGGCATTTCACGTGAAGCGGACAACGAAAAAAAATAATGGTACTTCTAGATAGCATAATGGTACTTCTAGAAAATATGATATAATATATATGGATGTATATATTATATATAATATATATGGATGCACAAGTTTTTATTTCTATGAGGTTTAGTTGCCGAGTTATGGGCTTCTGAATAATTGACGAAATTGATAAAAGGTTTTTTTGGAAGCGGATTCTGAGATTAAAAAAAAAAGCATAAAAAACATTTAACATTTGGTATAAAAAATTAGCTGTTCTTTTTAATTTTGAAATTAGATTTGAAAAACAAATTTTTTTTCCTGTGTGGAACCGGAAGTAGACACTTCAACTCGTAATTTGAATAATTTGGGCCAGGTTAATTTTGTTTATTTTTATAGCAAAACAAATCTTACATTATATTTATTTTATCATAAAAGTTTTAGAATGAGATGGCAAGCAGTTTTGGAGGTATGTGAATTTCAATAAATAAAAGTCGCATGGAGCGTGGTGCCGAGAGCTTGATTATGATAGCTAGTGAGTGTGGAAGCAAAATATTTGTTGTAGAACTATTATATATCAATTGTATCACTTACATATAGAAGATAAAATATTAAAAATTGATAATGCTGATTTACTTAGTAAAAAAAAAGCTACTTGTGTATGGATAGATGAATTTATTGCACAATTTTTAAAATTTTATTCTCGTTTTTTAAACTAGTTCTTTTAATAACTAGAGGTGTTTCTTCGATCAGTTTTTTCCTGCAGATTCGACATAATTTCTTTTCTGCTAATATTAGTCTCTCTAGTTCTCACACCGCAGTTTATCTCCCTTTTTATGTATGGGATAGATGAAGCTTCGCCAATCGTCTGGGATCACATCAGTCTCCCATATTCGCAGCAGTAGTTGATGTAGCGCACTTAATAAACCCGTCCCACCAGATTTGAGTGGCTCAGCTGGTATCTCGTCAGCACCCGGCGCTTTGTTCCTTTTCAGTGAACGCAAGGCGATATCGCAGGATAGGGTAACTTTAACCTTTGGTAGATGTGACTTATTTTTGGCTTTAATGCTGGCAAAGCGTTGCCAGTACAAGTCGGTTTTGCTATGTTTGTATCAACGAGTGCTTACATTAGGTATTCATATGGCGAACATTTACAATGAAAATAAGTAACCAATGTTTAAAATTTTCTAAGTTCTTGAAATTTTTCGGATGGAACCCCAAATACCTTTCTATCCCCGTAATTTTCGATGAAATCATCGGATGAAAACGAGATTCATAGGCAATCCGCACACGGGTCGTTGAGCTATCGTCGTAGATGCGATATTTCTACGCTTGGTCGTCACAACCTATGTAAATCAATGGGTGACCGCTAACGGAGCGTTAGCCTATCGTGAAGAGTGAGAAGCGTAGTCGGTTCACATTGAGTTGCGTTGCACTCAAGCGTTGTGCATTGCAGGCCTCAAGTCGAATGAGTAGTCGTTTTTGCAAGCGCGATGGATGACGGCAACGTACGATTCGTGGGGGAGGTGGGAAAATGCCCCGAATGGTATGATTTTACGACGCATACTGACGTTTTCTTGACGACCCGTGTGTGGACCAGTGAGATAGTAGAAATGGAGTGGACATGCCCATAAGATTTACATTGAAGGGGATGGTAGTAATTTTTTAGCAACTCATTGTCAAATCCAAGTAGTTCCCCTCCAATTTGACAATGAGGTCGAAATGGCGTAAAGGCAGCTTTAACATGCTTTGTGCGTGAGAGGATTTAAGGGACTAATGGTGGAAAGTTCTACCGTCCGTGTCCAAGGGCTGGTGTGGACATAATACGATGATGACGGCACTCGTTTTCTCGCGAGCTTGACAAGTGTCAAACGCATCTCTCACGTATAGCATTGCTAACGACCCGTGTGCGGAGTGCCATAGTGTAGCTTGATTTTGACGAGAAACAGTTGTGGCAGACTTTTTGTGGCAGCGCTGATAAAGTGTTGCAAGCAGCGAGTATTTTTTTCATTTGAGTTAAAGAAGATGCTGTTTTCAAATTTTTTAAGATAAGCAAACGAAAATATATATAAATAACAGGTCTTTGACTTTCCTAAATTTGGAAATTCATTAGAGTGGTAGCCCTGAAAACCTTTCAACCCTATTAATTTAAATGCATTGGTCAGATCAAAGCGGTACATTGTCCTCGAAACATTTTGGAGCACGTGTTGTAAAATAAACAATCATAATCTCCAAGATTTTGCTACTGTTTATTAAAAATTCTGCTGCGCTACAGTTTATTGACCCTCTTACAATTCCATTAGTAATCAAATTGTTTCCAAAATTCTGAGAGATATCATTTTTCTAGATTGTTTCTTGCTAAGTTGAAGGTCAACTCTAAAGTGAAATACCATAGCATAACATTCCTACTGCACAATTTCTGTTAAGATATATTTTCTATCACAATTATGATATGCTAGACTTTCTGTCTGGTGAAGTCACTGCCTTAATATTTGATGCTTCCTCGAGACAATTCGTAGAGATATAGTTGTATCAGGTCGAGACTTACACTTTTTTTACCTTGAGGAAAAACATTTTTTTTGTGCAAAAAGGCAATTCATACTGAAGAAAATTGCCGATTTCTATTTTAGAAAAATAGCAGGTTCTGCTGTTTTGCAAATCGAGTAAAATAGTTTAAGTCCCTTCTTCAGCTACCGATTTTCATTGAATAGCACAATGGGCAAAATTTTAATTGAATAGCAAAAGTGGACTGACAGCGAATAATCTAAACAGAATAAGTTTTCCACTGACATTTTCACTATTTCGAAATCTTTTCCTGCCACTAATCACATGCTACTTGTCAATTGTAGTAGCTTTTAATTATTCTGACTCATCATTTTCATTAAGGCAATTTTTAAAATTAAAAAATTAGTTTCTTATTTAAATTTACCATACACAAATAATTTTTGCTCTTGAAGTAAGAATACTCAACCCATTTAACCAACTTTTTAACCTAAGATCAAACGAAGATAATTGAAATTGAAATTTACGCCCTTAGGTATTTGATTCTTTACAAAGAAGTTACTCGCACTGATTTTAATTTAACTCTTACAGCATATAAATTTAGTTAGTGGAAAATATGTCTGATGTAACGAAACCTAAAACCGAATTCAACAAAAGAGGTTGCGCATTTGGACTTGATTTGTTCCGGCGTTTCTACAAAGACCCTACAATATGCCCCAATGTCGTGATTTCACCCGTAGCCATTCAAATAGCTATGGGCTTTATATATATGGCGGTAGCCCGTAAACAGCTACCAGAACTAAGTTCTGTAATGAAAATACCCGCCGATCCTGAGGAGCTCACTAAACTTTATAAATACGTTATTTGCAAATATGCCCGGCAGAGTGTGGTTTCAATAAAAAATAAAATTTACATTAACACAGACAAGCAATTGAGCCGTCAACTGAAGAATATTGCAAAAAATACATTCAAGATGGAAATCGAAGATATCAACACTATCGATAAGGAGCAGCTGAGAAAGAAGCTCAACGAATGGATTATGAAAAAGACCATGGGTCTCATTAAAACTCCAATAACTGATCGTCAGTTGATTAATGGAAACTTCTTGGTACTACTTATTGTGGTTTATATAAAATGTGACTGGCTGTATCAGTTTGACCGCGGTTTGACTGTAAAGGGTGACTTTAATCTTCATGACGGGGGACTTGTGCCTGTAGACTTGATGCAACAAAGTCTACAAAACGTCAAGTATGGGGTGATTGATGATTCCAACTGCCAAGCACTTGAAATTCCACTTTCTGATCCGGATCTGGTAATGTTGTTTTTACTGCCGAAGAAAAGGGAAGATTTTCAGAATTTGAAAGCCCAACTGAACACGATAGACATACATGCATTGCGGAAGGGCTTGGAAATAGTCAATGCTGCAGTAACTATCCCAAGGTTTAAAGTGGAAACATCAATTGATTTGGCTAGGCTCTTGGAAGAGGTGAGCAGGTATTTTACTTTAAGTCGAGATTATTTTATTATGATCGAAGAACATTAGTGTCAAACCACTTTGACTAAAAATATTTATTTCCAGATACATATATATATATATATATATATATATATATGTATATATATATATATATATATATATATATATACATATATGTATATATATGTATATATATATATATATATATATATATATATATATATATATATATATATATATATATATATATATATATACATATATATATATATACATATATATATATATATATATATATATATATATATGTATATATATATATATATATATATATATATATATATATATATATATATATATATATATATATATATATATATACTACTGTGATCAAAAAGTAAGGTGAAATTGTCATTTAAAACTCCCGGGCATTAGGAAGGCAGGCACATTTTTTTTCCTAGGGTGGTAGGACTGTCATTAACATTTGCCAAGCGTCTGTTTGTCAAAACGTTTAACTATCTCCGAGTCACATGTGTTTTTGTAATCAACCAAAAGTGAATTCTTCGATTTTTACAATGGGCGACTTTGTTATGCAAAGAACTTGTATCAAGTTTTGTTTGCGGAACGAATATTTTTGTGCGGACACATTGAAAATGTTTCGAAAGACCTTTGGTGATCAAACTATGGCACAACAAAACGTTTATTAGTGGTACAATGAATTCGAAGCGGGCCAACAACGCGTTGAAGACGAACCGCGCTCTGGACGACCATCAACGTCAACCGACGAGGGCCACGTCCAAAAAATCAAAGATTTGGTGCTTGAAAATCGTCGATAGACAACTAGAGACCTTGCTGATAGTATTGGAATATCATTTGGCTCAGCCCAAACCATTTTGAAGGATATTTTGTG